>JBBELK010000261.1:1200000-1737579 GCA_037783545.1 Henricia sp. BOLD:AAB3569 | reverse complement strand
AAAATTGCAGGAAATGTTGCTTAGGACCCATACATGATATTCCTTTAATTTAACATTGACTGGTCATCTAGAAAATAAAATATGAAATTTGGAAAAATTTTAGAATTTGAGAAAATTTGTTGAATATTTGCCAAATTGACCATTTTTCTTAGAAATAAGGTTCCAGACAGGCTAAATTTTTTTAATGAGTCATTTCTAAGACATTTTCAAAAACGTCAATTTTTGGCCATTTTTGATAAAAATTGATGGACTAACCCCTTTGTAATTTTAAAATATTTGGCCAAAAATGTATGATTTAGATTTTCCTTAAAATTGCAGGAAATGTTGCTTAGGACCCATACATGATATTCCTTTAATTTAACATTGACTGGTCATCTAGAAAATAAAATATGAAATTTGGAAAAATTTAGAATTTGAGAAAATTTGTTGAATATTTGCCAAATTGACCATTTTCTTAGAAATAAGGTTCCAGACAGGCTAAATTTTTTTAATGAGTCATTTCTAAGACATTTTCAAAAACGTCAATTTTTGGCCATTTTGATAAAAATTGATGGACTAACCCCTTGTGATTTGTTAAATTTTGGCCAAAAATGTTATGATTTAGATTTTCCTTAAAATTGCAGGAAATGTTGCTTAGGACCCATACATGATATTCCTTGAATTTAACATTGACTGGTCATCTAGAAAATAAAATATGAAATTTGGAAAATTTTAGAATTTGAGAAAATTTGTTGAATTTTGCCAAATTGTCAATTTTTTCTTAGAAATAAGGTTCCAGACAGGCTAAATTTTCATTATGAGTCATTTCTAAGACATTTTTAAAAACGTCAATTTTTGGCCATTTTGATAAAAATTGATGTGATGAATCTTGTGATTTTTTAAATTTTGGCCAAAAATGTTATGATTTAGATTTTCCTTAAAATTGCAGGAAATGTTGCTTAGGACCCATACATGATATTCCTTTAATTTAACATTGACTGGTCATCTAGAAAATAAAATATGAAATTTGGAAAAATTTTAGAATTTGAGAAAATTTGTTGAATATTTGCCAAATTGACCATTTTTCTTAGAAATAAGGTTCCAGACAGGCTAAATTTTTTTAATGAGTCATTTCTAAGACATTTTCAAAAACGTCAATTTTTTGCCATTTTTGATAAAAATTGATGGACTAACCCCTTGTAATTTTTAAAATATTTGGCCAAAAATGTTATGATTTAGATTTTCCTTAAATTGCAGGAAATGTTGCTTAGGACCCATACATGATATTCCTTTAATTTAACATTGACTGGTCATCTAGAAAATAAAATATGAAATTTGGAAAAATTTTAGAATTTGAGAAATTTGTTGAATATTTGCCAAATTGACCATTTTTCTTAGAAATAAGGTTCCAGACAGGCTAAATTTTTTTAATGAGTCATTTCTAAGACATTTTCAAAAACGTCAATTTTTGGCCATTTTTGATAAAAATTGATGGACTAACCCCTTGTGATTTGTTAAATTTTTGGCCAAAAATGTTATGATTTAGATTTTCCTTAAAATTGCAGGAAATGTTGCTAGGACCCATACATGATATTCCTTGAATTTAACATTGACTGGTCATCTAGAAAATAAAATATGAAATTTGGAAAAAATTAGAATTTGAGAAAATTTGTTGAATATTTGCCAAATTTACCATTTTTCTTAGAAATAAGGTTCCAGACAGGCTAAGTTTTCATTATGAGTCATTTCTAAGACATTTTCAAAACGTCAATTTTTGGCCATTTTTGATAAAAATTGATGGACTAACCCCTTGTGATTTGTTAAATTTTTGGCCAAAAATGTTATGATTTAGATTTTCCTTAAAATTACAGGAAATGTTGCTTAGGACCCATAGATGATATTCCTTGAATTTAACATTGACTGGTCATCTAGAAAATAAAATATGAAATTTGGAAAAATTTTTGATTTTGAGAAAAGTTGTTGAATATTTGCCAAATTGTCAATTTTTTCTTAGAAATAAGGTTCCAGACAGGCTAAATTTTCATTATGAGTCATTTCTAAGACATTTTAAAAACGTCAATTTTTGGCCATTTTGATAAAAATTGATGTGATGAATCTTGTGATTTTTTAAATTTTTGGCCAAAAATGTTATGATTTAGATTTTCCTTAAAATTGCAGGAAATGTTGCTTAGGACCCATACATGATATTCCTTTAATTTAACATTGACTGGTCATCTAGAAAATAAAATATGAAATTTGGAAAAATTTTAGAATTTGAGAAAATTTGTTGAATATTTGCCAAATTGACCATTTTTCTTAGAAATAAGGTTCCAGACAGGCTAAATTTTTTTAATGAGTCATTTCTAAGACATTTCAAAAACGTCAATTTTTGGCCATTTTTGATAAAAATTGATGGACTAACCCCTTGTAATTTTTAAAATATTTGGCCAAAAATGTTATGATTTAGATTTTCCTTAAAATTGCAGGAAATGTTGCTTAGACCCATACATGATATTCCTTTAATTTAACATTGACTGGTCATCTAGAAAATAAAATATGAAATTTGGAAAATTTTAGAATTTGAGAAAATTGTTGATATTTGCCAAATTGACCATTTTTCTTAGAAATAAGGTTCCAGACAGGCTAAATTTTTTAATGAGTCATTTCTAAGACATTTTCAAAAACGTCAATTTTTGGCCATTTTTGATAAAAATTGATGGACTAACCCTTGTGATTTGTTAAATTTTTGGCCAAAAATGTTATGATTTAGATTTTCCTTAAAATTGCAGGAAATGTTGCTTAGGACCCATACATGATATTCCTTGAATTTAACATTGACTGGTCATCTAGAAAATAAAATATGAAATTTGGAAAAATTTTAGAATTGAGAAAATTTGTTGAATTTTTGCCAAATTGTCCATTTTTCTTAGAAATAAGGTTCCAGACAGGCTAAATTTTCATTATGAGTCATTTCTAAGACATTTTAAAAAACGTCAATTTTTGGCCATTTTGATAAAAATTGATGTGATGAATCTTGTGATTTTTAAATTTTTGGCCAAAAATGTTATGATTTAGATTTTCCTTAAAATTGCAGGAAATGTTGCTTAGGACCCATACATGATATTCCTTTAATTTAACATTGACTGGTCATCTAGAAAATAAAATATGAAATTTGGAAAAATTTAGAATTTGAGAAAATTTGTTGAATATTTGCCAAATTGACCATTTTTCTTAGAAATAAGGTTCCAGACAGGCTAAATTTTTTAATGAGTCATTTCTAAGACATTTTCAAAAACGTCAATTTTTGGCCATTTTTGATAAAAATTGATGGACCCCTTGTGATTTTTTTAATTTTTGGCCAAAAATGTTATGATTTAGATTTTCCTTAAAATTGCAGGAAATGTTGCTTAGGACCCATACATGATATTCCTTGAGTTTAACATTGACTGGTCATCTAGAAAATAAAATATGAAATTTGGAAAATTTTAGAATTTGAGAAAATTTGTTGAATTTTTGCCAATTGACCATTTTTCTTAGAATAAGGTTCCAGACAGGCTAAATTTTCACTATGAGTCATTTCTAAGACATTTTCAAAAACGTCAATTTTTGGCAAATTTTGATAAAAATTGATGGACTAACCCTTGTGATTTTAAATTTTTTTGCCAAAATGTTATGATTTAGATTTTCCTTAAAATTGCAAGGAAATGTTGCTTAGGACCCATAGTTGATATTCTTGAATTTAACCTTGACTGGTCATCCAGAAAATAAAATATGAAATTTGGAAAATTTTTAGATTTTGAGAAAATTTGATGAATATTTGCCAAATTGTCAATTTTTCTTAGAAATAAGGTTCCAGACAGGCTAAATTTTCATTATGAGTCATTTCTAAGACATTTTCAAAAACGTCAATTTTTGGCCATTTTTGAAAAAAAATTGATGACTAACCCCTTGTGATTTTTAAAATTTTGGCCAAAAATGTTATGATTTAGATTTACCTTAAAATTACAGGAAATGTTGCTTAGGACCCTTAGATGATATTCCTTGAATTTAACCTTGACTGGTCATCCAGAAAATAAAATATGAAATTTGGAAAATGTTTAGATTTTGAGAAAATTTGTTGAATATTTGCCAAATTGTCAATTTTTCTTAGAAATAAGGTTCCAGACAGGCTAAATTTTCATTATGAGTCATTTCAAGGACATTTTCAAAAACGTCAATTTTTTGCCATTTTGATAAAAATTGATGGACTAACCCCTTGTAATTTTAAAATATTTGGCCAAAAATGTTATGATTTAGATTTACCTTAAAATTACAGGAAATGTTGCTTAGGACCCTTAGATGATATTCCTTGAATTTAACCTTGACTGGTCATCCAGAAAATAAAATATGAAATTTGGAAAAGTTTTAGATTTTAGAAAATTTGTTGATTTTTTTCCAAATTGTCAATTTTTCTTAGAAATAAGGTTCCAGACAGGCTAAATTTTCATTATGAGTCATTTCCAAGACATTTTCAAAACGTCAATTTTTTGCCATTTTTGATAAAATTGATGGACTAACCCTTGTAATTTTTAAAATATTTGGCCAAAAATGTTATGATTTAGATTTACCTTAAAATTACAGGAAATGTTGCTTAGGACCCTTAGATGATATTCCTTGAATTTAACCTTGACTGGTATCCAGAAAATAAAATATGAAATTTGGAAAATTTGTTGATTTTTTTCCAAATTGTGAATTTTTCTTAGAAATAAGGTTCCAGACAGGCTAAATTTTCATTATGAGTCATTTCTAAGACATTTTCAAAAACGTCAATTTTTTGCTATTTTGATAAAAAATTGATGGACTATAAACCCCTTGTGATTTTTTTAATTTTTGGCCAAAATGTTATGATTTAGATTTTTCTTAAAATTGCAGAAAATGTTGCTTAGGACCCTTAGATGATATTCCTTGAATTTAACCTTGACTGGTCATCCAGAAAATAAAATATGAAATTTGGAAAAATTTTAGAATTTGAGAAAATTTGTTGAATTTTTGCCAAATTGACCATTTTTCTAGAAATAAGGTTCCAGACAGGCTAAATTTTCATTATGAGTCATTTCTAAGACATTTTTAAAACGTCAATTTTTGGCCATTTTTGATAAAATTGATGTGATGAATCTTGTGATTTTTTAAATTTTTGGCCAAAAATGTTATGATTTAGATTTTCCTTAAAATTGCAGAAATGTTGCTTAGGACCCATACATGATATTCCTTTAATTTAACATTGACTGGTCATCTAGAAAATAAATATGAAATTTTGAAAATTTTAGAATTTGAGAAAATTTGTTGAATATTTGCCAAATTGACCATTTTTCTTAGAAATAATGGTTCCAGACAGGCTAAATTTTTTTAATGAGTCATTTCTAAGACATTTTCAAAAACGTCAATTTTTGGCCATTTTTGATAAAAATTGATGGACTAACCCCTTGTGATTTTTTTAATTTTTGCCAAAAATGTTATGATTTAGATTTTCCTTAAAATTGCAGGAAATGTTGCTTAGGACCCATACATGATATTCCTTGAGTTTAACATTGACTGGTCATCTAGAAAATAAAATATGAAATTTGGAAAAATTTTAGAATTTGAGAAAATTTGTTGAATTTTTGCCAAATTGACCATTTTTCTTAGAAATAAGGTTCCAGACAGGCTAAATTTCACTATGAGTCATTCTAAGACATTTTCAAAAACGTCAATTTTTGGCAAATTTTGATAAAAATTGATGGACTAACCCTTGTGATTTTTAAATTTTTTTGCCAAAAATGTTATGATTTAGATTTTCCTTAAAATTGCAGGAAATGTTGCTTAGGACCCATAGATGATATTCCTTGAATTTAACCTTGACTGGTCATCCAGAAAATAAAATATGAAATTTGGAAAATTTTAGATTTTGAGAAAATTGATGAATATTTGCCAAATTGTCAATTTTTCTTAGAAATAAGGTTCCAGACAGGCTAAATTTTCATTATGAGTCATTTCTAAGACATTTTCAAAAACGTCAATTTTTGGCCATTTTTGAAAAAAATTGATGGACTAACCCCTTGTGATTTTTAAAATTTTTGGCCAAAAATGTTATGATTTAGATTTACCTTAAAATTACAGGAAATGTTGCTTAGGACCCTTAGATGATATTCCTTGAATTTAACCTTGACTGGTCATCCAGAAAATAAAATATGAAATTTGGAAAATGTTAGATTTGAGAAAATTTGTTGAATATTTGCCAATTGTCAATTTTTCTTAGAAATAAGGTTCCAGACAGGCTAAATTTTCATTATGAGTCATTTCCAAGACATTTTCAAAAACGTCAATTTTTTGCCATTTTTGATAAAAATTGATGGACTAACCCCTTGTAATTTTTAAAATATTTGGCCAAAAATGTTATGATTTAGATTTACCTTAAAATTACAGGAAATGTTGCTTAGGACCCTTAGATGATATTCCTTGAATTTAACCTTGACTGGTCATCCAGAAAATAAAATATGAAATTTGGAAAAGTTTTAGATTTTTAGAAATTTGTTGATTTTTTTCCAAATTGTCAATTTTTCTTAGAAATAAGGTTCCAGACAGGCTAAATTTTCATTATGAGTCATTTCCAAGACATTTTCAAAAACGTCAATTTTTTGCCATTTTTGATAAAAATTGATGGACTAACCCCTTGTAATTTTTAAAATATTTGGCCAAAAATGTTATGATTTAGATTTACCTTAAAATTACAGGAAATGGTTGCTTAGGACCCTTAGATGATATTCCTTGAATTAACCTTGACTGGTTATCCAGAAAATAAAATATGAAATTTGGAAAATTTGTTGATTTTTTTCCAAATTGTAAATTTTTCTTAGAAATAAGGTTCCAGACAGGCTAAATTTTCATTATGAGTCATTTCTAAGACATTTTCAAAAACGTCAATTTTTTGCTATTTTTGATAAAAATTGATGGACTATAAACCCCTTGTGATTTTTTTAATTTTTGGCCAAAAATGTTATGATTTAGATTTTTCTTAAAATTGCAGAAAATGTTGCTTAGGACCCTTAGATGATATTCCTTGAATTTAACCTTGACTGGTCATCCAGAAAATAAAATATGAAATTTGGAAAAATTTTAGAATTTGAGAAAATTTGTTGAATTTTTGCCAAATTGACCATTTTTCTTAGAAATAAGGTTCCAGACAGGCTAAATTTTCATTATGAGTCATTTCTAAGACATTTTTAAAAACGTCAATTTTTGGCCATTTTTGATAAAAATTGATGTGATGAATCTTGTGATTTTTTAAATTTTTGGCCAAAAATGTTATGATTTAGATTTTCCTTAAAATTGCAGGAAATGTTGCTTAGGACCCATACATGATATTCCTTTAATTTAACATTGACTGGTCATCTAGAAAATAAAATATGAAATTTTGAAAAATTTTAGAATTTGAGAAAATTTGTTGAATATTTGCCAAATTGACCATTTTTCTTAGAAATAAGGTTCCAGACAGGCTAAATTTTTTTAATGAGTCATTTCTAAGACATTTTCAAAAACGTCAATTTTTGGCCATTTTTGATAAAAATTGATGGACTAACCCCTTGTGATTTTTTTAATTTTTGGCCAAAAATGTTATGATTTAGATTTTCCTTAAAATTGCAGGAAATGTTGCTTAGGACCCATACATGATATTCCTTGAGTTTAACATTGACTGGTCATCTAGAAAATAAAATATGAAATTTGGAAAAATTTTAGAATTTGAGAAAATTTGTTGAATTTTTGCCAAATTGACAATTTTTCTTAGAAATAAGGTTCCAGACAGGCTAAATTTTCACTATGAGTCATTTCTAAGACATTTTCAAAAACGTCAATTTTTGGCAAATTTTGATAAAAATTGATGGACTAACCCCTTGTGATTTTTAAATTTTTTTGCCAAAAATGTTATGATTTAGATTTTCCTTAAAATTGCAGGAAATGTTGCTTAGGACCCATAGATGATATTCCTTGAATTTAACCTTGACTGGTCATCCAGAAAATAAAATATGAAATTTGGAAATTTTTAGATTTTGAGAAAATTTGATGAATATTTGCCAAATTGTCAATTTTTCTTAGAAATAAGGTTCCAGACAGGCTAAATTTTCATTATGAGTCATTTCTAAGACATTTTCAAAAACGTCAATTTTTGGCCATTTTTGAAAAAAATTGATGGACTAACCCCTTGTGATTTTTAAAATTTTTGGCCAAAAATGTTATGATTTAGATTTACCTTAAAATTACAGGAAATGTTGCTTAGGACCCTTAGATGATATTCCTTGAATTTAACCTTGACTGGTCATCCAGAAAATAAAATATGAAATTTGGAAAATGTTTAGATTTTGAGAAAATTTGTTGAATATTTGCCAAATTGTCAATTTTTCTTAGAAATAAGGTTCCAGACAGGCTAAATTTTCATTATGAGTCATTTCCAAGACATTTTCAAAAACGTCAATTTTTTGCCATTTTTGATAAAAATTGATGGACTAACCCCTTGTAATTTTTAAAATATTTGGCCAAAAATGTTATGATTTAGATTTACCTTAAAATTACAGGAAATGTTGCTTAGGACCCTTAGATGATATTCCTTGAATTTAACCTTGACTGGTCATCCAGAAAATAAAATATGAAATTTGGAAAAGTTTTAGATTTTTAGAAAATTTGTTGATTTTTTTCCAAATTGTCAATTTTTCTTAGAAATAAGGTTCCAGACAGGCTAAATTTTCATTATGAGTCATTTCCAAGACATTTTCAAAAACGTCAATTTTTTGCCATTTTTGATAAAAATTGATGGACTAACCCCTTGTAATTTTTAAAATATTTGGCCAAAAATGTTATGATTTAGATTTACCTTAAAATTACAGGAAATGTTGCTTAGGACCCTTAGATGATATTCCTTGAATTTAACCTTGACTGGTCATCCAGAAAATAAAATATGAAATTTGGAAAAGTTTTAGATTTTTAGAAAATTTGTTGATTTTTTTCCAAATTGTCAATTTTTCTTAGAAATAAGGTTCCAGACAGGCTAAATTTTCATTATGAGTCATTTCCAAGACATTTTCAAAAACGTCAATTTTTTGCCATTTTTGATAAAAATTGATGGACTAACCCCTTGTAATTTTTAAAATATTTGGCCAAAAATGTTATGATTTAGATTTACCTTAAAATTACAGGAAATGTTGCTTAGGACCCTTAGATGATATTCCTTGAATTTAACCTTGACTGGTCATCCAGAAAATAAAATATGAAATTTGGAAAAGTTTTAGATTTTTAGAAAATTTGTTGAATTTTTTCCAAATTGTACATTTTTCTTAGAAATAAGGTTCCAGACAGGCTAAATTTTCATTATGAGTCATTTCCAAGACATTTTCAAAAACGTCAATTTTTTGCCATTTTTGATAAAAATTGATGGACTAACCCCTTGTAATTTTTAAAATATTTGGCCAAAAATGTTATGATTTAGATTTACCTTAAAATTACAGGAAATGTTGCTTAGGACCCTTAGATGATATTCCTTGAATTTAACCTTGACTGGTCATCCAGAAAATAAAATATGAAATTTGGAAAAGTTTTAGATTTTGAGAAAATTTGTTGAATATTTGCCAAATTGTACATTTTTCTTAGAAATAAGGTTCCAGACAGGCTAAATTTTCATTATGAGTCATTTTTAAGACATTTTAAAAAACGTCAATTTTTGGCCAATTTTGATAAAAATTGATGGACTAACCCCTTGTAATTTTGATAAAAATATTTGGCCAAAAATGTTATGATTTAGTTTTTCCTTAAAATTGCAGGAAATGTTGCTTAGGACCCATAGATGATATTTCTTGAATTTAACATTGACTGGTCATCCAGAAAATAAAATATGAAATTTGGAAAAGTTTTAGATTTTGAGAAAATTTGTTGAATATTTGCCAAATTGTCCATTTTTGTTAGAAATAAGGTTCCAGACAGGCTAAATTTTCATTATGAGTCATTTCTAAGACATTTTCAAAAACGTCAATTTTTTGCTATTTTTGATAAAAATTGATGGACTATAAACCCCTTGTGATTTTTTTAATTTTTGGCCAAAAATGTTATGATTTAGATTTTTCTTAAAATTGCAGAAAATGTTGCTTAGGACCCATAGATGATATTCCTTGAATTTAACATTGACTGGTCATCCAGAAAATAAAATATGAAATTTGGAAAATTTGTTGATTTTTTTCCAAATTGTCAATTTTTCTTAGAAATAAGGTTCCAGACAGGCTAAATTTTCATTATGAGTCATTTCTAAGACATTTTAAAAAACGTAAATTTTTGGCCAATTTTGATAAAAATTGATGGACTAACCCCTTGTAATTTTGATAAAAATATTTGGCCAAAAATGTTATGATTTAGATTTTCCTTAAAATTGCAGGAAATGTTGCTTAGGACCCATAGATGATATTCCTTGAATTTAACATTGACTGGTCATCCAGAAAATAAAATATGAAATTTGGAAAAGTTTTTGATTTTGAGAAAATTTGTTGAATATTTGCCAAATTGTCCATTTTTCTTAGAAATAAGGTTCCAGACAGGCTAAATTTTCATTATGAGTCATTTCTAAGACATTTTCAAAAACGTCCATTTTTTGCAATTTTTGATAAAAATTGATAGACTAACTACTTGTGATTTTTTTAATTTTTGGCCAAAAATGTTATGATTTAGATTTTCCTTAAAATTGCAGGAAATGTTGCTTAGGACCCATAGATGATATTCCTTGAATTTAACATTGACTGGTCATCTAGAAAATAAAATATGAAATTTGGAAAATATTTAGATTTTGAGAAAATTTGTTGAATATTTGCCAAATAGTCAATTTTTCTTAGAAATAAGGTTCCAGACAGGCTAAATTTTCATTATGAATTTTCATTATGAATTTTGATTAAAATTGATGGACTAACCCCTTGTAATTTTTAAAATATTTGGCCAAAAATGTTATGAGTTAGATTTTCCTTAAAATTACAGGAAATGTTGCTTAGGACCCTTAGATGATATTCCTTGAATTTAACCTTGACTGGTCATCCAGAAAATAAAATATGAAATTTGGAAAAGTTTTAGATTTTTTTCCAAATTGTCAATTTTTCTTAGAAATAAGGTTCCAGACAGGCTAAATTTTCATTATGAGTCATTTCTAAGACATTTTAAAAAACGTAAATTTTTGGCCAATTTTGATAAAAATTGATGGACTAACCCCTTGTAATTTTGATAAAAATATTTGGCCAAAAATGTTATGATTTAGATTTTCCTTAAAATTGCAGGAAATGTTGCTTAGGACCCATAGATGATATTCCTTGAATTTAACATTGACTGGTCATCCAGAAAATAAAATATGAAATTTGGAAAAGTTTTTGATTTTGAGAAAATTTGTTGAATATTTGCCAAATTGTCCATTTTTCTTAGAAATAAGGTTCCAGACAGGCTAAATTTTCATTATGAGTCATTTCTAAGACATTTTCAAAAACGTCCATTTTTTGCCATTTTTGATAAAAATTGATAGACTAACCACTTGTGATTTTTTTAATTTTTGGCCAAAAATGTTATGATTTAGATTTTCCTTAAAATTGCAGGAAATGTTGCTTAGGACCCATAGATGATATTCCTTGAATTTAACATTGACTGGTCATCTAGAAAATAAAATATGAAATTTGGAAAATATTTAGATTTTGAGAAAATTTGTTGAATATTTGCCAAATAGTCAATTTTTCTTAGAAATAAGGTTCCAGACAGGCTAAATTTTCATTATGAATTTTCATTATGAATTTTGATAAAAATTGATGGACTAACCCCTTGTAATTTTTAAAATATTTGGCCAAAAATGTTATGAGTTAGATTTTCCTTAAAATTGCAGGAAATGTTGCTTAGGACCCATAGATGATATTCCTCGAATTTAACATTGACTGGTCATCCAGAAAATAAAATATGAAATTTGGAAAAGTTAGAATCGATTCCACTTTTATATAATAATTCAATATTTAAAAATCGATAAAAACTCAACCGTTTGACCTACGATCGTGATTTCTTCATATACGATCACTAACAAAGGTCATCCCGAACACCATATATGTTTATAAAAAGGAGGGGAACAGCCATGTGTTCGTTGTCAAGAACGAACACAGGTCTAGTTTTAATTGTATTTCTTTGTACACCATTTTTATTAATGTTTTCTTTAACAGGTAGAGGAGGGAAACCTCCACTTCAATACATTAGAAAATCGGACAGGGGGGTAACCCCCGTTCGATTTTTCTATCATTCTGGCCGCCAGCGCAGAAGCTATCTGTAAAGACAATAGCAATTAGGACCTTGCATAAATTAAGTTAATGAACATTTTACTTGAATATATTACTTGGTTTACTTATTGGAGTACAGAATAAAATGAGACTTGTTTACAAATGAAACTTTTGTTGTCAGTGACTTTTATTTTGACTTTGGAAGTTACTTTAACTATATAACACTATTTAAATAAGATTGTTTACAAACATTACTATATTTGTTAAAGTACATTTAACAATGCTACAAGAGAAATAAATACAATTGGTTGTTGCTAAATGAAGACAAGAATATTAAGTACAATTCAATGTTTACAAACGGTTAGTCATTTTTTGAGAGAATAATTTGAGCAAGTTTTGGTTTGTTTACAAACTGATAGTCATTTTTTGAGATACTGAAGAGTTGTGTGCTTAGGGATGGATAGAAGATTAAATGTTTACAAACTGTTAATCAATTTTTGGAGAGAGGCTTGAACAAATTTAGGACAGCTTGTTTGTTTACAAGCTGTTAGTCATTTGTTTTGAGACATTGAAGAGTTGTGTGCTTAGGGACTGATAGATGGAAGGTTCAGTTGAGTTGATTCAATGTTTACAAACTGTTTTTGGAGAGAGGCTTGGACAGCAGAGCTTCTTGTTGGAAAGTTGCTTTGGTTTTTTTTGGGAACTCTGTGGCAGAAGGTTCAATCATCCTGATTTCTTCAACTTGTGTCTGCGGGGGAAAAGTAAAAAGTTTTTAAACAGTATAGTAAATCTACAGATGGCACAAATGCAACATTTCCATATTTGTTGAATCAGATAATGTTTTTCTATGCTGTAAACTCAGGCATGCAACTGTGTTACAAGGGAAATGCAAACAAATCTCCGACTTTGTACAGTGTTTTTTAAATTTCCGATGGTGCAGATGAGGAAAAGTTGCATGCCTGTAAACTGCAACTCCTGAAGGCCCAACGGTCATTTTTCGAAAACTGGAGATACTTTATACAGTAAAGAGGGCATTTTGGCAATACAGACCATATTTTCGAGAAAATACCTTTGTCTGGTCTCAAAATAAAAGAAATAAGTTTCAGTCGTTCTGAAGAGATAACTTAGGCCCAAAAAGGGTTACAAATAGTGTGACAACTTGCCTTTCTAAAAACCCTGTGATCAAATTTCCAATATACGCTCGTAACCAGGACGGACACTTGTGTTACATTTTAGGCCGTCCCAGTTACGAGTGTATATTGGAAATTGGTATACAGGGTTTTTAGAAAGGCATGTTGTCACACTATTTGTAACCCTTTTTGGGCCCAAGTTATTTCTTTTATTTTGAGACCAGACAAAGGTATTTTCTGTATTCAACTCTTGTAGCTTTTTGGCTTGAAGTAAATGTTTTTGGACTCTTGAGCCACTGTGACTGTGAGTAACATGCCGTAGTAGAAACAAACATATTTGGGAAATATGGTATGTAAATGAGCAATTTTTAAAATTAAAATTTTGATAAGGATAGTACACCTGATGTCAGTATTAACTCATTTCATTCAATGCATTGGGGCATTCTGGGTAGCATCATGAAACCATGGCCACTATGTGACTTCTAAAAAATAAAACTGGAACTCAGTTTCAGGGGTATACACCATGCATGAATAAACATGAGAAAATATTGGGGCATTCTGGGTAACATCATGATGAAACCATGGCCATGATGTGACTTCCAAAAAACAATACTGGAACCCAGTTTCAGAGGGACACCATGCATGAATAAACATGAGAAAATATTGGGGCATTCTGGGTAACATCATGATGAAACCATGGCCATGATGTGACTTCCAAAAAACAAAACTGGAACTCAGTTTCAGAGGGACACCATGCATGAATAAACATGAGAAAATATTGGGGCATTCTGGGTAACATCATGATGAAACCATGGCCATGATGTGACTTCCAAAAAACAAAACTGGAACTCAGTTTCAGAGGGACTCCACGCATGAATAAACATGAGAAAATATTGGGGCATTCTGGGTAACCTTATGATGAAACCATGGCCATGATGTGACTTCTAAAAAACAAAACTGGAACTCCGCTTCAAGGGAACACCATACATGAGCAAGGGCAAAATAGTAAATTTAGCATGTAAATAAGTAGACATTTGACATGTAAATAAGTAGCCAGATTTGCACAATTTTGATTAAGGCAAGAACAGTACTTCAATATGTCAGTATTAATTAATGGTGCAGTAATATGTAAATTAAGCATTTATTTGCATAAATTTGAATACGAACAATTGAATACTACACAAACTATATGCCTGCTGCAAGATAGACTACTCTACCAGGGGCTGACCTTCGTAGAAATTCAAGGTGCCATTTTAGTAAGCAAACTACCGGTAGATGCGCCTCATGTCCGTTTGACATGACTCTCGCGGTTGCTGATTTTTTTCTCATCCCATAGTTTGGTTGTTTCATTTCAATGGTGATTAGGTACCATACCAAATATTGTGTTTGTTACTTTGCTTAGTTGCGGTCCCATTCAACAATAAGAGAACAATTGGGTTCTTGGGGAAAACCTGAGAGAGTATACCACTGTGCCTTATAGCTCAGATGGTAGAGCGTCTGCCCTGTAGCTCATCTGTCTAGTGAGTCAGAGGTCTTGGGGAAAACCTGAGGGAGTATACCACTTTGCCTTATAGTTCAGGTGGTAGAGCATCTGCCTGGTGTGTCATAGGTCTTGGGGAAAACCTGAGGGAGTATACCACTTTGCCTTATAGCTCAGCTGGTGGAGCGTCTGCCTGGTGTGTCAGAGGTCTTGGGGAAAACCTGAGGGAGTATACTACTGTGCCTTATAGCTCAGCAGCTGGTGGAGTGTCTGTCTGGTGAGTCAGAGGTCTTGGGGAAAATCTGAGGGAGTATACCACTGTGCCTTATAGCTCAGCTGGTAGAGCATCTGCCTGGTGTGTCAGAGGTCTTGGGGAAAACCTGACGGAGTATACCACTGTGCCTTATAGCTCAGCTGGTAGAGCATCTACCTGGTGTGTCATAGGTCTTGGGGGAAACCTGAGGGAGTATACTACTGTGCCTTATAGCTCAGCAGCTGGTGGAGTGTCTGTCTGGTGAGTCAGAGGTCTTGGGGAAAATCTGAGGGAGTATACCACTGTGCCTTATGGCTCAGCTGGTAGAGCATCTGCCTGGTGTGTCAGAGGTCTTGGGGAAAACCTGACAGAGTATACCACTGTGCCTTATAGCTCAGCTGGTGGAGCATCTGCCCGGTGTGTCAGAGGTCTTGGGGAAAATCTGAGGGAGTATACCGCTGTGCCTTATAGCTCAGCTGGTAGAGCATCTGCCTGGTGTGTCATAGGTCTTGGGGGAAACCTGAGGGAGTATACTACTGTGCCTTATATCTCAGCAGCTGGTGGAGTGTCTGTCTGGTGTGTCAGAGGTCTTAGGGAAAACCTGAGGGAATATACCACTGTGCCTTATAGTTCAGGTGGTAGAGCATCTGCCCGGTGTGTCAGAGGTCTTGGGAAAAATCTGAGGGTGTACATACCACTTTGCCTTATAGCTCAGCTGGTAGAGCATCTGCCTGGTGTGTCAGAGGTCTTGGGGAAAACCTGAGGGAGTATACCACTGTGCCTTATGGCTCAGGTGGTAGAGCATCTGCCTGGTGTGTCAGAGGTCTTGGGGAAAACCTGAGGGAGTATACCACTTTGCCTTATAGCTCAGCTGGTAGAGCATCTGCCTGGTGTGTCAGAGGTCTTGGGGAAAACCTGAGGGAGTATACCACTTTGCCTTATAGCTCAGCTGGTGGAGCGTCTGCCTGGTGTGTCAGAGGTCTTGGGGAAAACCTGAGGGAGTATACCACTTTGCCTTATAGCTCAGCTGGTGGAGCATCTGCCTGGTGTGTCATAGGTCTTGGGGAAAACCTGACGGAGTATTAATACCACTGTGCCTTATAGCTCAGCTGGTAGAGCATCTACCTGGTGTGTCAGAGGTCTTGGGGAAAACCTGAGGGAGAATACCACTGTGCCTTATAGCTCAGCTGGTAGAGCATCTGCCTGGTGTGTCATAGGTCTTGGGGGAAACCTGAGGGAGTATACTACTGTGCCTTATAGCTCAGCAGCTGGTGGAGTGTCTGTCTGGTGTGTCAGAGGTCTTAGGAAAAACCTGAGGGAATATACCACTGTGCCTTATAGCTCAGCTGGTAGACCATCTGCCTGGTGTGTAAAAGGTCTTAAGGAAAATATGAGGGAGTATACCACTGTGCCTTATAGCTTAGCTGGTAGAGCATCTGCCTGGTGTGTCAGAGGTCTTGGGGAAAACCTGACGGAGTATACCACTGTGCCTTATAGCTCAGCTGGTAGAGCATCTGCCTGGTGTGTCATAGGTCTTGGGGGAAACCTGAGGGAGTATACTACTGTGCCTTATAGCTCAGATGGGAGAGCTTCTGCCCAGTGAGTCACAGGTTTCAGGTTGGAATCCCGATAAAGCCCTTACGACTTTTCTCTCATCCCAAGTGTGGATGCCGCTGTAACTATTCGCCGCGACACAGATTACACTACGAGAGGCATGTTAAACAGACACAAGGCGCGTCTAGTTTGCTTATTACTAAAATGGTGCCTTTACACACTTCACTTTATTGAATTGATTTCGCATGGGTGGGCTATCTTGCACTTTTGCTGCTATATCATCTTTGAGGAAGCCCTACCCATGCATGCCTATAAGCGGAGGCTAGACAAGTTTTAATACAGTGGAAAGTCACCATAAATGGGCATCGTATCTGAACCATACAAGTGTTTGTTTTGGTGGCGTTTAACGCGAACAAATGATTGGGAGCCATGAGCGATGTTCACTGTAGCTGAATGTTCTTTTTGGTGTTCATTATAGCGAAATTCCACTGTAATAAAATTGGAATGATGGCCAAAAACTCACCTCTCCTGTGTTTTCAGTATCCATGGCAACACGTCCATTTTTGTAGTGTGTAATATGAAGCTCCACAGTCTGTGGGCTCCATCTCCAATCTGTGAATACATAATGAACAAAAATTAGCAACTGTGACAGAAATGCAACCAATCCAGGCTTTGACATTAACCAAAGTCACCAAGGCCAATGGCCTCATGCCCTGCCGAGTTGGCCCGATGCCCCTTCAAGATACACTTTCTGAAGCCAACTTGGCCATCATGCCCTATTGAGCTCGTGCCAATGACGTCATTTTGGGAGTAAAACAATGCTGCGTCAATGTGGAAGCAATGTGCGTGCTCGTTGTGTGTGTCCATAGCGCGCGTAACGCGCTATGATGAGGCTCCCATTGGTGAACTAAACCGCGTTACGCCCACAAGAGACACACACAACGCGCACGCACATTGCTTCCACAATGACTCAGCATTATTTGACTCAGCATTATTCGACTCCCAAAATGGCATATTCGCACGTGTTCGAAAGGGTTCAATCCCAGGCTTTGACATTAACCAAGGCTACCAAAGCCAATGGCCTTATGCCCTGCTGAGTTGGCCTCATGCCCTGCTGAGTTGGCCTCGACGCCCCTTCAAGATATACACTTTATGAGGCCAACTTGGCCAGCATACCCTATCCCAGGCCTTGACATTGGGACTCGGGACCGAGTTGACTCGGGACCGAGTTGACTCGGGACCGAGTTGACTCGGGACCGAGTTGACTCGGGACCGAGTTGACTCGGGACCGAGTTGACTCGGGACCGAGTTGACTCGGGACCGAGTTGACTTGGGACCGAGTAGGTGCATAACATTACCTAACTATAGGCGTATAGCCACTCGGCGGCGAAGCTGCACAGCCACAGGCGCCGACCCACCATGCGCCGACGTTGTTCACAAAGATTCTGAATCTGAATCTGAATGGTATAGTCGGCAAAGCCTCCATCAGGAAACATCACACCAACTGTTGGTTTAGTCTGGGGCGTGGAGCTGGACGTGCTTTTAAGAGCTTATTTAGAACTACTAAACAATTTAAGGAGTTCTGCTCTAAATGTCGAGTGAGATGTTTTGCCAGATTCTACGATACTGGTTGGGAGAGTGTTCCAATTCTTGATGGTCCTGGGAAAGAAGCTATTGTTGAAAATATTGGTCTTGGCATACAGTTGGTTTAAGGCCGAGTAAAA
This sequence comes from Henricia sp. BOLD:AAB3569, assembly GCA_037783545.1. NCBI lineage: Eukaryota > Metazoa > Echinodermata > Asteroidea > Spinulosida > Echinasteridae > Henricia > Henricia sp. BOLD:AAB3569. The sequence goes on along the minus strand of JBBELK010000261.1, from coordinate 1,719,178 downwards.
AATAAAACATGTTTCTCGTCCGGGTTTTAAAAAAAAAGGAGGAAGAGGGGCTTTTTATTTTTTAATTTTTATTTTTCAAGATGACTGCCATTAGAGATTTCTAGGCCGTTGCAGGTAAATAGACTCGTGCGAAGACATATTTAGCGATGATACAGTAGCTACACGATGTAGAAAGTCACCGAGAGAGTCTACATAGAAGACTTCGAACTCGCAAGTATTTATTTTCCCGACAGATTTGTTGTAGTTTTTAATATTTTTGTCTCATTTTTTGGAAATAAAAAATAAAAAATAAATCCAGGCGGCCTCAAAAAAGGAAGCGGGAGGGGACGAGAAACATGTATTTTTTTTTATTTTGCCTAATTTGTGTTTGTGCCCTCGGGATGATCGGGTATTAGCAGTAACGAAAGCCTCTGCTGGTACTTCAACCATGTTGTTCAGGATCTTGTTGAGCATAACTAGTCTGCCAGCTTTTCTTCTTTGTTCTAGAGTGACCCATCCATGGTTTTGAAGAAGTGATGTATTAAACTGTCCCTGGTGACGTGCTATAGTTTCTATAAATGAATCTAACTGCCTGTCTTTGGACTCGTTCCAGTTGATGAATGTCTGCTTTTAAATGAGGATCCCAAGAAGATAACGAATGCAAGCATTCATGACGAATGCAAGCAAAATCGATCGTGCCAACTGGCTTCGGCGCCCCTCAGTTTGGCGTGAACAGACGAGCAGGCGAACATCTCTTGTTCCAAAAAGCAGGCCACGGAATCCCCAAATTTGACACAAAACGTGTCTTTGTTGTTCATTGTTTTTGCTCGTAAGGCCATTTCGACATTTTCGCGGCCATTTTGAAGGAGGTGCAAAGAGCGCCCTCTAGCGACGCATGTGCGTGCACAAAACATATCTAAGGCGGCTTCGCGCACTGGATACAACTTCGCAATTAATTTGTTTGACTAATTAAATCGATGGCTTTGACCATGGAGGTATTTTCCTACCTCCATGCTTTGACTATAAAGCTGGTTGATTGTGATTCTATATGAGTTGTTCTTATGCTTCAGTTGAAAAATCTAAATTAAAAGTGCCTTCTTGTCTGAATAAATCGCATTTTAAGACCCCTTCTTATTTCCCAATTTCTCTAAGATTAAGGCGGCTTAATTTCGGCACTGGATACAACTTCGCAATTAATTTGTTTGACTAATTAAATCGATTGCTATGACGATAAAGCTGATTGATGATGATTCTACATGAATATTTCTTATATTACAGCTGAAAAATCGTAACAAAAAGTGCCTACTTGTCTGAATAAATCGATTTTAAGACCCCTTCTTATTTCATAATTTCTCTAAGCTAGAAGGCGGTTTAATTCGCGCACTAGATACAACTTCGCAATTAATTTTTGTGACTAATTCGTAACCGAAGTTTGCAAGCTTGATAGACTGCTGCGTGAAATTGCACTTTAGTTTCTGTCATTTAATCTGCCATGCTGATTTATTTTTGGTACAGGCCTATTGGGGCTGGTTTTCTTTGTATTTGTGCCAAATATCACGCACGCAAATCCACTCCTCATATTCAGTCGGTGTATGTGGAATATGTGGAGCGGGAACCAGTCTACGCACATACATTAAAAAAGATCTAGACTGGTTCCCACAGGAGAATAAACTGGTTCCCGTCCACATATTCCACACTTTCGCAATTGATCACGTTCAAATGACGTCACTTCCTACAACACGTGTACAAATTGCCACGTGCATCATGATTTTGAGCGTATTTTTTGGTGACGCGCATCGATTGCGCCGTATTTCGAACAACACACGCGCGTATTTGGAACATGTTTCAGCGTGTGCGTGCGCGTACTTTATGGCGTTTTAATACGCAGTAGCCTTTTTCCTACGAAGATGGCGTCTGTGAACGTGATCTATAAGCGAAGCAATCTATAGGGATCGGGAACCAATCTATGAAAGATCACGCCCATATATCTAGTCTTGGTGCTAGACTGGTCCCCTGTCCATGTGCACTACGCTGCTCTCGCTATACAAGGACAGGCACACGCCGAGCAATAACCACGCGTGATTGGTCGTTGTATTAAATATATGCATGATCTATTTTTAGAGTTTGCTCAACAACGAGTGAATTTCGCAATCGTTAATTTTGTCGCTGGGTTTTGCATACCCTATTCAATCTTTGCCATCCCTTATAATTATTTAGTAATTTTGGCAGTGGTGTACTCGTCAACGCCCAGGTTTGGCGCTGTTTGCCGTATTTTTAAGCCGCCAAACATCAATATCATGCACAGTGCGGCCGTTGTTCAAAAAAAGTTTTTCATCGCATAAAAAAACTCGACAAAACATGACAGAAACCCCATCGGATGATATGAATGACATGGTTGGATATAGAGCTATTTGTTCAACCTTGATTCCCACCGAAACCAGTATGTTTATTTGGTTCTGACAGCAATTTTACAGGCATATCTTCTGCTGTCGATGCAAAAATACCACTGCTGCCGCCGCTGTTATTTTCCCAGACATTGATTGCGTAGCGCGCGATGCCAAATCGAACGAAGGCGCGCAACACGCTGTATTCTGGGCGCCTGCTTGGCGCTTGCGCAAACCGTGACACAGTCCTTTTAATTTGCATAAACATCCAGGAATTCCTGGATATTTATGCCAAACATGGCGGCGTGTACCTGTCCTCATATACGACGGAGGGGAAGTAAATATGTGGACAAGGGAACCAGTCTAGTCTTGGTGCAAGACGATACTGCGTGATATTTGTCACTGACCGCCGCGCGATAACCAACACTCACCGACAATCGCCAAGAGAGGGCGCCATACACACCAGTCTCCAGTATCGTCTTGGGACATTTGTCGAACGTTGGTATGTGACACTGTGTGACCTCTAACCTAAGCTTATACATATGCATTATAGAGGTCAACAGAGTTCCACATAATGAGCATGCCAGCCTGGCAACTTTCTGTGCCTGCACAGCTAGGGTTATTTCCTTCCTACTAAATCATGTGCCTATATATCCTCCAAAAAAAAAGTGTGTTACAAATTGGGGAGAATCATGAACGTAAAATTTAAAAGAACGGCTCAGATTGTCCGCTGCCGAGCTATAGACATACCTGGCGCGGCCCGCGCCCCGCGGTGGAATTCCCGATCCACACACGCCCCCAAAAAGCAACTGTTGTAACCTCAAAATGGCCACAAATACATCTGAGGTACAAGAGTAGCATATCGAGGTTTTAGCTGGGTACAATGACTGACTTACATTCTTAAAGAAAGTGCAATTTTCCGACCGATTTCGAGACCGTTTCTGTGCGTGCCGCACGGCCGGCATTTCACAAATTTTGCAGAATTTTGCGTGTGCCGGACCGGGATAATGAAGATGCGATGTCTGCTAAATATACTGAAATAAAAGAAGTTCGATCGTGTCCAGGTTCGTGTTTGCGAGACAGATTTGTGAAACTGTCTACTGTTCATGGGGATACTATTTGTTTAAAATTGTAATCTAATAAACGTGTGCTACGGGTGCTGTTTGTCGCCCACAAATTAAAGCCTGCCCTTTGCCAGCGTCATAATTTTTAGTGGTAAATTCACTGTATATTCCACACGGAGATGGACGAACTGTACCAAGCATAACACAGCAACCGCTTGGTAAATTTTTGCAACCAAAGTATTTCTAAAATCTGTTGTAACTTGTGTGTAGCTAGAGAATCATTTTTCTTCATCATTGTACTTTTGATTTTCCCGAAGTTGCTGCGAGACGTCGATCATTTGCGGAAACAAATAGGCATGACCTTTTGTTTAAAAAAAAAAATCAGAACATTTTTGTAGACACTAATTCTCGAAAATCAGAAATGTTCACAGATTTACGCCTAACTTACACAATATAAACACGATGACCGTAGAAAACTTCCCCTTAAATGGTTTTGTCTGAAGTGCTATAGTCTTTGAGAAATTAGTAAAACAATTAGTTTTCGTCTCATGAGACGAAAATTCAATTCGCCCCAAAACCATTTCGCCCAAGTGCCATTTCGCCGCCAAACCACTTTGCCTGAGTGCCATTTCGCCCCAAATCACTTCGTCCAAACACTACATCGCTCACATGCTACTTCGCCCCAAAACCACTTTGTGCACAGGCCGAGGTTCAGGGCGAAAAGATTCAGGGCGGAATGGTTCAGGGCCAAGTGGTTTTGGGGCGAAATAACTGCAAACCCTTTTTTGACTGTTTTCTCAAAGGTTAGACCATGTAGGAAGACTTTCCTTCCTCCATGGTTAGACCATGGTTAGACGAAGTTCGGAGCTGGTTTTTGCTCAGGTTAGTTTTAATCATGCATATCTTCAATCACACAGGGGGATAAAACTATTTGCAACAGTTTACCAATCATGTATACTATCTTTAAATTTGGCGATGAAACGTGATTTTAGTAGTAACACAAATTATGTTTTTTCTTCGAAAACACAGGACCCATGGCAGTCTCGTCCGCGTAGCGCTAGCTAGCCAGCGAGTGCCGTACACGGTTTTCGCAGTCTGTGAAATCATAATAAAGACACGTTTCTGCAGCGTACGGGTTTAGCCAAATAACGGCTTCGGTTGCCGGGCTGACAAACCAAAGCCGAAGTTCGTTGAATCCATTGGGAAAAAAACTGGCCCCATTGCCACATTTTCATATTTTTTCTTCTAAAAACAAATAAAGCACGGACCTGTCTGACGCGATAACGTGTGCTTTTCCTGTTTGATAATTAAGACGTACGTACAGGTACCAGACTTCACAGCGCTCGGCTTGAAATATGTTAATAAGCCCTACGTCATAGGTATGCATGGCATAATGAGCAATGCTTGGAATGCGCTCGGAATTTCCCGAGCGGATTCAGGAAATGTCCCAAGACGATACTGCAGAGCACGGACGTAGATTGGTTCCCTGTCCTCATAGTACAGTGTATGGCGCCCTCTCTTGGCGAATGTCGGTGAATGTTGGTTAGCGCGCGGCGGTCAGTGACAAATATCACGCAGTATCGTCTTGCACCAAGACTAGCGCTCAATCCGTTCCTGTTCCGTTCGAGATAAACCAAGTTTATCTTTTTGCGCTTTGCGCGTGACCCCGACACGACGTGACACGTATATGCCTATGCCAACTTTGCAATAAGCTGACAGCAGAGGTTCACATGTATTTGCTGGTTCCATATAAAATGGTTTTTGTCAAGAAAAAAGTATTTTCGTCACATGAAAATGACCGATTAATGAAAGAACTGGGGAAATATACGCGAATTTGTATACAATAAAGGATTGCCATAAAACGGGACACTGTCACCCTTATGTCGTGACACTTCTGGAGTTTATTTTTTATAATTACCGGACTTCAGAATTGCCCTCGACATATAAATAATAAGAGCTCATGAATCGAACTTCACCTTTATATATGTTGATACTATACCCACAACATAACGAGAACAATTCAATAAGCTAGTGAGATCTTGCAAATGCAAGTGTGGCATTTTGAAATATTTCGCTCATAATGTTAGTTTGAATCGACAAAGTTCCAGGTTCGACAGCTCGGTAAAATTAGCAAATACCTTTTCCAGAACGAAACTGGTCAAAAAGACTTGAAATGTAATCGCAAGAAACAATTTTCTTGAATATTTTTAAGACATTATTTTACTTTATTAGAAATTGCACAGACATTTCTTTAATCAATTTTGTTAACATGAAAAAGCCATTTTTACAAATGCATCAAAATGTCACACCTTGACTCCTGTTTTTATGGATATACCCATATGCCGCTTGTTCCCCAATTATTTCGAATGGAGAGGGAGCGCTGAAAGAGCGGTGGGGGTATTTTTGAGAGTTTAAATATACGAAAGCTAACAGTTGATTGTACATTATACGGGGCCGGTCGGCGCAACACGACCGCTGAGTATGAATTAAAATGCGCATACAAAGTGCGCCGTGTGCCCGATCTTTACCTCGGCGACTTATTAGCGCAAAGCGTACTTGTATGAACGCGTGAAAACTCTGCGGCGACTACACTCGGCGAGTATGCGGCGAGTGAGTTCGGCGTAGAAGTATGAACCTAGCTTTTACTCAATGTTGTTGTTGTTGTATATTTTATGGCATCTTCGGCAACTAAGGCCCTTTATGCCATCAACTATACGGTTTTAGCTTTTAATAACTATACTAACTTGAGATGACGAAGAAAGAGTTGCAGTTTTAGAAGTGGGAGGAAAACCCCCAGAGAAATCCCCCGGGGAAAAACCCACGCGGTCAAGTAGGGACTGCAAACCCAATACACGCCCCGGATTCGAACCCGGGACGCCAGAGGTGAAAGGCTTTTTATAAAATGTTTGATTCGTTCGAATAAAACACGCAAGCCAGGTCAAGTCCAGTCCAATGTCGATTCCGTTTATACCAGTTCCTCCATCATTGTCGTTGCCAGTCCAGGTCAATATCCACTATCATCACCAGTCCAGCATGTCGAGCGAACATCAAGACCGCAGACACGGATCCAATCGTGTTCCAAAATTGTACCGGCGTTCCCGGTGACGTACGTACTGGTCACTCCGTCATTGAGCAACGTTCCAGGACATCACACGGGTTTCCGCGAGAAAACTCCTCCAAACTACCTATATGTGCAAGGGTAGTTCTTTGGAAAGCGGTCATCACAGCATGGAGGTAGGAAGTCTTTTCCTACCTCCATGATCACAGGCAGGCCAGCAGAAAGAACCACTACGCCAACCCGACCGCCCCTTTACTCAATGATGGAAAGTTTGACCTTTTAAAGCTCCAAACCATGGTCTACCTCCATGGTTTGACCAATTCCTCCATGGTTTGACCGAGTTTCGCGTTTTGGCTGCACGTGTGCAGCAGTCGGGATAGACTTGATGTCAAGTCTGTAACTAGACAGGTTGTTTCGTAAACGGCAGCAGCGTAGTCGCGAATGGACTGGAAACAAGTCTAATCGACCTCTAGACAGGTACTATTTATAACAACGACTGTTACGTGTGGGGATTATAGGCGTCAGACGGATCGAATACGACTGTCTAGAGACTTGACCTCAAGTCTAGACAGGTACTATTTATAACAACGACTGTTGCGTGTGGGGATTATAGGCGTCAGACGGACCAAATACGACTGTCTAGAGACTTGACCTCAAGTCTACAGTCGGGACGTCATTAGTTCAGTGCGGAGTGCACTGCGAATGGGTGTGGTAACTGTACTGTGGTTCACTGGTACTACTTAGGTCAATGATATCGCATTGAATAAAAGTGAAAGGAAGTGGCCGGGCACTGGCACAACTGGGATTAGCTAGCTACATGCGCTTGCCGGACCGGCGTACGAGTTGACCAGCTTTCGTGCCAACCTATCCACTACAACAACAACACAGGCACCTGTACCAGGTGACAGAGCGTTCCTTCTGCAAAGAGGCTTCGCCCGTGCATAATATTATCAAAATGTCATTCACTTTAAAAGAAGTGGTTCCTTTGCGGGATTCGGACTACGTCGGCGAGGCCCAGAGAATGTTGGCTTATCTGGAAGACCGCTGGCCGCAGTCTCAACTCGGGACTTCTCCGGCCCCAGATAAGCTTTTGGCCGCTGCAGATGACTACTGCATCGAGTCCAATCGAAGGATGATGCACATCGGAAATCTGAAAGGTTGAATTCCTAGTTCTTAAACCTTTTGTTCTGGCCATTCCCCCTTGATGGGGTCTTGGTAGACCTACAGATCGTTCCCCCTATTAAAATAATCGGCACTCGTGAAAGATTATTTCATCGGAGTGCATTCCGGTGTAAAAGGTAAATGTGTCCCGGACACATTTACATGTACCAGGATGCAACCTGGTAGTGGTAGATGTGTCCGGCCAGGGGACAAATTTACCTATGTAAGCCTGCAGGTAAATGTATCCCCCTCGGTAAAAGTTTCCCCTGTGCAATGTCACAACGTTGCAAGTCCGCAAAGGCTCATGTGTGCGAAATATGGTAACCGGAGGATATACGCTGCGCCGATAGGTTAAGAATTGCTACGCGTGCAATACGTTTGCAGAATACGGATTACTGCCCTGTTTGATTTCTTGCAAAAACATAGTTCATTTCATTTTACATACTGTATCAAATTATTTCCGTATCTATGGCTTTATGTATAGGCAGAAGAATCTGAATGTATTTCTTGTGGACTGAATTTATCAAAATAGCGTGAAAATAGCAACTTCTACATAGCAAAACCAGGGGGACAAATTTACCTGGAGGGGACATAATAATTTGGAGGGGGACACAATTAATGGCGAGGGGCGACACTTTTAGCTGGGTAATTCTGTCCCCCCAGACGGTTTTACCGGGGGACAGATTTACCTGGGACACCGGCAATATGGTGGCCTTTTTTTTCAACTCTATGACCTCCTTCATTCCTCCCCAGCTCTGCAAATGTTGTAATCTCCGCCCGACACGCTTTCCGACACAAATGACCCCAGTTGTGTCGGCAAGCAGGGGTGTGTCGGGGCAGTGGATTCAAGATTCCAACGCACTTCACGACACAGATGTTGCGTCGTGGGTTTCCGATACTTTAGAACCACGTGTCGTAATGTGTCGCGGTTATCCACACACAAATCGTGATATTGGTCAGCATATACGACAAGATTTGCGACCTGCCCACGCCACCGACAAAGGGAGCTACGACCGTTATCACCTCTACATCCATTCTGATGCCAGATGACAAGAATGCGTCGTTATGACCTCAGTTGTGTCGTACTCTTGGCATGCTTTTTGTCGCCCACGACACAGATGGTCCACGACATGCGCCGACACAGACTGTGTCGCGTCGGCGCATGTCGTGGACGTATCTGTGTCGTATTTGTGTCACAACCGTGTCGTGGGCGTGTCGGGCTTGGTGGGTGTGGCCTTTAACTGCAACCACTATTCATCACTATGTTGCAGTCCGCTTTTTATGACACCAACAAATCCAGAGTACTTTCGTGAATAATTCAGTATAGATGGTACACGTGACCTTGTCAGAAATAGCTTTGCACCAGAACAACCCTATCGGCTAAAAAACAGAGGATAAACTGACTGACAGGGTTACTTTGAACCATTAATGCTCAGCAGTCATCCATTGAGGTACTGCCATGGATTTCTTGGTATCATAGAAAAGATGACACGATGATAGTAATGGATAGTGGCTGTCGATTTTCCAAAATCCTCGGTAATCACCAAGTAAAATATTGCGTTCACAGCCTGAAAAACTAAATTACCATGGCATTTTTTTTACCTCTCCTAAAGGCACTATTCTGCATAACATTGTCAAGAAAGTGGCCCCCAAGACATGCCTTGAACTTGGTTCGTACTGTGGCTACTCGACAGTGGCAATGGCGAGCGCCCTCACCGATGGAAGTCGGCTCATCAGTGTAGAAGCCAACGCAGAAAATGCAGCAGTGGCCAAGAAGTTTATTAACCTTGCTGGTTCCGCTGTTTCTAAGAAGGTATTTATCAAAGATGATATAACGCCACAGGCGCAAGATAGACCACTTATGCAAGATCAATTTGTTTATAGTTGTTGAATACTAAACGGTTGAATACTAAACTGAAAACGTCACCCTTTGTGTCTATACTGAAACCAGTGAACTGTTTCCATGCGCTTTGGCAATAGACGTTACAGTATAACAGCGATTGTTTAGACCCAATTACCATTGCAACCGAAACACTGGATGAAAAGTTAAACATTTCTTAAATTAATCAAAATAATACCTCGAACAGTAAAGAAAGGTCAATATTTTACAATCATCTTACAAACGATTAACAGAATAAATTTGGCTAGGCACACTTGTGTCATCACAATTTTAAGAAATACTTGAAAATGCAATGTACATGTACATTATGGTAGTTTTCGTCAATTTTATTGATTGTCCATCCCTCACGCATAAAAACAACCTCTGCATAAAACTGTAAAGTTAATTTCAACATGGGATAAACTGGGTGTGTGTATTAACATAAACATACAGGTTCACACATCTGTGTACACAGGGGTTTATGGGGTACTTGCATTGTTGTCCTATTTTCCCTTTTCTTTAGAATTCCTCTGTGGGGTACCACTGTTCCTTTTGAATTTCTTTATGGGGTACCATTGTTCCATTGTGTTTTGTACCCCACAAGTGTGTCCATGTTAGACCACTTTAGTTTTCATTTGTTGCATTTGTCTTTTGATTTCCATCCCTCGTGTGAGGGACGGAACCTTTGTGAAAACAAATACCAACCAAAGGTGTTTTTTATATTAAACTTTTTACCGTTTATTCAACACAAAACCATGCATGGGTTTTTCAGTTTTTCTGAAGTATTACTGCATCTATGTGGCTAAAATTTCTACAAGGTATGTAGTTTATCAACATTATTCTTTAGTTATGTGATGCTTATGTTTTCCAATCATGTACATCTTTCTATAATGGTGTGTTCACTTGCAGGTCACTCTTCTCAACCAGAAGTCCGATGATGTCATCAAGAACCTCCAGCAAGACTTCTCCGTGGACACCTTAGACTTTGTCTTCATCGACCATTGGAAGGACCTCTACCTGTCGGACCTCAAACTCCTAGAAACCCTGGGGCTTTTACGGAAAGGCACGGTGATCATGGCCGACAATTTGATCTACCCCGGCGCGCCCGACTACCGAGATTACGTCATGACTTCGGGGAAGTATGACACCGAATTGATCATGTCAATCTTGGATTACACCGACGCGGAAGATGCTATGGGCAAGTCTGTTTTCCTAGGATGAAGGTACAATCCCTTTTCTTAAAGAGCTAATAACATGATTTCTAAAATTCCGTTTTCTTTAAATTTACAGTACCAGTATTATCTTTACGTTTGATTGTGGACTTTCAAATCATAATTTAATAGGGCAATTCCACGGTTAGAAACGTTACAGATTTACTGGAGTTTAATCCTCTGTTATATTAACACGCAAGCCTGTCATCTCACCAACATCTACTGGACAGTAATAATTAAAATCATTTAGCCCCATTGTATTTTCGTTTGCTTTGGCTGTTATGCACCTATCAATTGTTTCCCCCACAACACGATGATGGCAATTTCTACACCAAATCACACTTGTTCAATTCTCAACTCCCTCTAATATAGAAAAATTTGAGGGCATACAAAATATTCATGAGCTCATGCATCAATTTATGTCTATTTATAATTAGTAGGGTGCACCCTTATTGAATTGTAGGCTTAAGTGTGTTTATCTGATATGGGTGCATACCACCCTTGGGGGGAAGGGGGTTAACAATTTCTTTAGGGGGCTGGGAAAATAATTTCAAAAGGCATGTGAAAGATCATTTGTACCTCATTTTAATGTAAAATAACTAAAAGGCACAGTTTTTCAACTTTGAAACTCGCAGAAAGATAGTGCTGTTTGGGGCATGTCACTTAAAGGCCCTGTGGATGATCTGTTTTTGAGCGATTCTGCGAATAAAACCATTATAAATCAAAAGAAAGACATCAACAAACTCATCCAAAGAAATTTCAACTTTGTCAAATGTACCACGTTTAAAAAAACCATGAAAATCCATATGCGTTTTCCTGGTTTTGGCGAGGTGTTTCAAATATTCGTTCTCAGTGGATCGGGTATACTATGTGGCTTGCGTCATGCAATCTGTGGCCCACATCATATACTGCGTGTGCGCGCGATCCATAAAGATGCATCGCGTTGGAACACGCACACACAGCGCCCATGCATTTTGGACCGCGTAGATGCGAACCAAAAATAAGTAAATCGTTTGCAAACGATCTAAATAATTTCATCTTTACGGATTATTTTCTGGTAAATTATATAATTTTGAGCGGAAACCTTTCATTGGGTAGTTGCTATTAATTCAAACTTTACTTTCAGAACTTTTCCCCTGTAAACTCGTCGTTTACTTTTTGAGGTCATTGCAAATGATCCACTGGGCCTTTAATAGGAAAAGTAAAGAAAAACAAGACTTCAAAACTGTAATTGTGTCAAACCCCTAATTTAATCATGGATTACAAAAGAAAGTTTCAGCAAGTTTGAGAAAATAGTTGAATCTTTTGTGCACAGTTGAATGTTATTTTCGTGTGTTATGCCTAATATGTGACATCACAACTTTGCATAAAAACCAAAAGCCTTGATTACAAAACTGAAGCGCATGAATATAGAGGAAATTACTGGTATTAAATCCACATCCGAGTCAGGTACATGTGGATTCCCATTTTAATAATATAGATAAAAACTCTGCCCCAGTACAAGTACCTACAGTGGAAAGTAATTTGTTAATAGTGACTTTCAATACCTATACACATATTTTGATGAAAGGTGACCTTGAACTATTATACAAATAATCAATCAGTGTGTCAATGGTAGGAATATTTTCAGAGTTAAAAGATGGAATGTTCCATTCAACAAGACAGAGCCCAGTTGAATGGATTAATTCCATCTTTCTTCCATTGAACGAGGCGGAGCCGAGTTGAATGCATTAATTATATCTTTCAACGAACGAAAATATTCGTTCCATATAACACCCAAAGAGATCATTGTCATTTGATTGGAGAACCTAACAGCCTGAGAATATAAAAAAGACCTGACAACCGAAAGCGACTCATCTACATGTACCACACGCGCTGCTTCAGCATTGTGCAATGGGAAAAATATGGTTAAATGATTTATGCCATGTGACCTGCTATTGTCCAATCAAATGACAGGGATTAACTTGGGCATAATAAAGTGGTATACATGTATGCTGGTAAGAAAAGTAGCAGAAAAATAAATATATTAAAAATATTGTTGCACACACAAGGTATTTTTATAGTGGCAATATTGAAACAGAGTAACTATTTTGCAGAAACTACTTAATAAATATTTTGTTTCTACATTTATATTACAATATTACGAACATATATTTTTGGTAATGGTGCATGCAACACCAATTTTAAAAAAATAAGATTTTTCAATGCACTGTTCGAATTATATGTAGGTTTTAGTGGATTTCTACTTTGTAAACTTAAAGACAAAATAAATTGGGGGAAAAAAAGTATTTTTCTGTTCTAAAAGTTTTGTAAGATGCTCATGGTAGAAGGGTGGGAATAAAAATCCCTTTTTTTCTAACTTACATGTAGACGTTCATCCCTGAACCTGTACAAACTTGGCATTTTATAGTGTGCCCCTGTTGCCAGGCTGGCAGCAGATACATGTAGGGGTCATGCTATTGACGGGGTGGTGGGTTAAGTGGATTTTGAGGAAGTTAATCCGGAGAATTGCTAACCCTGAGAAGTGTAGTCTGAGCGTTCCGAATTACCCGGGGTAAAATTGTTCGTTAACCCCGAGATAACCCGGGTAACAGCATAGTCTGAAACCCCTACAAGTGTTCAAACTGGCGTGCTTAAACTTGCGATGTCACCATTTTTGTAACAGTCTTGATTTTGTGGAATTCCTCACGTGCATACAGTACTTAAAAACATAGCTTGCGTACCTTACAATGGTTCGGGCAGTCATGTTTACCATTTTGGGTGATGATGGTAGTGGTGTACATGTATTTATACTTCTGACTTCAACTGTACATGTATTGTGCATGTAGTACACAGAAGGCACAGAGGTTTTTACCTTTTCAGTTTTCTGGAGAAAGGTCAAATTGTGCAGTTCACATACAGAGAGGCACTTAAGCATGTCGTGGTCAATTTTGGGTTACCAACAGCTGAAACCGACATTATAAGAAACAAATGTTCACAGATTTACACATAACTTACACGATATAAACACGATGACGGCAGGAAAATTTCCCTGATATGGTTTTGTCTGAAGTGCTATATAGTCTTTGAGAAATGAGCAAAACAATTATTTTTCGTCTCGCAAGACGTAAATCAAATTCGCCCCAAAAGCTACCTTGGCACAGGCCGTGGTTCAGGGCGAAATGACTGTAAATCCCTTTTTTACTGTTTTCTCAAAAGTTAGATTAAGTACGGAGCTGGTTTTTGCTCAGGTTGGTTTTTATCATGAATATCTTCAATCACACAGGGGGATAAAACTATTTGTAACAGTTTACCAATCACGTATATACTATCTTTAACACAGACGTGTACGAAAATAAAAATATCTTGATAAGTTTCATGTGATGGTCAGTATAGGTTCTGCATGATTTTCGAGCTTGGGGCGGGTAACCAGAAATATCAATTTTGTTTCAGGGCAGTTCTGCCAATTGATGGAATATCTGTGCAGATCATCTTGAAATTCGGGCATAATGCATCTAAAAAAATAAAACAACTTTATACAGCTTTTGTAAGAACGAAATAAAATGAATCACTCACACAGTTGTAAAATGCAGAGGGGGTGCCATCGATTGAAGGATTTGCTTTCTGTGTCATCAAAAATCACTTGTAGTAGACCACAAGGACTCACTGTTTGGGTGTTCCAGGCTGTGGACATCCTCCCTCAGGGCTGTTCTCCTTTCTGCTACAGCCTATGTTGACAACAAGAAAAACTACATAAGTATACTCACAAAGCATCAAGTGATATACAAATTGTCGCACAGCTGACGAAAGTGCAGTGGCTTTAAAGCAGCATTATCGTCACTTCGTCAGCTATGCGACGAAAGTTTTAGCCTAGCAGTTTTAGCCCGAGGACTACTGGCTGCATTGTGCATGTAGTCTGACGGGCTAGTGGGCCAATACATAGTGCTACATTATTGTACTGTCTTTCATTCAAGAAATAAAAATGTTCTCTGTTGATAATAAACTAGTAATAAAGTTTGACAGTTTAACATTGTAAAAACAACAATCAGGCTAAAAAAGCATGGCACTCACAGTTTAGTTCATCTCAAGTTGATAATATAGTATAGTTAAAGCTAAAACCGTATAGTTGATGGCATAAAGGGCCTTAGTTGCGTATTTCGTGCACGAATTTGGCGCGCGCGCATTGCTGACAAGCCTGTGTCTTTAAGCATACGCATGTTTGGAAACAGGCACTGTTGCACCACTAGTGTTTAGCAAATTTTGCCTCTGAAGCTAGCAAACGTTTTGCAGTGCTTAAGGTTACGGTCTCCATGAAATAGCTGGAGCCTCCGTTAGCACAAAATCGGCTGCTGAACACCATGAAATTGGCCCCTGGGGCTTAAGGACAAAAAACTCTTGCCCAGTAGAGAACATAAAGCCCGCCGCACACGAGAGCTATGTGCTGAGCCAAAATTCATTCGTGGCCGATGGCGTAAGGAGATAGCTCTCGTGTGCGGGCAACTTACGTGAGCATTTGGTCACTCGTGCCACTTGAGACAGATATCTAACGTGTTTGATAATTTTGGCCTCGCGTGGCCAAAATCTCACGTGTGCGGGGGTGATGAGCCAAGTGCTGAGCTAAAATAAATGTAGCTGGCCAATAAGCCAGTTGCGTGATAGATTTGCATAAATCCTAGAGTCCTGCCTCTGCGCTATGGCGCTCGCATAATAAGAGAGTACTGCACCAGACTACCAGGCCGTTGGCAACGGTTGCCAAGTGGCAAGGGGGTGCACGCTAGAACATGTTAGCCGGCGCGAAAGTCTGTACGGTACCTGGAATACCTCGCACTGTCGCACAGTACTCTATGCATTTTGAAGCTGGACCATCCGAAATTACATGTTGAAATTGCATGTTAAAACATGTACTCGCCATGAAGTTTCGTCAAAATAACGAGTTAGAACGTCTTGTTTGACTCGAAATGAACGTTAACTTTGAAAGCTGGATTGTTCCCAATCTGTGCATGATCAATTCAAGAAAAGAGTAACGATTTCGGGTTATGAGACCGGTTCAAAGTTGCCGATTGAACGTCGAACCCGAACGAAGGGAGACGTATACACTTTACAGCAAACTTGACTTGAAATAGGGGAAATAAGATGACATGCAGCTAGTAAATCTTGCCACAATATGATAAAAAATTAATATCGCCGTTGATTGTTTAATATCCATTCGACGGAACTTCGTCAGAAATTGGCGAGTTTTGCTGTTTCAGATCGCCGTTCAACGCGATAGCGAGCGACTCTCGTTTTGCGTACATGACCGGCATATTCCGAAGCCCAAGTAAAATCGCGAGAAATACATCAACGTACGCGACTTAATTAAGTGGAGATATAAATACCGTACACCCTCGCCACTAATTCTTTCTAATATTACATGATATTATGCCCCCATAAAGTTTAAATTTGGTTAGGAAACGTGATTTGGTTTAATAGGAAACATGAATTTTGCGTGTGTGGACCGGGAAAAATGGAAATGCGAAAATTATGCGATGCCTACTAAATATACCAAAATAAAAAGGTCGATCGTATCCCGGTTCGTGTTTGCTAGACAGATTTGTGAAACTGAGGACTGTTAGGAGATATAATTGTTTGTCTTTGTTTAAAATTTTATTCTAATCGAAGTGTGTTACGGGTGCTGTTTGTCGCCCACAAATTAGAGCCTGCCCTTTTTTCCCATCTCAATTTATAGTGGTGAATTCCGTATTCCGCACGGATATAGACAAACTCAACAACGTATAACACAACAACCGCTCGGTCAAGTTTTTGCAGCCAAAGTATTTCTAAAATCTGTTGTAACTTGTATGTAGCTAGATAATCATTTTAATTCATAATTGAATTACTTTTGATTTTACCCAAGTTGCTGCGAGACGTCGATCATTTGCGGAAACAAACAGGCATGACCTTTTCTTTTCAAAAAATTCGGAAGGTGTATTTGAAATCGTATGCCGGTCTTGTACGCAAAACGAGAGTCGCTCGCTGTTATGTTGAACGCGCGTTTTGGAACAGTAAAACTCGCCAATTTCTGACGATGTTCCGTCAAATGGATAAACAATCAACGGCGCTATTAATTTTATCATATTGGCAAGATTTACAATCTGCATGTCATCTTATTTCCCCTATTTCAAGTCAAGTTTGGTGTCTAGTGTATACGTCTCCCTTCGTTCGGGTTCGTGACGTTAAATCGGCAGCTTCAAACCAGTCTTATAACCCGAAATCGTCCCTTTTTTTTTTGAATTTATCATGCACAGATTGGGAACGATCCAGCTTTCAAAGTTAACGTCTATTTCGAGTCAAACAAGACGTTCTAACTCGTTATTTTGACGAAACTTCATGGCGAGTACATGTTTTAACATGCAATTTCAACATGTAATTTCGGATGGTCCAGCTTCAAAATGCATAGAGTACTGTGCGAGGTATTCCAGGTACCGTACAGACTTTCGCGCCGGCTAACATGTTCTAGCGTGCACCCCCTTGCCACTTGGCAACCGTTGCCAACGGCCTGGTAGTCTGGTGCAGTACTCTCTTATTATGCGAGCGCCATAGCGCAGAGGCAGGACTCTAGGATTTATGCAAATCTATCACGCAACTGGCTTATTAAAACCACGCGCGCGATACGAAAACAGCGCGCGCACGCGAACCCAGCCAAGGTCACCACACTTTAGCAAAAGTTTGGTGACCTCAGCGGTGCCCGCGCGCACTGTATTCATATCACGTGAATATGGGGATGGTTTTTAATTGGCCAGCTACATTTATTTTAGCTCAGCACTTGGCTCATCACCCCCGCACACGTGAGATTTTGGCCACGCGAGGCCAAAATTATCAAACACGTTAGATATTTGTCTCAAGTGGCACGAGTGACCAAATGCTCACGTAAATTGCCCGCACACGAGAGCTATCTCCTTACGCCATCGGCCACGAATGAATTTTGGCTCAGCACATAGCTCTCGTGTGCGGCGGGCTTTACCAGTGAAATCCTCATGTGATAGAAATAATGTTAGACCAGTGTTAGAGGACTGTTTCATTACCATGACAATTGCATGGTAACCTCATTTTATCAAGCAAGGTTTTTTATGCTTAAAGAGGAAGAATCCCCCTTGACGAAAATCCAGCATTAAGGCTTTTTTCGATAGTCCAAACATCCCTCTTGCCGACGTGGATTTTTTTTTTTTTTCAATTGTCGGTTTTAAGTGGATAAATTGCAAGCAAAAGTGCGCTTTTCGAAAATGAGATTTTCGTGATTTCTGAAACGCTCATTAGGTATTCATGATATGCGCGTGACCCCGTGACGCAATCCTGAGAAAGAGAAGTCAACACGATTGTTAGCTCCATACGTTTACACGCAAAAAACTTGGGAAACCGTCTCTGTTAGATGGTCTTTTTTGAAGAATTTTGTTGTTCCAAAAAGCCAGAGATATGCCCAGTAGCTGCGTGGTTGCATGTTTTACCAGACACTATGAAAAAAAAGAGCAGAAAGATTTTCTTTTCTATTACCAAGAGAGAGAAAAATGAGTCGCTCATTCTATAACTTGTACGGCCGATGTCCAAACACGTGGAAACTACGCCGTACACAGACCGTACACAGACCGCTGTGAATGCCATTCGTTCCGTGACAAAACCACCAGTCGCAATGCACCAGTATTTACTTCAAAAGAGAGCACTGTGAGCCACAATTTCATCGTTTTTTTCACAAAACAGGTAATAGTAGATTGCTGTCATATTACCTGAAGTGTTTTTCACGTTTGTATTTTGAATTACAAGGACAAAATAGGCATGATAAACATTCACTTCGTGTATTTTCCATTCAATACTGCACAGACCGTTTTGTATGTTTCTCAGGATGACGTCAACACCCTGTTGATAAACAAGCCGAGTGACCTCGAGCGTTTCAGAATTTGGGTGAAGAGGGTCGGAACTGCTTTACGTTTTAAGCAAAAGTCTGTCGATTTTTTGTGAAAAACAAGTTGTGATGGTGTTGTAGACACATACACCTCCATGATAAACAGAAAAACTAAAACAATGTGGAAGGGGGGATTCTAGCTGTTTAAGCAATTTTTCTATGCTTAAGCAATTTTTCATGCTTAAGCAATTTTTCATGCTTGAGCAATTTTTCATGCTTGAGCAGCTCTATGAAATAGACCCCTGGTCTTAGTCTTGATGAATTTTTTTGCGGTGTTCATAAATAAAAAGGGCAATATACTAACATGGCAGGAGACGACTTTGGGGCTTAATCTTGGGGAACTTGTAGTCATGTCTCCATAAAATTCCTACCCTGAATAAGGAAGACTTTGTATGAAATACCTTTTTCAAAATCTCAGCGATACTGATCATTTTTTGTTCACCGACTTCAGAGAGACTCGGCAGCTGGCTTGGATGAGGTCCAGTTTCTGTCGTCTTCAGATTTTTCCTCTGCAGCATCAAAAGATCCGAGTTCAGACTTAAAGAGGTAGAGTTTTGTCTCTTGGATCCAACCCTAGGACTTCTTGTAGCTTTAGAAGGCTTTGGACTCTTCTTACTGTTGGCATTTGAATACAGTAGGCTTGTTAACATTGCAGGCCCGATCGGCGGAGGGTCGGGAATTAATGGCCTTCTGAAGTCTGTTGATGGCCTTCCCAAATCTGTTGATGAACTTCCCAAATCTGTTGATGAACTTCCCAAGTCTGCTGATGTGCCTTCTTTTGGACAACTCTCCAACCTCCCCGAGTCTGCATCGTTTGTACGATAATTAGATGGTGTAAGTGGGTGTATTTCACCATCTGGCTGAAATAGGGATTCGTGAGGTAGTCTGTGGTCTTCGTCTAAACTGTCATAATCCATATCTTCGAGTGAATCAAAAGTTCTAACAATCGCTTCCCTGGCTTGTTTTTCCTCGGCAATATCGACGTTATACCGCGACGCCATGACCCTTTCTTGAGTAGCCAGGATCGCTTGATCCAGCTCGCACTGCGACATTTGCACCGACGCGTTGACAAATGCGATGATGGACCGGGCCGACGTTGGATCTTCCATCGTCTCCCGAGGGATGTCTGCAGCTGATAGGAGGGACCGCCATTCCAGAGGGACAGTAAGTGCTTCCAGAGATATCAGGATATTCTGAAGTCGAAAAAACAGGACGTAATTAGCACCTGGTCATTGGTGCACCTACTTCTGTGTCCGAGTCCCCCCAATTTCAGAAAACTCACACACCCACCACCCCCTCCCCCCACAATAAAAACTACAACAGCCAAAATTTGACCCAGCCTATGTGACATCATATTTATTTTTTGCAGAGCAAGTCACAGATTTCTCCAGTGTTGTTTTAGATTGACTCAATCAATGGGAGACTTTTGGAGTCGCTTGATGGCAGCTAACATAACGGTCCCACGTGATCAGTCCACTATTGTTTGCGTCATTTTAAGTGTGCGCACTTTAGCTCAAGAGTGACGCAAACCAATAGCAGACTGGTCACGTGGGACCGTTGTTTGCTGCCACCAGGCAGCTCAAAGTCTCCCGTTTACCTTGAAGGAGGGTCGTTTGTTGGGTTTGTGGTCCCAGAAGGTTGTAATAAGACGATTTAATGGTTGGGGACAGGACTGGGGGATGACGGGTCGCTTCTTCTGTTGTACTGCCTCCAAGACCTAGGACATAAACAAAATGTGACAATTAATTTACTAGTACTTGGCCACAGTAAAGGGGGCATTTTGGCAACGCAGACCCTATTTTCGAGGAAATACCTTTGTCTGGCCTCAAAATAAATGAAATAAGTTTAAGTTGTTCTGAAGAGATAACTGAAGGCGGATACACACTATCGCGGAAAAAATCACACTTTCGCGCTGCGCTCACCGCATTGCATGAGCTCCCAATCGCCGATTATTCTAAAATAGAAAATTCCACTCTGGTAACTTGGGGCTTCTCTGATACCTCATTGGCTGCACGTTGGAAAGGTCAGCGCACCGCGGTCAAAGTTCAACAAATTTGAACTTTGACCCAGCTCAAAACGTTTTGCGCGTCGCGATAGGCCGCGCACAAGCGGCAAACCAGTTTGTGTACAAACCAATGGAACAGTATGATTTTTCCGCGATAGTGTGAACTCCCCTTTAGGCCCAAAAAGGGTTACAAATAGTGTGACAACATGCCTTTCTAAAAACCCTGTGTACAAATTTCCAATATACGCTCGTAATCTGGATGGACACTTGTTACATTTTAGGCCTTTTCCCCCCCCTCAAGGTCAAAGCTTAAGTGAATAAGTCTTACGAAAAGCTTACCTGGAATACAGATAGTCCTTTATAAGGTTGAAGGCCTGTAAACATCTCCCATAGAATTACACCAAAGCTGTATACATCAACCTGTGAATTACAATTTCAACAAATTAGCAATGCTGTAGGACTCGAGTCCCGATTTACGAGGACTCGGACTCGGACTCGGCCAGTCAGGACTCGGACTCCGACTGTAAGGACTCAGAGATTTGGGCCGAGTCCATCCGAGTCCAGTGAAAAAAATATATATACAAAATTTTAGAAAAAGTACATTATATACAGGCGCCAACAATATACAGTGTCTATTGTAATTTATTTTGGGGCCGAAAGTATTTCGAACATTCAATAAAATTCTGAGAATGTAAAATAAATAATTTCTAGTGAATTCTACTGCTTAAAATAATTTTGAGTACTCAAAATGTATCTCCCCTCCCAAAGAAATATTTTTCTCGGCGTTAAGCAAACTTACGAGCTGCCAAAGATCACGGGCACGATCATTGACACTTGCGCTTGAAATTGAAATAAGGACTCGGGACTCGGACTCAGCCTGCTGAGGACTCGGATGTTTGCTGGACTCGGACTCAAGGACTCGAGGACTCGGACTCGGTAAGGTTGGGACTCGACTACAGCCCTGCAAATTAGTCCTTTTGTGGAACTTAGTTTAACAAAAAAATCCCTATGTTAGACATCTTTATTTCGATTAACTTTGTTTCCACTTTCAAGCGATCTCTCCATACCTTTTCAGTGAGACTCTCGGCAGTGTTCTGCAGCAATTCTGGGGCCATCCATGCTGGGGTTCCCTGCACTTTACCTAAAGCTTGAGCTTCGTGTCTGTAAAACATGGAGAAATCCATCAGTATAAATTTAGCTGGGGGACTTGGTCACATTTTTCATGCCCAAGGGTGGAGACTTTGACACAGAGAAATCAAATAGATTACCGAAGTGAAAATGTCACTCTTTGTGTGTTTCCATGGTTATTGGGTCCACAATAAAACCAGTGAACCTTTTCCCTGTGCTTAAAGGCACAGGCTCATCAGCAATGCGCGCGCGCCAAATTTGTGCCACGAAATAAGCAGCTCCATGCCTTTGCTATAGAGCTGCGTAATTTGTGGCACGAATTTGGCGCGCACATTGCTGACGAGCCTGTGCCTTTACTAGCAGCGAAAGTTTAGACCCAATTACCATGGCAACTGACGTCTCACTATATGTGCCAGCACATATAGGAGCTAACACACGTTTTGCACCATTGGGTGGGGATTTTGTCGAAAATTTTGCCCCAGGGGTGAGGATTTTGTCATACCTTAGTTTTGCAAATCCAAAATCGCCAATCTTGGCCCGGCCGTGCAGTCCTAGCAGTACATTCATTGATTTAAGGTCTAGGTGTAGTACTTGAGGCCGGTGACGATGGAGATAGTTCATACCCAGGGCGATGTCGCGAGCTATCTGGTAGAATGATACGTGGTCCAAGGGCTGACTGTATCAGAAAAATGGTCCAAGGACATAATTGCACGTGAATAATAATTGACATTTTCTTGGTGTGTTTTTCTTTTTTTTTGCAATTTTCCTACAAATTCCCTAAAAAAACAAACTTGTTCAGAGTTAAACTTAAAGGAGTGTGTTCAGATTTTTCCAGAAAATGGATTTTGTTTTAACTTTTGTTTCAACATTTGGGGCCAAAGTGGGTGGACACTATAAGCAGTGGACACTATAAGGTTTCACTGTATTAAAGCAGTGCAGTGATTACACCAACCTTTTTGTTTTCACATCCAAGTTGGAGATTACAGATTTTCTGTTTTCTTCCCATGGATAGTATTTTGGGGAGGTATTTTATATGGTTGTTAGGTAAGACAAAATCCATTTTCTGGAAGAATCTCCTTTAATTAATAGCTTTCGACCACGTGCGACATCCGGGAATGTCCGGGTGTCACCGGACATGCGTGCGCCAATAGACGCACACGAACATGCGTAAAAAACACCCACCAGCATATCTCCATTCGAAAAATGCCGCAAGCGCACGTTGCGATACGTTAATAAATTATTGAGCATGTACTCAGCTTGTATAAAACGAAGGTGTTTTAACTTGATCACGATTTAGCCTGAAGAAAGACAGTTTTATTTTTCTTGATACAACATCCGTGGTGCAACAACATAAAGCAAGGTTTAGCAACAGAGGTAAGTGCAACCAATGAGCTTTTCTTGCTAGTTAGCACTTGGGCCAAGTGGGTCATGATTGTCAAATGACACCCAAAATGGTGGAAGGCGTGACGTCACCGAAAAGCTACCAATAGGGAAAAAGAAAGATAACACACTGTGATAAAGATCTAGTCCATGATACGTTACAGGTCTGGCACAAAATGCTATACATGTATCAAATTTGAATGAAATCTGTATTAATACCTTGACTTGTGGATTCTTGCATACAGACTGCCACCGGCCATGTACTCAAGGACCATCAATGGTAGCGGGCCTGCCGTACATACACCTAGTAGCAACACAACACGAGGATGCCTCAACTCATGCAGTAGGCTCACCTAGAATCGTGAAAGAATTATAAATGTGACTCATACAGACTGCCACCGGCCATGTACTCAAGGACCATCAATGGTAGCGGGCCTGCCGTACATACACCTAGTAGCAACACAACACGAGGATGCCTTAACTCATGGAGTAGGCTCACCTAGAATCATGAAAGAATGATAAATGTGACTAATACAGACTGCCACCGGCCATGTACTCAAGGACCATCAATGGTAGCTGGCCTGTGGTGCATACACCGAGTAGCAACACAACACGAGGATGTCTTAACTCATGCAGTAGGCTCACCTAGAATCATGAAAGAATGATAAATGTGACTCATACAGACTGCCACCGGGCATGTACTCGAGCACCATTAATGGTAGCGGGCCTGTGGTGCATACACCGAGTAGCAACACAACACGAGGATGCCTTAACTCATGCAGTAGGCTCACCTAGAATCATGAAAGAATGATAAATGTGACTCATACAGACTGCCACCGGCCATGTACTCGAGCACCATTAATGGTAGCGGGCCTGTGGTGCATACACCGAGTAATAGCACAAACTGTTATCAACATACCAACAGACAGGCATGTGATTGGATCATTAAAAAAACGCCGAATGGGCGTGGCTACAGGGGCAGGGCTTTTTTGGGGTGGGGCAGGGCTTTTTTTCTGCATGCACGGCCAGTTTACATGCACTCACGCACGCACAGAAGTGTCTTGGCGTGGACAGAAGTGTCAGACTTGGACAAGTCTATTTACTGTCAATGGAACTGAGCTGTGTTTTTTCGACGCCCGCGCGTGTGTAGGGGGGAAAAAAAAGCAGAAAATAAAATCGTCCACGTGCAACAAAAAAGCGGAATCATGCAAAAAAAAAATAACAAATGCGGAGAAAGGAAAATAAAAATGCGGAAATCCACGAAAATGCAAAAATTTCACATGTCTGAACAGAGTTCTCCACTGGTTGCAGTCTTGTCCGGGCACATTGTATTTGTGCTCATTAAAATACAAAAACACAATGAAAATTCCAGGCGGGACATGGACATTCCAGGCGGTATCTGGGCACTGCCAGGAATTTCCATTGTGTTTTTGTATTTTGGGTCACAAACATTCGATTATCCCAGTGCTTGCATGCTCAAGCTCTGTGTTGCCATCCTTGTGTGGCACCGATATTTACGATGTCTTAAAGCAATAGCAACATTAAGTGGGCAGGGTTAATTTGGCAGTCTCAAAACTACAAATTCAAGTTACAAGCTACATGCACTTACCTCTTCAGCAAAATAGTTGCGGTCTGCAGCATTGAGAGGGACTTTTAACCTCTTGATGGCTACTTCCGAGCCGTTGAAGCAACCTCGAAAAACTCGGGAGAATGTCCCTTCACCAATGATATCTGAATAAAATTTGAACAGATTAAAACAACTCCTCGAAACAAGCAAAATATTGGCATAGTGATTAATTACCATGGAAACAGCCGAATATGGGATGAACGAAATATGGTCCTCACAGAGATATGAACCATGATCTATGACAAACGAGGCAGAGATGTATGACCATCTCCAGAGGCACGATTACCTCCTAATAGGGGTAATTTCCCCTATGGCCAAGAGGTTTGTTTCACAATCAACAATGATCTTAAGGATTCACAAGTCCCATTGAAAGAATTAAGCACAGACAAGTCTAAGACCTTTTTCTCCGAAAGCATGGCCTGCATTATCCTAACATTCAATCGTGGTAATTTTCCCTGAGGGTCCACACTAAGATTTATTTTCGGGCCAAAGACTAGATCCGAATTAGTGGCTTTGGCTGTGGCTGTTGCTGTGCTGTTGCTATGGGCGGACAATGAAAGTCCTTAGAAACAGCATAGAAACAGCCACAACCACAGCCAAAGCCACTAATTCGGATCCAGCCAAAGAATGTCTCTTGCAACATAAAACTCTTGTAAAACATATAGTAATGCGTCACCTCATTCCTGTCCACGGACGTTACATGACATATATGTGTGTTCTATCACGGTTATATATTAGGCCACACAAAATAAATGGTGTGTTTACTGTAACCCAACCTACCTGGAATTTTTAAGGCCAAATTGCCGACCACAAACTTTTTATTACCGATTTTCAAGTTGATAATTTTAAATGAGCACTATTTGTAATAATTTCAAACGAACAAAACATTTTCTATACATGTACATAAACATGGTTAATAGTGTTGATAGTGAGTTTTAAACATTGCAAAACAACGCGCAAATGCATGAACTGAAATGTAAAAAAAAATGACAACATAAAATTTTTTTCCTACCTACCTACCTGGATTTTTTTTAGGCAGTTACCGTAAACACACCATTTATTTTGTTTGGCCTTATGATGCTCATCTGCATAGGATTTTCTAGTGACGTAAAATGTACAAGGTAATTTGTTTATGGACCCAGTTCACTGTGTAAAGTGTAAAGCTAACAATAGACATGCGACACTTAACAATTTCGGGTGTTTATCGACCATCTGTTTTGGAGTTGGTTTTAAATAATCAACCACCTCCGTAAGTTTTACCCCAAAAATGGTTGAAATCCTCTTTTGTGAAACAAACTTGACACTTTTCTCACTAGTGGACAGAGTTGTCTTAGAAACAAGATCTCAAAAATTTGTTCAGAATTACATTTATACTTTGTTGATATTGACAATTCATCTTGCTGAATAAGCAAGTTGTTTTCAGGCTTACCTTCTTTGTGGAAGAGTACGTCGTCCTCTGGTAGCTCACAGTTTTGGACTGGATCGCGATGTTTCAGACGGCTCAGCTCCGACTCAAGAAGTCTAAGGGTTTTATTAAAAAGAATACAAGTGGGTAAAACTTAAGGCTATGCATGGTGGAAATCAACGTGTGTATGGGTTTACGGTAGCACCATGTGAATCTCATTTGTATATGTGTGGTTCTGAAAAGAACCGGTGAGTGTGAACTCAACGATTCGAACAGCGTGCTCTGTTCGTCTTCAGGAGTAATGCCGGACTCGTGATGATGCAGGGCTATAAGTACTGGTTGAGGGGACCCGGTTTCAGTGTACAATGTGTGCACTGAAGTGGCTTGGCTTGGGTGGAGGAGGCGTGGTTGTGCTAGGATCCTAATCCTAATACAAGTGGGCATGAGCAATACCAGAAAACTGCTCCTTGTTGTTTTTATAGAGTACTAAAGTGTGTTTGTGTGTTGCCAAAGTTTCTGGGTCTATACTTAAACCAGTGAACTGTTTCTCTGTACTTTCATGATGCTGTTTAGCAGCCGGTTTTGAGCTAACGGAGGCTCCGGCTATTTCATGGAGACTGTAACCTTAAGCACTGCTAAACGTTTGCTAGCTTCAGAGGCAAAATTTGCTAAACTCTAGTGACGCAGCAATGCTGGTTTCTAAGCACGCGCATGCTTAAGCACGGTGCAGCCATGAAATAGTAGCCACATTAGCACAACTATTCTGCTACAGTAAGCATACATGTATGTTTTCAGCTGGCGCTTAAGCAGCGCAATGAAATTTTCCCCAGGTCCTAGGCGGTCTTAAACAAACAACTGAAGACTGGCCAGCAACATCTTTATTCTCTTATTAATATTAATAGTGCAGACCAATAACTGCTTTGCAAAATTTCTTGTCAAAATTCTGCCCTTCCCATGTGTAACCTGTCATAAATCATTATGCGTAATTTATAAGCTATGGGTACATGTAATTATCATACATGTATGAGATGCAACAAGCAATGTCTCAATATTACATAGGATTAAACGAATGGAGCTCATTAATATGCATGATATGCACAAGTCTATGACTCATTAATATGCATGATATGCAACTTCGCATACCTAATCTGTTTCTTATGATACTCTTTTTGCTTGCAGACTTATCTCATCAACTCATTCTTGAACATAGAGCTCATTAATATGCAAGATATACATGCGTCTATATCTCATTAATATGCATGATATGCACAAATCTATGACTCATTAATATGCATGATATGCAACTTCGCATACCTAATCTGTTTCTTGTGTTGCTCTTTTTGCTTGCGGACTTCCCTCATCAATTCATTCATAGACATAGAGCTCATTAATATGCAAGATATGCACAAGTTTATAGCTCATTAATATACATGATATGCACAAATATATGACTCATTAATATGCATGATATGTAATTTTGCATACCTAATCTGTTTCTTGTGCTGCTCTTTTTGCTTGCGGACTTCCCTCATCAATTCATGCTTGGACATGGAGCTGTACACGCCCCTGGTCGACTCCGCCCTGTTGTTGACACTCCGTGACTGGGTCGAGGGGCGTGACATGGGTTCGGCCGATGCCGTGCTGCCCGTTTTGCCTGCTGCTAGGTCATGCTTCAGCGATTCTAGTTGTTGCTGAAGCTTTTCTACTTGGGCGGCCGCCGCCATTCCGACTGGGTTATTGTCCAAAATTCCCTGGATCTGTTGACAATAACAATAATTAAGTTTTAAATTCTTTTCCAGGCCAAAAAATCGTCATGCGTGGTGCACAACGTGTATTGCCTGAAACGTAAAAATCCGTTTGAAAAGCAACGGGCTTGCGTCCATACTGTGCACTATGCTATCCGTACGTATTGCATTTAATATGCTCCAGAGACGCAATTGAAACGTATAACGCACACAATACGCATAGAAATTTCATGTAAAAATCAGTGGAAAATTCCCTGAAATGTGCTCCCTCAAACATGTTTCCCAGGTTTTAATAGCGTCAGGGCTAGTTAGAAAAAAATTCCACTATGTACAGCGTAGGTGGTATTCTTAATATTGTTATTGTCCTACCAACTTACCAAAGCCAATCCAACTTTGATAACAATTTGAATTTTTTATTAGTAAATGTTTGCATTCTGGGTGGGGCTTGCAATACAGAAATGCATGTGGATTTTCAGAATACACATCACGCATACATACTTGTTAAACACACCACGCAGTATCCGCATAAAAAATGGACACATCAGAAATAAAACAAAAAATACATGTATGACACATAACGTTTTATTATGTGATGAGAGAAAAATCATTTGGTCCTCATCGGAATTTGAGCCCGAGACATGTGACTCTCTACCAGCCAAGGTATGAGGCACAGTGGTCTACTCGCTCAGGTTTTCCACAAGACCACTGACACACAGGGCAGATGCTCTACCAGCTGAGCTATGAGGCACGGTGGTATACTCCCCCAGGTTTTCCCTATGAACCCAACATTGTGTTGCAACATTGTGTTGCAACATTGTGTGCATAACTGACCAAAGTAACAAATAAGGGTGGGAATTTACGGTTAATTCAGAAACCGGTTTGCAATTCTTTCAAGTGTCAGTTAACCGGTTAACCTATCGGTCGACACTAAAGATTGTTGCTGGTGTTTATAATAGGGGTATGGGGGATCAGAGACCCTCAGAGTGTTGGCAAGCTGAAAGAGAGGAACGAAGGACAGGGTGGTTGGAATTAATAGATGATATAGTACAGCAGTTTATATAACAGCAAACCAAATAAAAAACAAAAAAGAAAACAATTAAATTCCCTGTATTGCAAGAGTATGATGCAATCTCCGTAGTAAAAATAGAGGCAAAGCATAATAACAAAAACTCAAATTATAATGGCAGACACTTGAATAAAGAATTTGCTTGAGGGAACTATCACGTCGGACAGCCATTGGACTGAATTATGGAAGTTTAAACCTAAGTGTTTACCAACAAATATTTCAATCGAACTGTAAGATCTTACTCGTAAAAATAAAGCAAAACAAAAAAAGGTCTGAAAAATGATACGCACCTATTAATGATTATAAAATACTATCACAAGAAATTAACTACGTCCTATCGTATATTTGGAGACAAAATAATAATAAAAGTGGGGTAATGGAAATTAACCACTCAACAAAATAAAATCTAAATCAGGCATTAAAATCGAAAATTATAGTATTCCAGTCAGCATTATTTTGGCAAAACACAATATTTATGGCAAGGCAGTTTCGGCCCTTGGTCCTGAGAAAAATTATATAAACTAAGGACAATTTGGGCCAAACAAGTTCAATCACTTCCTAGCCTGGTTCTTGCCTCCAAAACCACGGAGCGGGGGTTTGCCTACATATGACAACGTTTGAGGCTCTATCCCCAGGCATACAGTACCTCACTACTGGCTCAAGAGTCAAGACCCACAGGGTTCGTGGTTAATTTAAGACTTTTCCAGATGTCTGTTCTCTCTCCAGAACCTACACACAGGGTCATTGTTTCAATAAAATGGGTAGGGGAGTGCATATGCATATGGGAATTGCATTAAAGCTACTTGTACTGGCTTCTTGGTGGGAAAAAGGAACTTAACTCTAAACGTAAAAGGTTAATACTGGAAATAAAGTTAAAAACAAAATCTAAGCCTAAAAGCTTTACTGACATCCTAAAAAAATAAATTCTAGTTATAAGTCAAAAATCACCAGCTGAAAAGCTAATCTAAATATTACAGAAGTGACTGTTTGGGTCAAAACAACGCGAGATTATTTTAAAGCATTCTTTAAAAATAACTGCAAAATTAAGTATCACTATCAGTATCAGTGTAAGGATAAAGTACATGTACATGTATGCGTAATGGGGAATAAACAAATTTCCTTACACAAAAGAAATATAACTCGGATTGGACTCCAGCCAGGACTTGGCAAGTCTAATTAAAGATAGAGCCTACTGTACAAATAATGCCAAAAAAATCTCAAACAATGTCAGGACAGTGTACTCTTATTCTAGCCCTAACATTCTAACAACGCAGGACTTAAAAACATAAGCTATACACACTGAAACAGTAACTCCAACTTAATAAACAACCTTTCTGAATCTGGAATCATCTCGGTAATATAACAAAGAAAAATGCAGGAAATAAATCCACACTCCAGACCAGAATATGGACAATTTTAGCCCAAAGTGACCATTGTGCTACACACAAAGTTGGATGGGACTGTCAAAAAGCCCGAATCAAGTTCAAGAAAAACAAACTTTACAGTAATGAACTAAACAGTCTAAACCATCGTCAGAGTACTCCAACTTCGAAATTACTCCAAATATGAAAGGAAAATTTCTTACCTGAAAGAGAGGAACGAAGGACAGGGTGGTTGGAATAGATGATATAGTACAGCACTAAAGCATGCTGAACCACATCACCCAGACCAATGCAATCTCCTGTCCAGGGGTCACTCCACTTTCAAGAAGGGGGATAACCTTTCAATCTAAACATGTCATTCAGCTGTGGTTTAGATTAAAATGGCACTCTAAAGAAAAAAAAATCTGGAGGGGTGCATGAAATCCTAATGAGGGACAAAAAACAGCAAAATTAGTAAAAAGAGCACCCTTTTACATATAGATCTAGCATGTGCAATGTACACAATACCCCTAGGCCCCCAAAATTATCATTGAACCTTTATCTTGTCAAAATGTTACCACAACCCCATTTAAATTTATTTCATGAAGTCAACCACCTGAAAACTATTGTAAATTATCTAAAATTAGGTTTTATTTAAACGTTCCGTGAAACCAGTGTTTCATTTTTTCCCCGGTTAAACAGTTAAACGTCCCATCCTTAATAACAAACAGTGTCATAAAATAGTATGATGCCTTATCACCAATGGCGATTAGGCACCATAGCATAACTTTATGGAAGACTTATGCACAATTTGAACTGCAAATTTGACCAGAAATTGGCCTCAAGCGGGCCTCCCACTGTGCGATTTTTGCCACGAATTTCCAATGATTAGGTAAGATTTGGTACATTTGTGTATAGAGTCTATAAAAACTCTCTGGTATCAAATCGTTGGAAATTCGTGGCAAAAATAGTACAGAGGGAGGCCCGCTTTACACCAAGACTTTCAAGGCAAGTTCTGAGATCTTTGATCGAGTGTTCCTTACATTCAATTCCAAGTCCTTTAGTCTGGTGACTGTCCTGATGAAAGACTCTGGGAGGCCCTTGGGCTCTGGGACATGCAGGGTTGTCGCTGGGTCATCAAGTTGCTTAGAAGGCAAATATCCACTCAGAAGGGCTTCTCCTGAAGAAAAAACCGAAATAAAGTTTTACAGACAGACTTATACAGTGTCTGTGTCATTCCAAATTTGCACAAGTTTAATTCGTACAAAATGTAGAACACATCATTGGTAATCTCGAAAATCAGAAATGTTCACAGATTTACACATAACTTACACAATATAAACACGATGACGATAGTAAACTTCCCCTGAAATAGTTTTGTCTAAAGCACTATAGTTTTTGAGAATTGGGTAAAACACTTATTTTTCGTCTCATGAGACAAAAATTCACTTCGGCCTAAAACCATTTCGCCCTGCATCACTTCGCCCCAAAAGCCACCTTGCCCCAAAACCACTCCACCCTTAATACACCACTTCGTCCGAATGCCACTTCGCCCCAAAACACTTCGTGCACAGGCCGTGGTTCAGGGCGAAGTGGTTCGGGGTGAAATGGTTTTGGGGCGAAGTAACCGTAAAGCCTTTTTTGACTGTACGGAGCTGTTTTTTTGCTCAGGTTGGTTTTAATCATGCATATCTTCAATCACACAAGGAGATAAAACCAGCCCCAGAGACATATAGCCAAAACTGCAAGTGCAGTCTCCCGCTCCAGGGGAATAAATTGGAAAATGGTTAGCCGCTGCGAATGGGTTAAACTGCAAGACGTTTCACCTAAAACTATTACCTTGAATGTTAAAATCCACTGAAGTCCCGTCTTGTTTCTCCAATTCATCATAATTTCCATCTGTCTCTCCGCCCCTATTATCATCCCCCTCCCCTGACTTCACGTGTTCTAGTTTCTCCTGTTGTCGTCGGGCATGTTGGAGTGCCATTTTGTCTCTCTCGGCCCGCTTGGCTCTCTGGTGTCGGTCCTGTCGCTTTCGTTCTTTTAGTTCTTGCTCTTGTTTCAGTTTGAGTTTGGTACTTGCTATGTGGACACCTTCATATCGCGAGAAAATAATAGACTGAATGAAGAGATGACGTTAGCACTGTCAACAAAACCAGGGGCCAATTGATCACGTTCACAGACGCCATCTTCGTAGGAAAAAATGCTACTGCGTATTAAACGCCATAAAGTATGCGCACGCACACGCTGGAACATGTTCCAAACACGCGCGTGTGCTGCTTGAAATTTGTTCGAAATACGGCGCAACTGATGCGCATCACAAAAAAATACGCTCAAAATCATGATGCACGTGGCGATTTGTAGGAAGTGACGTCATTTGAACATGATCAATTTCATAAATCTGTTCAGCAGAAAAATTTGCTTAATACAAAATTTATTTGCATTATAAAAATGGGTTAGCAGTCAAACTTGTATGTAGACTTGTGTTCTTAGCAAGAATAAAAACAATAGCATAACACCAGTCAATTGTAATACACATCACATAAGATTTTGACTATTAACCCAATTTTTATAAAGCAAACAAATTTTGCATTAAGCAAATTGTTTTGCTGTACAGCTTTAGGCCCGCCGCACA
Organism: Henricia sp. BOLD:AAB3569; assembly: GCA_037783545.1. NCBI lineage: Eukaryota > Metazoa > Echinodermata > Asteroidea > Spinulosida > Echinasteridae > Henricia > Henricia sp. BOLD:AAB3569. The sequence continues at coordinate 1,686,178 of JBBELK010000261.1, read as the reverse complement.
CCTTTGCGAATTACCGGCCTATCGGCCCACATACCAGAAAGGTGTGCGCTGAAACTTTAATAATAATAATAATAATAATAATAATGATGATTAGATTTGTATAGCGCACATATCCAACCTGCAGGGTGTTCAAGGAATCACCAGAACCATTTCGCTTCAACTAGGTGGCTGCTGGTCAGGCGCACAACCCTATCAGCAGTTAGATTGTAGCATTCCCCTTAACAGCTTCCCATATATCGCTTGGGTTGACGAGGCAACTGGGATTAAGTGCCTTGCCCAGGGACACAGACACGTTGGTCGAAGTGGGGCTCGAACCCCCAACCTCTGATTGGGAGTCCCGCTTCATACCCACTAGACCACACGCGCTCCCTAACTTTTTGCTGGTCTGACTGTACACCGCACAAACCAGGGTCCTAAGTGTATTCTAAGAAAAGTGCAATTTCATGCAAGAAGTCTACTTTATACATTACACTTGCTATTAAGTGATTGAGCATTGTTCCCATTACTGTGAATACAATTTTCAGGTATTTTAGAAAATTTTTCAGAAAATATTTCATACCAGATGTTAGTGACCTGTTGATGACATCAGCAGACAGTGTCCTTCCTTGCTTTTTGCTGTTGGCCGTTCTGCCCCTTGACTTCTCTCCTCCAGGCACTTCATTTAGTGAATTCTGTGGGTCGTCAGTGCCTCGTTCAACAAAGCTTGTAACCAGATCTGTTTTTAAAGTTTCTTTTAAATCAGGCGTTTCTCTTGCAAGTTTTCGTGTCATAATCACGTCTGTGTGTCTTTCTGGATCACTTGATTGCCGTATAGACGACAAACTACTTTCTGTCCGATTTGATTGTTCGTTATCTGCACGGCCTATCAATTTTATGCTTGCGGACATCTTTTCACCGGATAGTTCAGATATTTTCGTGGCGATAGGATCTTTCCCATCTCCGTCGTGTGGTAATATCTGCTCTTTCTCTCTTATTTCGTGGACTTGATCCGTTTTCTGATCAAAGATACTTTCATCTTTGGTGCTACTGGCATTAACATTACAACTGCGATATGACGATCGAGATTTGGCATCCGCAACAGACTTGCAATTTTCAGTTGCTGTGTTGCAAGAAATTTTATTCCGTTGAGATTTCGTCGCCAAGATTTTAGACTTTTGTCTTTCATTATGAACGCTGGGAATGAGTTCTGTTTTGACATTGGCAGATGCTTTGGCGATTACTTTGGCTTTGAGATGAGCAATTCGTTCAGAAGAAGAACCGGTCTCTAAGGAATTGTTGGTCTTCATGATAACAGGTTCGGAGTGGCTTGACACTCCTGGAGTTGGTAGGGATGGTTCAGCATCATCATCAAGATCGAAGGATACCCTTCTTTGTCCATCCTGGCCGAGTTTTTCTGCAAATTGGGAAAACGATATTAGTGAGGTTCTGGCATGCACAGTTGTGCCCTTATCATGCAACACTGAAAGAAGAAAATGGGTGCATAAAGAAAACCCGATAGAAGTATACCACTGTGCCTTGTATAGCTCAGCTGGTAGAGCATCTGCCCGGTGAGTCAGAGGTCTCAGGTTCGAATCCCGATAAGGTTATCAGTCTCCTGTAATAATTACCGTGGTATAACAAACAATTGCTGCCTGTTATGACGGGGTTTTGTTCAGCACTCTCGGGGAAAAATGACACTCGGCTATTGTCTTGGGTGCCATCTGCCCCCTCGGGTGTACAAAACACTGAAACATTGGCTGGTACCCGCGAAAATATTGTTTGCAACAATTGTGGCGATCCCTGAAACAAAACATAATTTCCATCCGCGAAAATAACAACTCGCGAAAATGTCAGTGATGTTGAAATGCGCGAAAATATCTGTACGCGAAAATATTGGCTTTTACAGTACCTCCTTTGTTCGTTGTCTGTGACTGGAGTGAATTGACCTTCGTCCCTCCTTGCAGTGAAAGCGCCCTCTTGTGTTGCGTTTCCCTGTCCACCTGAATTCTTCTCGCGTCATTCTGCCGAATCGGTGGTGCTGACTTGACTCTAGAATTTCCCTTCCCTGGTTCACATTTTTTAGCAGTCTTAACTGCAGCAGCATTACCAGTCGTTTCCTTGGTTACAGAAACTGGAGTATAGCTTTGTGTTCTCGACCTGTGGTTGACCATAGTGGCACTTTTTGCTCTTTTCAATGGAATTGTAGATTCTTTGCAGTTTCTTCCGATGATGAGCTCGTCATTCTGAGGCAGGCCTTTGTGGGAACGGTAGCCCGACAACTGACCTTTGGCCCCTGACAACCACTTGGAATTTCCAGTAGCTTTGCTGTAAAAGGAGTCAGTAAAAAAGAAAAAACAAATAGACCTTATGCACGGCGGCCATGATAGAGGGCAGTCACATTGTCACAGTGCGTCATGCACGAGTAGGCACTTTGTTACATCGAGTAGGTGTATTGTCACATCATTTGAATATGAAAACATGCCCTGTACTATCATGGCCGCCATGCATAAGGTCTATTGGAAGAGGGCGTGTCTTCAATAAAGATTGAGCGCAAATCAGAGTTTTGTTCATTGAAATTGGTAAAATTTTACTTTAATACCTGCACTATATTTTTCTTATTATAGCTTATCAGCCACAAACAAAAGTGAACTTCTGATAAAAAATGATTACGGGAAAAATGTTAAACAGATTTCTCCAGGAGCGTGTTGAGATTTGTTTTTTCTCCAGAAAATGGGTTTCATTTTAACCTGACAATTTTAACAAATTTATTACGAAAAACAATTTTTAGACTAGCCATAGGGTTTATGAACAGGGTAAAAATTAGTGCAGGTTGTATGAAAGTAAAATCTTTTTTACCTTATTTGGCCTGAAATGGAGGTATCGTTGATGAGCCGAGCTTTTTGTTGAAAGAGGGCGCTCTTCATCTCTGCAATCTCTTGCTCAAGTTTCGTATTTTCTCTCCCAAAATCGGTTCTACAAAATAACATTCATTTTATTGACGAGAGATCATACTGACAATTTAATGCATTTTTTTCTCTTTTTATTATAAATTTATGAAAAGAATTCCGTACTCGGATGTCACTACTTTTTCCTTAAATGACTTATAAAGCATCAATAAGTGCAAATCTAAAGAAAAAAAAACAATTTGGAGAGAAATTAATTAGGCCTATGAAGATTTTACTGGGAAAAACTAATAGAATTCCTCCCAGTTGTCCTATAGGTCATGTAGGGTTAGTGCAGGTCTGGAGGGCTTATGTGACGTCCGACTTGTAAATTCTTTCCAAATTTACTATGCATGCATGCTACGTTTCTTGAAATAGACCTGAGGCTAATGCCTTAAAAATTTAAACTTTAAAGATAAAACGGATTTGTTTTCATATACCTACATTGAACACGGATTTGGGTGAATTTATATATTTCAATTTATAAACCTTATCGACGATCTCAAGGGATTATGGGATTGGATGACAGATAAAGTAGGGCATTTTCACACAAACCTATGGGGCCCTGGGGACATGACATGCAATTTTTGACAAATATAATTTTTTTTTTAATTGAGCTTAGATGAAATAAGCCACGAAAACTCGATTTTTTTGAACGGCGCCAGTTTGTACCAAATATAGAAGGGCTGTCACGATTGGTTGAGCCAATCAGGTGCATTATTTTGTAAAGTACAAACTGGTGCTGTGCATTATTTTAAATTTTCTCATTTTATTTCATTTTACAGTTAGAATAAAAATGATATTTGTCAGAAATTGCATTTTTCCTTGATGAAGAACGTGTGGGAAGATCACATGTCAATCGCTTCACAGAAACGAGAATAAAATCGATGAACATTGTCATGTCCCCAGAGCCCCATAGGTTTGTGTGAAAATTGCCAGCTTCATCACTTGTCATCCAATCCCATGATGGTTTGAGAACGTCGATAAAGTTTATTCTAACTAAGATATACTTCCCACTGACACTTCCGTCGCAAATGTTGTATTTATGAGATAAATAAATGATAAAATTACTGCATGAAGTAATGCACAAATTGACATGGCGAGCGGTACGATCTGTGCATAAAGCGCGACAACAGAGGGCGCTGCACGCGCGTGAATCGTTATCTTGTGCACTAAAAACTGAAGGCAATTTTTGAAGAAGAAAACATGATTTTTCTACAAAAAAGCAACATTTGCGACAAAAGTGCAAGTGGGGAGTATATCTTAAAATTACATTATGTGTTGATTTCAGGAGGTAATTTCCTTAAAATCTTTGTTCAATGTAGGCATGGTAGGCCTAGGGCCTATACGAAAAAAATACCGATAACTCACTGCATGCAACGTATTTTTATTGCAGCTCCACTTTAAAATTCCTTTCCACAAACATATTACAAGCATCAAATTTACCTTAGTTTAGTTGCCATGGAGTCTCTTTTGCTACCTTTTGTTTTTTAAGAATGCAAAATACCAGAAAAATACCAAAAACACTCGTCCACCATTGTCCACATTCCAATCCGGCACTTGTTGGTTTGTTCTAGTTCTCGATTATCACTCGATGAAAAGTATGCACACAAAAACGGGTGTGGGTGAAAAACGGACCCTCCGGATCCTTCCAGATCTTCCGGATCTTTTTCAAAAATGGGTATTTAATGAACAGAAAGTGCCTAGTTTGACTTCTTAATACGCTTTCATACCTTTTACCGCCATGTACAGGCCTTATTTTAAAGATCCGGCGTGAAAAAAAAAACAATTTCTTTTTTCTTAGTGTCCTGCACTTCCTACGCCTATTTCTTCGAAAATTCCACTTTGTGGATAGTCGAAGTGGTGTATGATTACAAATTGGTGCAATACATGGTGGTAAAAGGTATGTAAGCGTATTTAGAAGTCAAACTAGGTACTTTCTGTTCGTTAAATATCAATTTTTAACAAAGATCCGGAAGATCCGGAGGGTCCGACTTTCACAGACTGCCCACAAAAACGGTTTACGAAAAAATGCCCAATTTGGAATCTTCAATAAAAACCTCGACTTGTTGCAGTCCATCCACCAATCTTTTGATGCCTTTCCAAACATAAGCACTGCATGAAGTTTCGATATCCAGACTTTTTAAGAAATTAGTTTACAAAATCCTTGAACTTATTTGGATTGAGAGTACCCCTAGAACTATGGGGGATACAGTATCCCCCATAGTTCTAGGGGTAGATTGAGAGCACAACATTTCGGAATGGTAATGAGAAAAATGTATATCAAAATCTCATTACCCTTAAAGTAATTCGGGGGAGGGGGGAGATAAAACAAATGATTGGGTCACACACATTGTATTCCATTTCCAGTATATATAGTTAGTCCAAATGCTTCTTACGTTCACCAGGGGCCAATTTCATAAAGCTGTTTAGCAGAAAAATTTGCTTAATCCAAAAATTGTTTGCTTTATAAAAATGGGTTTTATTCAAAAACTTACATGATGTGTATCACGATTGACTGCCAGTGGTGTTGTGCTATTCTTGCTAAAAACACAAGTTGACATGCAATTTTTACTGTTAACCCATTTTTATAAAGCAAACAAATTTTAGATTAAGCAAAATTTTCTGCTAAACAGCTTATTATGAAATTGGCCCATTTCGGACTAGTAATAGTAAACCCCAATCCCACTAGCCTGGTATTTAGAATTCTAAAAGGACATGTACTAACTCTAATTCTCAACTGGAGAAGTGTGTTGGCATTGACCAAATGAGAATTGACCCAAATAAGGATTTGAAGTCAAGGGCCGGTGCTTTTAAAGTGCAAGTTGATTTCGAGCAAAGCATTGGTTATTTGGTCCTTCCTCCGTGGTTACGTGAACCTGCACTTACAATTTCGCTTCGCGCAAGTTCGCGGCCAGTCAGTCCATCATCAAGGCAAGGCACTCAACCACACTTGCTCCATCCTTCGGAAGGGATGTAAAGCCGTTGGTCCAGTGCGTTAGGTATTTATGGTACCGCACTCTTAGAGGCTAGAGCATTCTTCTTTCGTGAAGTGCAAGGGGATTCCCCGGTGTCTCTGGCCATTTCTAATTATAATTCTTCATGGGTTTCCTCAGTGACACTGACAGTGCAATGAGCACTATTGAGGAATCATTGCTCTATGGTTTAGTACGGATCCAGGTTTTTTTCCGGGTCAAGGGGGTGGAGGGACGAGGGGCGTGGAGGGAGGAGGGGAGTGGGGGGAGATCTTTGCCTGCTTAGGTCCAGATGACTACATCATGCGGACAGCAGTATTGGTTAAATCATTTTAATTTCGCTTTTTTATTATTATTAGAAACCCACAGTGCCTATTTATTTTTTTTTAAAGGAGCATGTGACATTTTTTAACCCCCCATTTTTCCCACGGGTGTTGAGAATGAGATTTTGATACCATATCATTTGTCATAATACTATAGGCCCTAGAGTAGTTTCACACTGTCACGGGTCACTAAACATGATTCCTATTTGCAAAAAGTGGAATTTTGTTTCAACAGATTTTGAAAAAAAAACAGTCCTGTGATACTACTAGTCTACGCCATGAATGACGTCATAAAGAAAGCACAGACGTTTTTGGAGACATTGCAGAATGCATCTGGGGAGGAGGTTAAACATTGGGATGCAGAAGCGCTTGGGAGAGCGATTCAATGGGCCAAGTATTTTGAAGAGGTAAAACAAAAATTTGGGTAAAAAGCTCAGCTGGTAGAACATCTGCCTGGTGTGTTAGAGGTCTTGGGGAAAACCTGAGGGAGTATACCACGAGCCTCACAGCTCAGCTGGTAAAGCATCTGCCTGGTGTGTCAGAGGTCTTGGGGGAAAACCTGAGGGAGTATACCACTGTGCTTTAGCTGGAAGAGCATCTTCCCGGTGTGTCAGAGGTCTTGGGGAAACCTGAGGGAGTATACTACTGTGGCTCATAACTCAGCTGGTAGAGCATCTGCCCAGTGTTTAAGAGCTCTTGGAGTGAAAACCTGAGGGAGTATACCACTGTGCCTCATAGCTCAGCTGTACTTAAAGCATCTGCCTGGTGTGTCAGAGACCTTGGGGAAAACCTGAGGGAGTATACCACTGTGCCTTATAGCTCAGCTGGTAGAGCACCTGCCCGGTATGTCTGAGGTCTTTGGGGGAACCTGATGGAGTATACCACTGTCTTATAGCTCAGCTGGTAGAGCATCTGCCCAGTGTGTCAGAGGTCTTGGGGGAAACCTGAGGGAGTATACCACTGTGCCTCATAGCTCAGCTGTACTTAAAGCGTCTGCCTGGTGTGTCAGAGACCTTGGGGAAAACCTGAGGGAGTATACCACTATGCCTTATAGCTCAGCTGGTAGAGCACCTGCCCGGTATGTCTGAGGTCTTTGGGGGAACCTGATGGAGTATACCACTGTCTTATAGCTCAGCTGGTAGAGCATCTGCCCAGTGTGTCAGAGGTCTCGGGGGAAACCTGAGGGAGTATACCACTGTGGCTCATAGCTCAGCTGGTAGAGCATCTGCCTAGGGAAAGTCTCGGATTCACATCCCGATAAGGCCTTTATGATTCTTCTCTCATCCAAAGTTGGGTTGTTTTATTTCAATGGTGATTACCAAATACAATGTTTTGCATTTTCTCATTTCAAGTTTCATGGTTAGAAGTTGGAACTTGTTGGGCGGTACATGGATGTGCTCAACCGCGCAAACTAACATGTTCCAGCAATATCTTGACAGCAGTTGGTTGCTGCCTTCATGCGACAGGCATTCTAATCTGCTATTGGCCCGTTTCTCCAACAAGCTCCAACAAAGTCGGCCGATAGCTACATGTTTCAAAATGACCGACTTGTTGGATGATGCTGGGCGTTGTCTGGAGTGGCGTCCATACCATCCAACTTTCGGCCAGCCGACCTTGTCAGATGTTGGACCTTCATACATCTATATGTATGTTGTGTTTACAAGGTCTGAGTCATGGTCAAGTAAGCCTACTCAATTGTTGTAGAGAAAATATTTTTTCGTGTACAATAAAAAAAAAATTCTTACCTTATTTTTTTTAACAGGTTCACAAGAAACTCCAGAACAGGCCCAAGAACATCCAGCAACTAAATAGAGCGCTGTATCTGATTGGTCACTTGCCTGGAGCAGCTGTCCACCAATCAAAAATCACCTTTGAAAGTTTGAGCCAATCACAGCGCTTGTTACTTCAGGTGGGACTTCCCAATGCACTGCTTATTGAGTTATAAACCCTGTTCCAATTGGCTCTTGCAAAAATGCTGCTTTGGGAGATGGGATTTTCAAAGTCTGCTAAAATCACTTCAGAATCGTTTTGAAGACTGTTCCTTTTCAGTGATTTCTTCCAGGTCCAAGTGGACCCGTCTTCAACATTTAGTGTTCCCAACAGCAATGGGATGTGACATTTCCTAGTGTTTCTTGAAGAATTTTGTGGAAAAAAAAAAACCTGTGTGAGATAAACTGACCTCTGGAGTCACACACATCAAAAACAAGTGCAGGTTCTCGGAGAGCATTTTAGGCAGAGTGGCGCACCCTACCTCAGTGGCTCTTACAGAGGCTGTTGCAGTCAGCCTTGCCACAAGATGTGTTCAGACATGTTACTGACCAATAAAATAAGCTACATCTATTAAAGGAGCATGACCAGAGTTTCTGGAAAACAGTTTTCGATGTAACTTACCAATATTATCAAGTAACTCCCATACACACCTCCCATGTCCCCAAAACCCGAAAACATTCGCAATTTCCAGTAAAAAAATGAACAAAACTATCGAGTATGCTTTCAGCGGATAAACGTTGATACTGGAAAATTAGTTTACAAATAATCGGTGGATTTTCGACGATATCCTCGGAAATATGCGGCCTAGAAGCGCGGGAGTTTCAGTTTCATAATCAGAAAAATATAACGGATGTTATGATATAAAAATCTCATGACCCATAAGGTAAGTCCCAGGGAGTTATGGGTAAAAAAAAGGTGATCTGGTCACACTCCTTTAAGGGGCCGTCCAAAGTAACATTGTATTTATATTTGTTTCATAATTTAGCAATTACTTCAGAACAAACATCTCAGCATGGAACTGTACAGTGAGGTCATTCGCCAGTATACTCTCTTGGATAAAGGCGCTGCCTTGAAAACTGCAGAGGATGTTGCCAGTTCTTCACATCATGATGATGTCACCGAGAAAACTGAACAGAAATACAGTTTGCTTCTGCAGGTTTGTAATAAATCCGATTGACCGAAAGTTGAAAAGTCCTTTATTTTTAAAAGGAGACTGCTTTAAATAGCCCACAATATTTGTACTTTAACATGGAGTAACTCATCCTGAGATCTCAGGGAATTTCTACTCTGCAAAGCGACGTGACAATACCCTGAGGAAATACACGCAAATCTGTGGAGCGAGCCGGCTGTTGTCTTGAGCCAACTCACGCCCGAGTCATTTTGATGTAATTTAATTAATTCGGTCATGTTATGCCGAAAAGAAACAATTTCTATACTTTCCAGAAATTGTATTGGGTTCCGTTCCTTATGACTGTTCCATTCCTACCAAACTTTCAAACGACGAACCTTATTTACTCCGCAGTTTTTCAAATTAATAACAGGGATGCATGCTGACGAATGTAATGGAAGGGATTCCCCAATGTGCTTTAAATAGCAGCCAATCGCCGACGCGGACAACGGCCAGCATTACCGAGTACATGTATCACATGCATGCACGGTGTTTACAATCTGTGCGCGTTACATTTGAATGCCTGCAATCGTGCTACAATGCACTGCAAGCGTCCTGATTGGTCCAGCAGAGGCGACAAGATTTCTGTCGCTAGTCCCACCGCCAAATGGGGCCTTTTTCAACAGGGCCACTGTACGCAGGAGTTAGGGAGTGCGTTAAAGGGGCACTGTTGCAAGAGGATGGGAGTAACTAGGAGTATATACAAGGCGCCCCAAAAAATGGTCGGGCCAAACCAGACAACCTGAGAATCTAGGTTTCCTTGGATCCTGGTAGATAATTTTTTTACACGGAAAATAGTCTTTATTGTATTTAAATCAATCAAGATCAAAGTTATGTCATCTGATTATTTGACAAGAACTGGCCGCCAAGTTTAGGATAAGTGGGACACACTAAGAGAAAATATGCTTTTAAATTCATGTTTTGAAAATTGTTGTTCTGAAATTTTTCATTCATCATTCATTGTACTCTGGGATCACTACTGAGCGGTATGTTGAGTAAGCTGTGTTAGGGGAATGGCAAAACGCGCAACAAATTTATGCAAATTACTGCTGGGCGACTAGTGGATTTTGCTACTCGCGAGTAGTTGCATCAATTAGTCATGAGTAATCGATTAATCGCGAGTAGTTGGCAAAGTATCAAAAGGGAGGAAAAAACATTTTGTTTCAAACAATGCATAGATGGTGAACTTCAAGGATTATTTCATATTTCTCTCTAAAAAAAACCTTGATTACCTTTGAGTAATAAAAATCAAACGGTCTTTTTAGACGGCAAAGGACACAATAAATTGAAATAGTTGGCGTACACAACAAATAGGTCGCCTTTTAAGTGTGCTGGGAAACAGGTCTGATCGCGAGTATGTAACGGTACTCGTGGCGCAGCGATTAATCGAGTAGTTTAAAAATGATAGTTACGAGTACCGTTTACTACTCGAGATTAATCAAGCTATTCGCCTAGCGGTAATGCAAATGCGGAATCGAAAAGCGCACTCGTGACGAGATTAAAACCTAAAAACTGTATTAATCGCTAAAATTACCCAAGAAAAATTGTAAGAAATGCTGTCTAGCTACCCCTGGATGGAATGCTTGTTCATTGAAGGTTTACCTCCAGCAGTTAGTTAGGTATCCCAAAACATCGCTGGTATGCAACTTAAAATTTGTAATTTAGATTGCCAAAATAAAAGTCTGATAGACAGGATGGATTGAGATTTTATCAATTTTGGATTTTTTATTTTGATGTTTAGGATGTGTCCAGAATTGCCAAGGAAAAGGCAGCTCAGAATCAGTTACTGAAGATAAGAGCCAGATTAACCCAGGCACTTAAAGAAGAATTACACATGGAAGGTAGATTATTGAGTTGTCAGTGTAGCAAATACTAGTCCAGTGGTCGAGTGGTTCAGACGTCTGCCTAGTTTGCAGGAGGTCTTGGGTTTGAGTCCCACCCGAACATGTCATGAATTTTTTCAGCGGATTCATTATGGTACATGCTCGACCTAAGCATGTATCGATTCATATCTTCCTACACAGTTTCAGTTGATCCTCGTTGAAGATTGTACATGAGTCTTTCCACAGTAAAGGGGGCATTTTGGCAACGCAGACATAATTTAATAATAATAATAATGATTAGATTTGTATAGCGCACATATCCACCCTGCAGGGTGCTCAAGGCGCTGTTACCATTATTACCGCTGCCATCAGGGAATCACCAGAACCATTTCGCTTTAACTAGGTGGCTGCTGGTCAGGCGCACAACCCTATCAGCAGTTAGATTGTGGCATTCCCCTTAATAGCTTCCCATATATCGCTTGGGTTGACGAGGCAACTGGGATTAAAGGCACAGGCTCGTCAGCAATGCGCGCCCGCCAAATGTGTGCCACGCAATACGCAGCTCCATAGCAAAGGCATGGAGCTGCGTAATTCGAGCACGAATTTGGCGGGCGCGCATTGCTGACGAGCCTGTGCCTTTAAGTGCCTTGCCCAGGGACACAGACACGTTGGTCGAAGTGGGGCTCGAACCCCCAACCTCTGATTGGGAGTCCCGCTTCATACCCACAAGACCACACGCCCTCCCGAAGGAAATACCTTTGTCTGGTCTCAAAATAAAAGAAATAAGTTTCAGTTGTTCTGAAGAGATAACTTGGGCCTGCTTGGGCCCCAAAACTTGTTACAAATAGTGTGACAACATGCCTTTCTAAAAACCCTGTGTACAAATTTCCAACATACGCTCGTAACCGGGACGGCCTATAATGTAACACAATTAAGTGTCCGTCCTGGCTATATTGGGAAATTTGTACACAAGGTTTTTAGAAAGGCATGTTGTCACACTATTCTCCCCACCAAAGCACTCGCTAAACTAGCGCTCTCTGGATATAAAGCTCCCAATATCTCAGTCCCTTGAAGAGCGCTATTAGAGTTTACTGTACATTTCTGTATTTTTTCAGGGACATCTGTGCAGGACATTTCTGTTGAAACTGATGCAGTTCTGTTGCGTGATCACCTGATACATCACATGACTGACAGCCATTCACCTCAAACGTAATTCTTTTCATTGACAATATTTTATATTTTTGAAATAAGTCATTTAAATGAAATTTGTGTGCAAGTGCTACTTTCTGATGAAGCAGTTCTGAAACACCATTTTTTCCCCCCGTTCAGTACAAGAGAATATCTGGAAGAACGTTTACATTATGTGGCAAGTCTACCAAATGGCCTGGTAAGTGAGGAAGCTTGAAAGTTCTTACACAAAATCTATTGCATTTATCAATAGACGTCAGTTACCAGGGTTACTGGGTCTAAACATTCACTGGTAATCTGAAATGTCCATTGCTAAGGTGCAGGAAAACAGTTCACTGGTTTCAGTGTAGTGGCAACGGACAAAGGATGAAGTTTTCTCTTTAGTATTGTACTGCAGATTTTCCATACTGTTTATTCCACAGGAGACTATTGAAGCTGTCCAACTACTCGGGGCTCGGCGAGACGATGAAACTGAAACAGAAAGGCAGTGTCATAATTTTGTGTCTGAGTGGATGATAGCAAATACAGAACAATACGCAGGGACGATGTAAACATTAACCACTTGACGTTGGAGGACGTGTTCTGGCAATGTACAGTCACAGAGGCGGTTGACGAGTTAAAACGTCAGCTTTGCCACCATGTTTAATGGTTGATGTGTAAACACGTCCAATGTTCACTATTTATTTGTACGCACCGTGTTTTGAACTTGAACGCTGTGGATGGCCTGTCAGTGTAGCAAATCTCGCTCCGTGACAGCCGCCTTGGAGTGTTGCAAAGTATGATCTTTTGGTGGGAAAATTCATACAATGAATGTAGAAAAGACTCTCAAAGAGTCGGTATTTGTGAACTTGACTTTTGGCCAATCACATTTGCATTTTTAAAAAAATTGTATTTTTTTAACCAAAAATAATCGGCAAAGTCTCGTCAATATACACGCACTAAAACACACTCGTCATATTTATTGTTTTCCCTGAAAAAATTGAAAAGATTCCAAATGGGATCACAACTTTTGTTTTTTGGAGTCAACTCCGAAAATGCTGGAGTCTCTTAAGCATGCAGATATATCTTATTGCCTTGCTCATCGCCACACTGAATTGCTGTTCATACGGTTTCACGCCTTCCATAATGCATGCACTCTGAAATAAAAAGTACAGATCATGCAGAAGAACAACGTTAATGCTGTCTAAACACAACTGCATTCAACCTCACTTTCAATATAATTTGGTGGTCTTTTATTTTCCATATTTTTGTACAACTTTTCCAGCACTCCAAAAGCACACAATTTACGTTATTATAATCACTGCAATAAGAATAATACAAATTTAGAATGGATCTATTTAAAATGGCACATGATTCAAAAACGGTGGGTTTCTTTGAAGTTTGAGCACATTGCTTATTATACATTTCACCAAAATAAAGGCCTCATCAAACTCTATAAGAAATTAGTAAATTTCCTTTCGGATTAAAAACAAAAACCTGCAATAAAGAGCACTTTATTTTATACAAAGCTACAGTAATTTTTAGATATCTGATTAGCACACAAGTCAAGTTTATAAAATAAAACTGTTTGGTTACAGATTGTTAACAAAATAAAAGTGCAGTGTGGTTTGTTACAAAAAAATGATGTGCACACAAATGGAAATAATGATAATAGTACTTTAATGTAATACATAAATCCCAAGATAACTGCTTTGAATATACCCTTGCACTGGCGGCCATGACAGGGGACATGTTCTCATATTTAAATGATGTGACAATAAATCCACAAAGTGTCTACTCGTGCATGACACACGGCGACAATGTGGCTGGCCCATGCTATGGCCGCCCTTGCAAGGGGCCTATTGATTGCTTTCAATGACGTAGAACATCCTGGAATGTGTGGTGGGCAACAGTCATGCGCGTACACTCGCGCGCCAATAGACGCACATGAACACGCGTAAAAAATACTCACCAGCGTATTTTCATTCGAAGATAACCACACGCGCGTTGCGATACGTTTGAAATATTGAGCATGCAGTCAGCTTGTAAACACGAAAGTGCTTCTACTTGATCGCGATTTTTAGCCTAAAGAAGTACGTTTTTATCTTTATCGATACAACAGCCATAGCGCAACAACATAAAGCAAGGTTAAGCAACAAAAGTAAGTGCAACCAGTGCGCCTTTCTTGCTACGTTTGCCGGTTATTACTCGAGCCATGTGGGTCATGAAAAATGCCCACCAAAATGGTGGATGGAAGGGGTGACGTCACCGGAAAGCAATCAATTGCAAATAAGCATACTGCAGTTAAAAAACAACAGTAAATGAGTGCAATGTACATGTATAAAATATTTCTAGAAAAAGACCCAATTATAGAGCAATTAAATATTGGCACAAATATTTTTGTTGAAATACTGAATGTTCCATTTTATGTAACGCCCAAGTATATCCCTGTCACTTGATTGGACGATAGCACGGCACATGACGTTAAATAATTTAACAATTTAATGCTACGTCACCAAATTTGTTTCATACGATTTTTTCCATTGCATGGCACGCGATGCATTTTGTCTGCAAGTGTGACAGCGAAGATTTGTGTACGCTCGTGACATTGCATGACGCTGAAGCAGATGCGTTTGCATAAGACGCACGTGTGGTAGATGAGTCGGATTCAGTCATTGTGATGCGAGGGATGTCAGGGACTCGGGTCTTAAGTACTTTTTCATATTCTCAGGCTGTCAGATGTTCTCCAATCAAATGACAATGATCTCTTTGAGCGTTATATAAAACAAATAAATGTTTTTCATTCATTCAATGGAACGAATATTTTCATTCGTTAAAAGATGGAATTATTCCATTCGACTCGGCTCCACCTCGTTGAATAGAACATTCCATCTTTCAATTTATGAAAATATTTGTACCATTGAACTCATAAACATCCATTATTTGTATACATACAAATTGGCTTTGCCTCTTATAGAATGAAACATTCCGCTTTTCAACTTGTGAAAATATTTGTACCGGATACTATTCCTTACAAAATCATCAGTCTCTAGTTGGAAAACATACCTGTTTTTGTTTGAAGACCTGTAAAATCAATCTTTTTTGTTAAATATTTATAAAATAAAAGCACACAGAAATTATCTATGAAGACTTGTGTAATTGATGAATACTGGTAATTGTAATTAAACTAGTTAGCTAAAGAGATTACGCTTTGTACAGTTACAAGTGCTAGCACACAAAAAGCTACATGTATAACCGAGATACAAAAATATTTCTCCACTTTTTGATTTGAAAAAACAGTAAATCTGAGAGTTGGAATTTTCACCACACAGAAGCTTTATGCATAATAAGCCGTTACCAGTAAGTGAATATTTTGATGTCATCATAATTAAAAATTTTTTTTTTAAATTGAGTAAACTAAAAATTTGCTTTTCATTTGCTGCATGGTATACATGGCTTAAAAGAAGGGACAACACTTGCAAAGGGTTGCCTAACTCTGTACGCTTCATGTAAGTCGCCATCTTTTTCAGTTTGGCGCTTGGACTTGAGAGGGCGCGAGTCAGGACACACATACTTCATGGTGTATGGGAGTCGGGAAACAAGGCATAAATCTTGTCATCATCCCCTTCAAAGTTTCAAATATGGTGTAGCACATAGTTGTATTAGTTGGAGAGTTTATCGTCAAAATTAGTTGGGTTGCCGACGTTGAAAACAAGATTCTCTGATTCTCATGAAGGTTTATTCACCGGGCAGTGCATTGGTAATATTTTTATAAAATTCGTTTTTAATATCAAATGTACATATAAAATGTATTGGCTGGTTTACTTTACTGCCAGGTTCCAAGTGGCTATAATAAAAAATAAAATTGTGTGTGAAGTGCAATGTGCGTTTTTGGATCCGTGCCATTCCCAAATCCGGCCATGGAAGAAATTATGGCTTGGCCGTTGGTGGGTTTATTATTAAAATAGGAAGTTTGGAGAAACGACAGGTACAATTTTAAAACTCAAAAGACACAAATAAACAACTTGACTTTCTCTTCAATACAAAACCAAGTCATTCAATTATACTTGTATTTGAAAAAAAGTAGTACGTCTAAAATGTGGTAATAAAAATAGTTATGTACACCTAAATGGATTTGTCAAAGTATGAGCTACATGTATTTTTAATATTAAAAATAGGTTTTACGTTCTGCACGATTCAGTACAGTCGGTGATGCACATGTACATGTGTACATGTATACAGGTGGGTTTTGCCACAATAACGGGGTACATTTCTGTGACAAACGAGGTCCCAGTTCATTTAAAATGTCTCAAAATTTAATTTATTGGTACGCCACTGAAACTGGTATAAATTCAGCGCCCTCCCACAGTAACATCAGTCCCCCAGTCGCACCCCCCTCCCCCCACCCCCAGAGAGAGAACGTGGAATCGCCCAACCAGCGTGGAATCGCATAAGCCTAATGAATTTTTAAAAATACTAAAAGCCGACATGAATATTTTTGCTCCCCAAAGACTACATGTACATGTACGCTCCTGCTTGAAACACTAAATGTGGGATTTAGACTTGTCATTTTTAAATATCGGATTTTTTGAAAAAAGTCAGTAAACGACTTATCTTAGCTAGTAGTAATCATTGACGAGTCTCTCCGTCGACATCGTGGGTTGCGAGGAATGCCGATGTTGCTCTCCGAACCCGCCGATTGGTGGCAACTGTGGGTTATACGCAACTTGAGACATGTTGGTGTCGTAAATCTTGGCGCGCAGCCCCCGCGCCCCCGAGCCGCCGCTCATCTCCTGGAGTTCTTCCTCTTCTTGGCGACGTCGCGATTCGTAGTCGCGGCGCTTCAGGCCGTCCTTCACGTGACCCCAGTTGGCCGACAGGCACATTAGGAAATGGATCTTTTTTGCGTAAATGTAACAATAAAAGGTAAGTCGGTTGTACAGTGAACTCTTTTTAAAGTCTAACAAGGGCTGTGCCAATTATTCAAATAATCTATCGTAATCCAAATATTTGAATAATGATTTTCGTATTCGAACATTCAATAAGGTAATGAATTGATCAGTAAATTGTGAGAGAAAAGAAATGTATTTTTTTTTAACAGAGTGGTATTTTCTTTAAGTTGTTTTAACAATTGTGCTTCAAAGTATGTAGTGGACTTAATTTTACTCTACATAAACTAATAAACCATGACTTAAAGGCACAAAGCTCGTCGGCATGTGCGCGTGCGAAATTCGTGCCCTGAAATACGCAGCTCCATAGCAAAGGCGCGGAGCTGCATATTTCGTGGCACGAATTTGCGGACGAGCCTCTGCCTTTAATCAGGGTGAACTTACCATGCCTAGTATGACCAGAAGACATCCGCCCAACAGAATGGTATACATGATCATGGCTTCCCTTGCCTGTAATACGTATGGGAAACAAATACTGTTGAACCTGATAATAAGAGTGCTGTTAATACAACATTCTGCTTATAACAATGAAAATTTCATTCTTGTTAATAACAACGTAATCTGCAAATAAAGTCCCAAGAAACTCTTATTAAAGGAGCGTGTTGAATGAATAGTAATAAAATCGTTTGCAAACCATTTGTTTTTTAAAAAGCACATTCAGTTGGCAATTTATCCCACAAAAATACCATTTTACACGGGAAAATAATATCGTGGTGTTTGTTGCCATTGATATCAACACTTTTAGTCAGGTTTTTTTTGTCGACTCGTGAAGTAAAATTTTGGGTCTTTGCAAATGATGTACTGGGGCTTTAATTACTGAAACTCCTCTTTGAGTCTGTCCACGGTAAAGGGGGCATTTTGGCAACACAGACCAAATTTTCCAGAAAATACCTTCGTCTGGTCTTAAAATAAAAGAAATAAGTTGTTCAGAAGAGAAAACTTAGGCCCAAAAAGGGTTACAAATAGTGTGACAACATGCCTTTCTAACAACCCTGTGTACACATTTTGAATATACGCTCGTAACCGGGTGGCTTAAAAGTGTCCGTCCTGGTTACGAGCGTATATTGGAAATTTGTACACAGGGTTTTTGGAAAGGTATGCTGTCACACTATTTGTAACCCTACGTTATCTCTTCAGAACAACTTAAACTTATTTCTTTTATTTTGAGACCAGACAAAGGTATTTCCTCGAAAATATGGTGTGTGTTGTCAAAATGCCCCCTTTACTGTGGAAAGACCCCTTTACACAAGAAAAAAACCTCAAACAAAAGTGTCTGAATTTTTTTTTTTTTTTTTACATTTAAAACATCCAATAACTGAAAGCAATTTAACGTCAAAATGTTCGCAGTGACTTACCAATTTTCCGAATCCTTGTAATTGTGTCCCGCAAATTGTGGTGTTCTTAATACTGTCTGGAAGGTTGACAAAACCTGCAAAAAAGGCAATAAAAATATTTCCCTTGTACTGAAAAAAAACATCTGCAAAACATTGAAACATGGTTTGTTTAACATGAACCTTGGCAATACAAATTTAGGAAGCAGATAAAATAGGTACAATGAAACCCGCTTACATTAAGCGGGCTATAATTATAGACCGGCCAGTCTTAGTGGATGCCGCATTAGCCGGCTAAGCCTATAGCCTGGTCTTGGACCGCATATTGCAATCCGTACCAGGACTAATCCTGGTGTGAACGGGCCCTAGATTAGTACTGCCACCTACCATACATTTTCAGATCCATGCAGGTTGATGCAGTAATGTCAACCGTGCTTACGTACTTATGCACCATGTACGTAAAGATCACGGGAATGGAGCAGGCGCCACCAATGACTAGCCAGATTAAGGTTACAAGGTAGGCAACATATAGAACCTGAAGTTTGGAAAAATAAAAGGGGAGGGAAGGGGGCGGGGCAGAGGAAGAAAGGTTAAAGGTTAGGGGTTAAAAGACAAAGTACAAGGTAGCATTTGTGAGTAGACAGTTGTGGGTTCGAGTCCCATCCGAGAATAGCTTTGAAAATTTTGCAGGAAAAAAAATGTATAAACTTAAAGGAGCTTGTTAAGATTTAAAAAAAAAAAAATGGATTTTGTTCTAACCTAACAATCATATAAAATACCTCCCCGAAAATACTATCCATGGGAAGAAAACAGGCAATTTGCAATCTCCAATTTGGATGTGGAAGCAAAAAGGTCGGTGTAAATCACTGCACTGCTTTATGGAACCAAATAAACTGGTGTTTTTTTTACGATAGCCTTGAAAATATACGGACAGAGCACGACATTTTAGAATGCGAATGAGAAAAAATACGAGAAATTTTATGATATCAAAATCTCAACACCCATAGGGAAAAATGGGGGGTTGGGGGGGAGGCGGAGTGGCTCATTTTTCCCCCCGGGTGTTGAGATTTTAATACCATATAATTTCTCATATTTTTCTCATTACCATTCTAAGATTTCGCACTCTCAATCGGTATATTTTCAAGGATATTGTCAAAAAACCACCAATGTTTTGGAAACTGATTTGTGTGGTTACATGTATGTAAAGCAGTGCAGCGATCACGCAAACCTTTTTGCTTTCACATTAAATTGGAGATTGCAAATTTCCTGTTTTCTTCCCATGGATAGGATTTTGGGGAGGTATTTTATATGATTGTTAGGTTAGAACGAAATCCATTTTCTGGAAAAAGGAGAAGTATTCCCAAGAAACAAAAGACATTGTACCGAACAAGCACAATACGTACATTATTGTTATACAAAGAAAAAGAAATATTACTCACAGAAAAGCGGATACAAACTTCAAAAAGACTGGCTTATTGGCGCTGCCGTTTAGTCCGAAAACCGGGCAAAGAATGACGTTTTTGCTTCATACACAGCTTATTCGTGTATTGATCATGTTCACAGATGCCATCTTCGTAAAAAAAAATGCTAAAAAATTCCCCGCACGCACACGCTGGAACATATTCTAAGTGTGTTGCTCGAAATACGGAGCAACCTATGCGTGCACAAAAAAATACGCTCAAAATCATGATGCACGTGGCAATTTGTAGGAAGTGACGTCATTTGAACGTGATCAATTGCTATAGGAGTACACGAAGGACTTGTACACTCAAACGTCATTCTCTGCCCAGTTTCGGACAAAATAATACATACATGTACCGGTATAAGGCTTAGCTACAATTGCCGTTCTTTGTAAAGTTCGTATTCAGCAGATCATAATTCTTGTTCTTTGTATTCAATAATAATGTACAAGTTCCGCTTAATGTTATACAGTGTATTTTTTTTTTTTTTATACTTATTCTTTAATTGTGAAACACAAAGAGTTTGATAAATTTTTCGTGGTAAGCAAAAAGAAATCTGTCAAAATCCCACTTCTCCGAATTTGACTTCTGCGAGGTTTACTGTACGGCAGGATGAACAAATTAATTTGAATAAAGTGATTGGCTCAGCAGCCATTGCAAAATAAACCGAGAAATATGCCAACAGTTTGCAGCAAAAGATGGTTATTACAGCGAGACGTTTGTTAAAGAGCTCCTGGTGCCAATCTTTTTAGCGTTTATCAGAAGAATTTGCTTCGTGTAAAATTGGTTTGCTTTATGAAAATGACCCGTGTTCTGCTATTCTTGCTAAGAACACAAGTTGACATAAAATTTTGACTATGAAAGGCACAAGCTCGTCAATGCGCGCGTGAGGCCAAATTCGTGCCACGAAATACGCAGCTCTATAGCAAAGGCATGGAGTTGTGTATTTCGTGGCACAAATTTGGCCTCACGCGCGCATTGACGAGCCTCTGCCTTTAAGCAAATTTTTCTGTTAAACAGCTTAATGAAAATGACCCCTGGTTAAAATTAGTGGACCAACATACCCTTATTAGGCTGGATTCACAAAAAGCCTTTTTGTGCTTAAATTTTACGCACATCGCTTTGACAAAAAGTGGCGTTTAGGGAATTTGGAGTGAAATGATGCACTGAAAACCAAAGAATCAACTTGGGCGGAAAGTGCTTTTGTGATTCTGTCATTTTCAGTTCGCTGTTTCACTTCAAATTCCTTCCACACCGCTTTTACTCAAAGCGATGTGCGTCAAATATACGAGTGAAAAGACTGCGTGAATCCTGCCTTATCTTCCTGTCGAGTCTACGTACCACGCTTATGCATGGCATTCCACCACACATCACTTCGCGATCATCGTAGACCTGAACCTTGCTCTGTTTCGTTGCTGCGTAGCCCAGTATAATATAAAGTAATGCAACCACGACCATGAATCCCGTGACGACGTAGACGATAATTCTGAGTGCACTAATTCTGCAAGAATAAAATATAACAGATTAGTTTAGGTTCACACATTTCAAAATTATTGCCAAGATTGGCCACAACATTAAAGCTCTTAGTCAATCGTAGTTTTGCCTCAAGTCTGACATTTGTTGTCTCCCTCAACGTGAGTGGCACCTTAATGGCTGGTCATGCAAATAAGTAGGGGACAACAAATGTCAGTCTTGAGGCAAGACTACGATTCACTAAGAATGTTTACATCGTGGCAATAATTCAGGAATATGTGAACCTAGCTTTAGGCATCCAAATCCTTCCGTAATACTGGAGAGACTTGTTTACCATGATCATATAAAAGGGCTTTTATCTTAAAAAGAAATAATAAAAGAAATGTTTCAATTATTTTAGGGAGATAACATTAACAAACAGTGCGACAACATACTTTTCCCAATGTACAAATGTCTAGACCCTAACGTTAAAAAAAGATTGAGGCTAATTTGATTGGTCACTACAGTCTGTCAGTAAGGTTTATCAACACCTCCTGTGGCAATTTTGACAGCACCAGCCTCTATAAGAGCCACTGAGGCAGAGTGTGCCACTCTGCCTAAAATGCTCTCTGCAATTCTTGGGCTGTTTTTGAGACACCTGACTTCAGATTAGCTCATTCCATGGAGGTTCAATCAGGTTGAAACCCCAACAGAATCGGATTTCTGGGAGTAAATGTACTTAATTCTCAAATGTGCTTAACATAAATGTTTGCTTGATAAAGCCAGAGACTTAATTCTGCAAAAAAAAAAATCTTCATCTGGTTGTCAAACACTTAAAATATTGCTCACCTATAGCTCCATGCCTACCCTGAACAGTGACTTATGATCCGAGACAGCCTTGTACAGTTGACCTTTTGAGAACTTGTGCAATGGGAGTCAAATACCAAGAACATGTTTTCACAATCATACTACTTAGGTATGCACAGTTTTCTCACAATGTAGGCCTACATGTAAGTTTACACAAAGTATTTATAAACAATGAACTGCATGTGTCTTTTTTGGGGGCCAAATTTCTACAACATTTTTCTTTAGTTACATGTATGTCAGTATGTAATGCTGTTCCTGTTTTTAAAGGTTTTCCAATCCTGTACATGTACATGTAAACTGTCTTTAAAGGGCCCCTTATTTAGGATTTTTATCAATGAAATCTATGCTTTAAAACCACTCTACTCAGTTAAAGTCATAAAAATCCTATTTGGAGCTTGCTTTGGGGATTAAAACAAAGGTTTTTAGTTTTTATGCTAATGCAAATATGCATATTCATGACCAAGGTCACTATGTCACAAGAGGCAAACACAGGAAAATCACATTCAACTGTGCACAAAAGATTCCACTTTTTTCTCAATTTTCCTGAAACTTTTGTAATCCATGGCTGTTTGAGTTTGTTTTACATGTTGCCTGCTGTAAGCCATGACAAAACTGGGGTTAGAAACTGCAGCAATTTGCCACAAGTCCAACTTGAAGTCTTATGTTTTTTCTTAACTTTTCCCTTCTGTCTTCCTTATGTGATGCACTCAAAACAGCGCCCTCTGCCTGTGATATATTGCAATGAAATCTTCAAAGTTGAAAAAGGCCACCTTTTATTGATTTTACATCTAAACGAACAATAGTGTGTCTTGCCGAACAAGTAATCCGTCATTATTTATTTATTTATTTATTTATTCACCATATCCAACAGCTGAGAACCGCCAATTACAGGAATGGGAGCAAGTGTGGTTGAGTGCCTTGCTCAAGGGCACAGGTGCCACAACCCGTCGCGGCCCGGATTCGAACCTACATTCTAGTACTAGCACAGGAACTTAAGTTCGACGCACTAGACCGCTCGGCCATAACACCCCACAAGCAAAGCTTAGGCACAAAGTTGTTTAGCATGTCACAGGCCCTTTAAGGGTTTTCTGAAGCATTGGTGCATCTGTATAGCTAAAATGTCTGCACACTATGTGTAGTTTAATAACATTCCTTTCGTTATGCCATTTAGGCCCCTATTCCAGCAATCCATAAAAGTTTATCTTGCAAAAAGTTATTTCTCTATTTTGAAAAAAAATATAATGAAAATATTATCTGGACTGCCAAAATAGGCTTTAGACCCAAGAATTACGCATTGTCTTACACTTTAGATTCGTCAATCCGCGTATGATCATTAAACATGGACTCCGTGTGACTGAAAGCAGTTAGCGATGCCCCGCAGAATAGGCCTATTCCGCAGTAGACCAAAATGGCCGCCACGATGGAGCCGTAGGGGATGTATCTTGGACACGCTGAAAGAGTGAATAAAAAAAAAAGTTTGTAATACTGGGGAACTTTGTATCATTTGCAATAATGAACCAAAATTTTACTTCGAGAGTTGACAAGAAAACATTACTGAAATTTCTATGGTAGCAAACACCACATGAATTTATTTCTACCCAAGATTTCTGTACTTTCTATAACACAAAATTAGTATTAACACAAAATTAGTAATAATGTTATCAACAGTCCCTATACAATCAGAGGTGTGTTCGTTATCATCGAGTTTCGAGTCACAATTGTCGAGTTTCAAGTCACAAAATTTAGAGTTCCAAGGTTGAAATTTTTGACTCCAAAACTGGAAATTGTGACTCAAAACTCAAAGATAATGAACACACACAGTTGAAATTACATTGACATTGTGCGTTAAGCACTGTATGAGTCTTTCCATGGTAAAGCGGGCATTTTGCCAAAACAGACCATATTTTCCAGAAAATACCTTTGTATGGTCTAAAAACAAAAGAAATAAGTTTCAGTTGTTCTGAAGAGATAACGTAGGCCCAAAAAGGATTTCAAATAGTGTGACAACATGCCTTTCTAAAAACGCTGTGTCCAAATTTCGAGTATACGCTCGTAACCAGGACAGCCTAAAATGTAACACAAGTGTCCGTCCCGGTTACGAGCATATCGTACACAAGGTTTTTTTTAAAGGCATGTTGTCACACGATCTGTAACCCTTTTTGGGCCTAAGTTATCTCTTCAGAACAACTTTTATTTTGAGACCAGACAAAGGTATTTCCTCGAAAATATGGTCTGTGTTGCCAAAATGCCCCCTTTACTGTGGAAAGACCCACATGTATACTGTATGTACACCACCTGTTTGCGTGTATACAATGTACAATTGTAAATGTCCATAATAAATGAACTTCATGCATACATGTAATTATGCACTGAACAATCCATGCAGGTATTGCCTTACATACACCTGCATGTTTTAGCTGGCAGGCCATATGAAAATAATAGTCAAGGGTTTAAGCACAGCTGCTAAAACCCTCCCTATTTTGGAGAAGACACCCAGAAAATGAGTTGATTTCCTGACTTCAGACACATCTTAAAATCTCCGAGGTTGTTAATTGACAATCCAGGAGGGTTCTTAATTTTCAGGAGTTAAAATATCAGCATTCTTCCCCAGGAAATCTGTTGCAAGATCAGGGAGATTTGGAAGAGCTTGAATTGTTTTAAGCAAGTTTTATTTAAGCAACACAATTTTTGATCTCCATTCTTTTTTATACACCGCAAAATGCATGTTTTGGCAGTTAAATGCTCAAAATTGTAGCCAAGTTCATAAAAAAAAAACCCATTTGGTTACAGCTGACAGCTGGTTTCTCGGTGCCCGTGCCCCAGCCAACCTGTATCTCAATCAATTAATCTGACATTCTGGGTGTGGTCCTTGTATACATACACAGGTATTTGCGATGATATTAACTTAACGAGGTCACGTTTCTCAAGTGCCATTATCGCATTAAGTGGATCCTGATCACAGAACCATCTGAGCCAGGCTGGTACATGGCTTTCATTCTACAGGGCACAATTGCCAGGATTATAATAATAATCACAGGGTGTTTGTGTTATATATTTAGCAATGCTCAGATTTGAAAGATTGTGAGCCTCTGCGTGCATATAATGGTTGAGATTGTGTTACGTGCTATTAAGCAATATGCTAGAAAAAAAGAAGAAAAACAATTATTTCATTTATTTAATTTCTTGTTTTCTTCCCGTAGATAGTATTTTGAGGAGTTATTTTATTTGATTGTTAGGTTAAAACGAAAACAAAAAATTTGTTTTATTTCATTTATTTAATTTCTTGTTTTCTTCCCGTGGATAGTATTTTGAGGAGTTAATTTATACGATTGTTAGGTTAAAACGAAATTCATTTTCTAAAAAAATCTGAACAAGCTCCGTTAAAGGTACCGTATGCACAGATGTTTGTTGTGTGTCTGTACTACAAGCGCACTTGTTGAGGGTGTGTCCATATCGATATGGTCGAACCTACAGACTTTGACCACATTGATATTATGCCGACGTGTGTATTAAATACACTGTCAACATATAGGCCTATCATGCAGTCATTCAGCAATAAGGACAATACAAAATGACTCACATATAGACCGTATCGAATAGCTGCCATCTTGTGGGGCACCTTTTGTTACTTAAACCGTTCAACAGTGGAAGCACAATCTGTGCAACTATGCATGTCCTCAAGGAACAAAGAAACTGCCCCACGAAATGGCGCGTTTGTGTTTGAACATAATGCGCGATGGGCGCAGGCCACTTGACAGCGCCCTCATGCGTTCAGGAATACGTTCTATTCCTTATAAATTGCATGCAGTAGTACATATATGTATACATTTAAAGGCCTACCTTTACTTCCAATTACCCAAAATTGTATCCTAATTGCCTATATGGTAGATTCATACTTAATGAACATTACCGGTAATTGGGGCAAACTGGGCATGGTTTTTGGTCTTACATGTATCTTAAGTACATGTAATCTCAATGAAGGGTTTATCCCTCTGTAGGGCTTGCTAAGCTCATGTGATAGCCAATCCCAATCAGTGAGAAACAACTGCAACACCGCGTTTTGAGATAACCAGTTGGTTTCATAGCTCAATTGGTAGAGCAGAAGGTCCACGGTTTGAATCCCGGTGGAGCCAAGTTTTTTTCACTGAACCCAGATTTCCCCATGACCATGCTGGACACTTGTCCGCATTTCTACAGTGTATAAAATTAGGCTTGGGCTACTTCATGAGGTGACATGAAAAACCTTAATACTCAAAATAAGTGTTGACAGCAATGTATCAAACACCACATGATTTTTGTTTTTTACCAAAATACCACTCTTTAACCTCAATTTTGCTTACACATAAAATTGTCTGGTACATGTAGCTACAGCACTTGATTGCATTTTAGTAGCCTTAGGGCACAGTACATGTATAAGGAACTGTGGTGTTAAATTATTTATTCATTCACTTTATATCGAAACCAGAAAAAGGTTGAAAGCTTTTGTTTAGCATTATTTAAAAGAAGGAAGTCTTCATCCGAATATAATGCTTTAAATCCCGATTTCAGCACTTAAGGTTAAAGTAAAACAAAGATGACAATTGAACAAAATGGGAGAAATAAATAGTAAAAGAATTATAAAAAGGGGAACTTTTTGAGTGAAAATACAAGGCAGATTTCATATTTCAAAGAAATGTTTTCAGAAAATGTGTCGCGAAAATGTCACCTCAACAGCACACAAAAATTAAGGCACAAATTATGGCACAATTATTGTACTGTAAGACAAACTACCGGTAATTTAAGATGTCTCATCGATGTCGGAGTTAAAGCCTCAATACATCATTTGCAGTGACCCAAAATTTTACTTCACGAGTTGACAAGAAAAACCTGACTAAAAGGGTTGATAGCAATGGTAACAAACACCACATGATTTTTTCCAGTTTAAATAGCTTGCTAAGCTTACGTGATAGCCAATCCCAATCAGTGAGAAACAACTGCACCGCCGTGATACCAGACCAACAGTTGGCTTCATAGCTCAATTGGTAGGACGTCTACACGTTAAGTGGAAGGTCCGCGGTTCTAATCCTGGTGGAGCCAAGATGCTTTTCACTGCATCCAGATTTCCCAAACTCATGGACATTTGTCCACATTTGTATAGAATCTAACAAACTGAACACTTACCCATATTTCTCGTCAGCCGTATATTATCTTTAGGTTCCAAAACGAGCACCGCTGCAAATCCACTGGCAGAGCTGTATTATAAGGACGTGTAGTTCAGTTCATGTGGATTCAGTCAAATAGGGGTGTTCCTGATACAAAGCTGGACTTTGGACCTGTATATGTTAAGGACAGAAATAGAGTCAATATGGGCGGTGTATTGGTTATTGTGTATTGGTTATATACGTAATTAATCAGTTCAACTTTATTGAAAGGCTCTGGGAAGTGCATGGAATGGAATTGAGGTGTTCCCATAGTATTAGTCCGAATAACTTACGCAGGGGTCGAAATTAGCACGAGTCAGCTAGTCAGAGACTAGTGGTTTTAGCCGGAGCACTACTACATGTAGCTGCGTTGTGCTGGTAGTCCGACGGGCTAGTGGGCCAGTACTTATTGGTAAATCATAATACGGTTTTTCATTCAAGAAATAAAAATGTTCGGAAAGAATTGAGAAATTGATCCTTTGGATTTATTTTCATATACATTGAACACGGATTTGGGTGAATTTATATATTGGAATCGATAGCTTATTCAATTCTAAGATATACTTCCCACTGACACTTCTGTCGCAAATGTTGCATTTCTGAGAAAAATAGATTATAAAATTACTGCATAAACTTAAAGTAATGCACAAAATGACGCGGCGAGCGGTCTGTGCGTATTAGCGCGACAACAGAGGGCACTGCGCGCGCGTGAATGGTTATCTTGCATGTCTTGTGCACTAACTGAAGGCAATTTTTTTAGGAGAAAATGTGATTTTTCTACAGAAAAGCAACATTTTTTATTTGCGACAAAAGTGCAAGTAGGCCTATATCTTAAAATTACATTTTCTGTTGATTCCAGGAGGTCATTTCCTTAAAATCGCTGTTCAATCATGGTTCAATGTAGGCCTATACGAAAAAAATACCAAAAATTTATAAGGTTTCCTCATAAAATCTTAATAAAATGCTTCATGAGTCATTTTAAAGAAAACAAATTCTGATCAACCTCTCAACTCTTAATCTTATCTTGATACGTTTACAATTAACACATTTTTTATGGCAACAGTACACAATATGCCTAGGCCTACTTACCAAATTTACAACAGTCGTTCGACCGTTTTGGTCGGTTGGCAAGGGGTGAAAATCTTCCTTTTTAATCACAAATTTCTACCGTGTCGCATAGCATAACGCGTATGATGTATCTTGGTGACCGCTTGAGGGCGCTCAAACAACTTCACGGTTCTCAGGGGTGCACCTTTAGCTAGCTAGCTGTATGCACCGTACGGCCGGTGCACCGCACACTAAATAAGTCTCCATTGCAACAATAGTGCTAAATTGGACCAACTTCCAAAAATAATTAAAAATATTACAAACTCTCTCAGGACGTGGCGCCAGATGGAAAAATAACGTTTAAGACCTGCACTGCTCTAAAGAAGACCACCCCTAAAATACTTATTCCAAAGGCAGCCGGCCATGTCTGAAAATTATCCATTGACGACATGGAACATTAGAGCACTTTTCAGCCTTCATTTTCACCCACAATTTTTAAAAATGCAAGACCACGAACCAGGCTTAGTGTAAACACCTACTTCTTTACAACATATTAGCAAATAAACTATCCACAGAGAAAGACAGAAAACCTCAAAACTGAGCCTGAAGCCCAACAGCCTTATACAGAGGTCAACTATTTTGCAGATGAATTTTCCCGCTCTGAGACGGTTTGCTCCACACTTTTGGGTTAATCAACATTTGAATTATTTTCCTCTTTACTTTTAAAGTTTGGTCTCGCGGCGGGTCACACTTCCGGGGACCAGTCAGGGAATGACAATGGGGTGTGAACGTTGCGACGATCTTCTTTGAATTATTACTTTACCGTGCGGCGTTTATAAAATGGAAAAATGCACCTTAAAATATATCGATTCAATAAATAAAATGAACAAAATGTTGTCCGAGTTTGTCACAATTACAAACAAATAAAAATGTTTGACCTTTTGTTTCCGGTTTGCAAGTACCTTTACGAATGGCAGGCTCAGTGGCTTGGTGCATCTCAGAAATATTAGCATTGCTAAATCAAATATCTGGTTTGAACATCAACTTGAACGTTCAATTCTTTTGAGAGTTGGTTAGATAAAGCCACCAAAAATCCCAAACAAATAAAGTATACATGGACGGAAATCGTACAAGACGGAAATCGCAATGACCGTCTGAAGCCGAAACAAGATAATAAACGGCTATAATGCACCGTATTCGCGCAAACTACACGGCGCCAAAATATTTGCGCCACTTGCGGAATACCAGCGACGCGCTGTCATGACTGTGTGGGTTTCTATGTCGTGTGGGGTTTAATACCAAAAAGGAATGGTATGTAAAAGACGTCTCGGGAGAGATGGCACAAAAACGCTAAAAAAAACACCCTAAAATATTACATGTATTTTAATATAAAATATGACACAGTCTATCAGGAAATATAACTCAGCACATGCAAACATCTAAAATAGTACAAACAAATAAAACATTAGCAACTTGAGCACGTCATCTAATCGGACCTCTATAAAGCCTTTCACGAATAATTATATTACGGGGAAAGAAATTAAAAACTAGCTTGAATCTTGGCTAGCTAAACACGGAAATGACAAAATCTAAATACTGGCTCAAAGCAATCGTTAGCGACAACAACATCATTTTAATTTATCCGCAACTTATACAGCACTGAAAACTGTTAAATATGTACATTGTATCTCGTCAT
The DNA here is from genome assembly GCA_037783545.1 of Henricia sp. BOLD:AAB3569. Taxonomy (NCBI): domain Eukaryota; kingdom Metazoa; phylum Echinodermata; class Asteroidea; order Spinulosida; family Echinasteridae; genus Henricia; species Henricia sp. BOLD:AAB3569. Next base: position 1,656,049 of record JBBELK010000261.1, on the reverse strand, counting down.
TCCAACCACAGGACCTGTATCATAATTATTTTTAGAACAATTTACAAATGTAATCTCATACGCAAATTATTCACAATAGCGCTCGATCGACCGTCTTCAATAGATCCATTGCATAGGCGAACAGCGAACTTTTAAAGATAATTCTGTTCCTTCTGATTGGTGCATTAATTGTAAATGAATATTCATACAGCGCCCTCAAGGAGTTGTTTAAATTATGGAATACAGGAACAAAAATTAGAGGCTTTGGGGAGTAGCTTGGTGGTCTAGTGGGTAAGCATAGGAAATACTGAGGAAATACTTTGAAATATTTCCGAACTGCAGTTGGGTTTGAAGAACTTGCATGAGTATGGATGCGATCCACCAATCAGAAAACAAGAGGTGCTATGTTGTTTGGAAATAAAAATTTCGCGCCTTTTTGCGGGCGGCCATGACAGGTGGCAGTCACAATGTCACCGTGTGTCATACACGAGTAGGCACTTTGTGGATCTATTGTCAACATCATTTAAATATGAAAACCTGCCCCCTATCATGGCAACCAGTGCAAAAGGTCTATACTTGTCAAAGTTGCTCGTATAATAATTATCTAACTGCAGAACTAACCATGGCCTTTTGTGCAGATATCACGTATAGTTTCAACGCATCAAGATTATAATTCGAACCTATACAATTATATTACATTCCTTGTACCTACACGGCCGGGGTAGGAAGTATTTGGAATACGTGTATTGAAGCAGATTAATTAAGACTTATGCCGTTTTGCAAAACTGGCTTCAGCTTTACCCTGTTATAAATTATCTCCCCCTGCATTTATATATTTGGCTTCCACATGCTCGGAACACTCCGAAAACTCCATTTTGTCTGTCCAAACAAACTGTAGTTGATGCTATACGTTTCGTAAACGGCTAGAACTCTTTGGAATCCATCAATTAAGTCGGAGCCGGGTTTTATATACAAGTCGTTTTTGAACATGCATGGGGCACTCCCAACGTTTGATTTTTTTGCCGCGGTGTAAAAAAGTACATATGGCCTACTTGGGAATCTTTTTCTTTTGTCAGTAATTAGCTGACATCCTATTCGTCATTGAAACCCTTGCAGCGTAGTTCGCCTAGAGTTAACCAGGACTTTTCCCTTGTGCCACCGGTATCTCCCAGATACACCATACGCACAGGTAGGTAGCGTTTATCGGTCAGGTACCCCGCGTCTTCGGTGCGGAACTTGCTGTTGGAATCGCAGTTACACTTGAAGAGCGAGTTGACGCAGCTTCCTGTACGAGGAAAGTAATATAAGAGGTGTTCAAAACATTGTTACAGGCAGGGGGCACCTGTAAGAACATTTGCAGACAACCACGAAGGGCTAGGTCCTGTCGTTTTAAGACTTATTTCAAGTCTGACTTCGTGTATAGTATACGGCAGGACTTCCCCTTCCCTTTCCCCTTCCCCCTTCCCCCATGAGTGGAACGCAGCCTAGGGATCGATTTCACAAAAGTTAAGACGAGTCCAATGCGTCCTAATTCTCACAGTAATGTCCCAATATAAGAAGAGTGACCCTTCCTCAAACGCGTCTTAGCGCTTTGTGAAATTGGCCCCAGTCTATAGACCGTATAGCAGTCATTTTTGTCCCGTGAGGACATGCATGGTTGCACATTCTGTGCTTACATTGTTGACCAATTTAAACAACAAAAGTTGCCCTACAAGATGGCAGCTATTCGATATGGTATATACTTACCGTCTAGATCACAAGCGCACTGCCCGCTGTCCTGTGACGATTCCACGCCTCCCCAGCTCATCATACGGGTGCCGTCCCGGGCGATCCACCAGCCGTAGTCCCGCTGACCGTCTCGCAACTGGGCCCGGAAGAGCACGGCTCCCTGACAAACAATCTGGGAAAAGACAAGACACAAAATAAGGCTGCGTTCACACTGAGTTTAGGCTGGATTAACACAGCCTTTTCACGCGTTAACGCGCGTAAAGTTGCCCCCAGGTCGACCTGCAAATCTCTTACTCCGCGACGGAGCACTTGGCATCAAGCAAAAGTAACTCTCAGGTCGTGTGAGTATCGCTGAACAATCGGCAACTCAGCACAAAATAATCGCAACCATGCTCATGTCACGCATGATGGAGTAATTCTTCCGCACGCTGATTGGCTGAAGAAAAACTGGATGCGCGTGCCACAAGCGCATTTTTGTCTTTCACAGAACTTTGCTTTAACGATCGGCATCACGCGTGAGCGCCACCTGATACCGATTGTCGTAATGCCGTTGGAGCTACATACAGGTCTCAAAACAATAGCCAACTATTTTGATGCCGACGGGCATTAAATAAAATAATACAAGTAATAATAATGTATACATTTTCTGTGTGTCCGCCCGCCACAACAAGTTCATATAAAAATGACCGGCAACACCCCACTCTAAATTAATTGGGGGTTGGGTACCCGACTTTCCATAGACCTGTGCACAAAAGCACTGTAACCAGTGGCAAACGTTGGCAACCTCGCGTATGTGGAACGCTGCCCAAAAGGTGCGATTTATTTGTTATTTTCAAAACTGGAAACCATCGTTTGTCATCTTTCATGTCGGTGCGCCATTTTGAAATGACTCGCGAATCACCCAAAGGTCTGTTGGCCAACATTTGCCAACGTTGGTGGCGCACAATTCGTTCTACTCGAAATCGTTGCCCAACGTTGCCAACGTTTGCAAACGTTCGCGTAAGTGGAATTGCGCAGCCCTAGTTGGATGCTCCCAGTTGCCGCTAGTCGCGCAACTAATCCGGGCCCAAATTCATGGAACCCGTTAGCACAAAAATTTGTTTAGCACAGATCAGAATTTCCTTGCTTTAACTTACAAAACTGGGTTTCCAGCCAAAATCGAATGTGATGTGTATTTTATATTTACTGATACTTTGCTCCTGTTCATAAAAATACAATTTGACATACAATTTTGGCTGGTAACCGATTTTACAGAGCAAAGAAATTCTGTGCTAAACACATTTTTTTGTGCTAACGGGTTCCATGAAATTGGGCCCAGTTGCTGTCGATAAGCCCGCTACGCACACGTCGACAGCTGTTGCAACTGATCAATTGAGTTAGGTCCAGCTGCAAGGTACCAAGTCCGCATCAAGAAAACCAAGTTGCCTCTGTCGGTATTTAAGCGAGCATGGTAAAACCCCTTGCTCAAAGGCACAAGTGCCACATTAACCAGTCTGCATTTATACCTTGATGTACTGTTCGCAGCTAGCAGACGCCTTCGTTAGAGCCTCAAGTTGCTCATAGTCGGCGTTCTTGTACCGGACTTGAAGCTGAAATGCCCCGGGTCGCTCGTATCCAGTCACGAAGACCGGCTCGGTCGTGTAACTGTGGCCGACTATCGTTACACCTACATGAAAAAGACACCAAAATACACGATATTAACCACTTGACGCTGGAGGACGTGGAAACACGTTCTGGCAATGTATCGTCACAGGGGCGGTTGACGAGTTAAAACGTCAGCTTCGCCTCTGTCTTAGACGGTCCATTGTTTACTATTCATTTTGTACACACCATGTTTTCAACGTCAACTTGACGGCTGTGGACGGCCTGTCAGTGTATATAGCAAAGCGGCCGCCCCAAAGTGTTGCAAAGTTCGATCTTTGGTGATTTGGTGAGGAGATTTATGCAATGAATGTAGTTACATGACTCTCAAGAGTCAGTATTTGTGGTGCTTGACCTGGTCTTAACTTTTGGCCAATCACATATGCCTTTCTGAGAAACTGATTAATAACCCCGGCGCCATTTGGTTAAGACCCGTAGGCCTATACAGGATTTATTATTATTCCAAAGTTTTGGTCAACCATTTTGATTAAACAACAGAACCTATATGTACTCAAATAGAAGATAGGAGTGATTCCGGCAGCTAGTCCAATGCAATACTTCTGCCCGAGAGGATATCATTTTACAGAAAAACTGTACCAGACTACTAAAGTGAAAATTGTTTGTCATTTAATCCCATAATGCCTTGGGAACGTCGATAAGGTTTATGACTTGTCATTGGCATGACTGCAAATATAATTAACAAATTTATTTCCGCATAACAATATATAGAGACATCTTCATTTATAGAGTATCTCCAAACAGGGATATGCGAACTATTTCCGAGACATAAAAGATATCCTTCGTGACTTCCTTGAGTTTCTTCTTCGGGTAAATAACGGGGAATACACACCCTCTCCCCTGGACAGTTCACAGCGGACGTTAAACTCAGACACGCTCCGTAGTCCAGTACCGTCCGGGTCGATGACATACTCGTTGTCGTTGCGGTACCCTATACGGTAGATCTCGTCGCAGGTACGAGCGATTTGACCCACGGGAGGCGGTGAGGGTTTGGGCTTGTCCGGAAGGTTGCCCGCTTCGTTTCCGATGTCCGGAGTTTTATCTTCAGGGGCAAAAAAGATCAAACGAGAATTTTAGTCGTAAATTTATGCAATTGCCGATGGGCCACAGCAATTTTAACCACTTGACGCCGGAGGGCGTTGGTATGTTAAAACGTTAGCTTTGCCTCTGTCCACCATTAATTTGTACACGCACCGTGTTTTAAACTTGACGGCTGTGGACGGCCTGTCAGTGTAGCAAATCTCACTCCGTGGCAGCCGCCTCGGAGTGTTGCAAAGTATGATCTTTTGGTGGGAAGATTCATATATACAATTGAATCATAGAAATGACTCTCAAGAGTTAGTATTTGTGGTGCATGGGCTGGTGTTAACTTTTGGCCAATCATATAGTCTTCAATCACTAGTCTACACGTGTTAAGTGGAATGCACGCGATCGCATGGACCGGGGAGCAGTCTAGGCCAAGCATTGTTCGTGGGGTACAATGGCGGCCGGCGCATGGCTTCAATCTCGTATAGCCAACTGCTATTACATAGGACTACCACAGTCTTCCAGTGATTATATAGCGATGATCGTAACACGGAAAACGTTTAGAGCTCGTCCGAGCTTCAAATTTGTTGAACTTTGACCGCGCTGCGCTGACCTTTGTGGTGCGCTGACCTTTCCAATGCGCAGCCAATGAGGTATCAGAGAAGCTCCAAAAGTGGAATTGTCTATGTTAGAATTAGATCGGTGATTGGGAGTTTATGCAATGCGGTAAGCGCAACGTACGGTGGTTTTTCTGCGACAATGTGAACGCACCTTCAGTTTGAAACTGCTACGGACGTGCTGCTTCGCGCCATAGTCATTGGACGACGCTCTAAACTTTCTCATACTTTTGCACAGCCAGGGCGAGGTCATAACCAATTCCCCGACGCCTGAAGCTAGTGTTCGGTAAATAATCTCATCTCTAATTGATACATCCGACAAGCGAGCAGGTTGTAGTTGTCACGGGAATACCATGATATCGTGTTTGACAGGTCGCACTAGGGGCTTAAGCCGAAGCAAGGACAACAATGTTCGGCGCGGCAAAGGTGCAAGGTGGTTACGCCCATACAAAGTCAATTCTTGGGTTTCACTTGGCTTGACAACGGTTGCTATCCGCCGTTACTGTGTCCATACTATGGCACGCCAAAGCGAAAATAATCCAACACTGATAATTTAACGTTGACGCATTTTTTTCGCAAATGTTGCGCAAGACAAAAAAGTTGGCATGACTTTTAAATGTTGATAGACTGTTTGAAACTGGCATACCTGCTTTTGTTGGCAAGTTTTTAAAAAACGTTGAGACTTGTTTTTCGGGGTTGATGGCAAAATTATCAGTGTTGAAATGTTTCCGCTTTTGCGTGCCATAGTATGGACACAGTAATGGCGGATATGATAGTTGTTGACGTCACGCGTATGGCACACCAAAGTGGAAATAATTCAACACTGATAATTCTGCCATCAACCCTGAGAAACAAGTCTCAACGTTTAAAAAAAACTTGCCAACAAAAGCACGGTATGCCAGTTTCAAACAGTCTATCAACATTTTAAAGTCATGCCAATTAACCTTTTTTTCTTGCGCAACATTTGCAAAAATATGAGTTAACATTAAATTATCAGTGTTTAATTATTTTTCGCTTTGGCGCGCCATAGTATGGACACAGTAATGGCGGATAGCAACCGTTGTCAAGACAAGTGAAACCCAAGAATACAGTAAAGTGAGGCGCCATTTGAGTAAGCAAACTAGACAACATCTGGTATGGTGCCTAATCACCATTGAAGTGGAACAACCAAACTTGGGATGAGAGAAAAATCGTAAGGGCCTCATCACTCCATGCCATGGAAACCGGGGATGAGTACCGGCTGTATGAACCAGCTTGGCTCTCGTTACCAGTGGTTCTCTCGTTACCAGTGGTTCTCGAAACACTATGAGAAAAACTCCATAGCGTGCTCGGGTGGGACTCAAACCCACGACCGCCTACACACTTGGCAGACGTTTTTTTAAAACCACTCGACCACCGAGCTGACCGATGTTGAGGAGCCGGTTCAAGAGACATTAAATTCGGAGAAAAAAAACCCTTACCCGGTATGTTGGGGAAAGCGGGCCCGCCGGACGGCTCATCCCGCGGGCTGTCGATGCCAAGTTTCCCTTCGGCCCGTCTGATTTTCGAACCGACGGACCTCAACCGTCGGTCCAATCTTTGGTACTGTGACGTCATCAACTCCTCGATGTACCGGAAAGTGTCCATCTGGATGTCGGATTGGATGCCGCGGAGGCGGTAGATGTCACCAAGGGCTGGTTGGCCGAAGACCTGGCCGGCGAAAGTGGCCAGTAGCCCGGTAAGAATGACTAATATGGCTGGTGTGATGGTTGACTTCATTTTACCTGCAGGAAAAAATGACAGTAGAGTCTCATGGTGAAAACCTGATGTAAAGGTAACTGTAATTTTTTGGACGTTTCATTACAATACAATCTACAAGTCATTACTCGGGTCATGATCCAAATTAATACCAGTGTGAACAAGATTCATTCGCGGATCTCAAGGAACGAAATGTGGGTCTGCGACGAGAATGGTATTCAGTTCCATGTGTGTAGGGCTATATGTTTTTAAACATACACACGCATCTATACACCAAAGGAAATACACACACACACACAGTATAAACGCACAAGCTTTAAAAAGCTCCGACCATACTTCGAATTATAGTTGAAATTTAGTTTTAAAAAATCAACTATCAGGGGAAACCCCAATCAAGGAACCCACATCATTAATACCCCTGATCATAAGGCTTCATTAAATCACTCCATATAGGCCTATGCATCTGGGAGTATACAGCCCTGGTTGTAGTATACGCACTCAATGGCTAATCAAACACATCAGCATTCGCTACCCTCACAGTTTACTCCTGGAAAAAAAATCAACGCGTGGCAAAGTGCCTTGCTCAGGGGCAGACGTACCATGGATGGATCGGGCAAGGTTTCGAATCCACAAACCTACAGATGTACGATTCACTATAGATAGAACGCTCTGCCGTGGCACAACAGTCAACCGACTGGTACAACCAGTCTAGTAATACATGTAACCATGCCTCATAAAATTTGACGTACGACTCGATGTGACACATTGACAGTTCAGCATATCCACAGGGCGCAGTACGCGTTGTACGAACCAATCACAGAGGACCAAGGATACCATTGTGAGAACACTGACCGAAGTTTCGGTGAACGACTTACGTGGCGCTGCCGGAGATTTAAACAACACTAAACGGTAAGTGTTTTAAAAACAGAGGTAGGATTTTGCGAAACGTTTGGGAGACCATGGGGAGACAAACAAACGGATGTTACCACAATTGCCATCTTTCTCGTACTTCATACCCATGGTAATACTTGAAAGTGATTTAATGAAGTCTTGCATGTATACGTACTCCGAAGAGAATTAAACTTACCGTGGTGTGTATCTCAGTTTAGCGGAATCAATTTACCAAAAACTTGACCGTAGACTCCACTTTCTGTACCATAAATCTCGGTTTTCACTCGGCCGTTGCTTTACCGGAGTTCACTGAAAGTTGACGCAGCACAGTTCCCAAAATTTGGGGTCCCGCTGTCAGAAAAATTGCTGGCCAAGGCACATTAGTAGCTAAGCGTGCATGAGACTTGTTGCAGAAGCGTAGACTTGCTCCAAGCTCCAAGGTTCTGGCAATCTGTGAATTGAAGCCGAGGCGAAGCCAATTAGAGGAATTTAACCCACGCGGATCAACTGAAGGTCTTTTTTACCCAAAGTTGTGTCAACGGCGGTGAGTCGAACGGAAGTTTCTAGCAGGTAAGATGCGTCATTTTCATTCACCGTTGAACTCGAAGTTTCTGGGGAATTTATACTTTAGCTGGCGGATCATATACGTCATCGCAAGGTTTTTTCCCCCCGAGAACTGACGGGTCGAAAACACAAATGACACTCGACCACCTTTTCGAGAAAATTCCTTGCGTGTCCTTCTGTGTTGGCGTTCCCTTCAAAATAAGCAGCAAGGTCAAAAGCCAAACCATATGTCAAGGTATCCGATACTTCAGTGTGGACGTTGCATTTGAGGTTTTATTTGTAAAATGGACCAATTACATAGGTTGGCCCTCTGGGAGAACGCGGGGGTTCGGAGTTATAGACGTTGGCATGGAAACAGTTTTTCGCCCAAGGAAACAGAGACTGTTTTAAATTATGGTTCCATAGGTATAGGCCTACCCATGCAAATAATTCTATAGAAGGACCTTAATTATTAACATTACTCAAGGTAGACGAGCTAACCCAGCAGTCGCCAAACTTTACAAAGTGGTGGTAGGGGTGCCAGGGGTGAATTGAAGCTGAAAATTCTTCCTTTTGAGAAAAATGCAAACAAACAAACAACCCATCAACCCGACAAACTGAATAAAATTGACTGTAAAGATAATTATTTTGCGTCGCCATTATGATGTTGGATGGTTGCAATATGCCCATACTCGACGCGGTATATAACACTTATCATGGATTGCGTGATAAAAACTTGCATTATTTTTTGTGGATGCTATCTCAAACGTTCGCAAGTCCCACCTAGAAATAAAGTACATGTACCACAAAGGGTCAAATGCTTGCTTCAAAAGTTTTAGGGATCAAGAGTTTGTGAATGATATATAGGCTATGACTTGTACAGACTCCGTGGCTAACTGGTGTATAGGTTTCGTGAATGTGACAGTTTTGTAACATGCCTTGTTTATCTGTTGTCATGGGGGATTTAGAGCTTAAAATAAATTTGAAATGTGGAAAGAAAGAAGGATCGTTTTGGTTTATCGAACTTTTGAATTTTTAAATGACAAGTTGATCTTAGGTCCAAAAATCGGACTGGTTGTGTAACACAATTAGTTATTCCATACGCTAGTCCTTTGTTTATTCGTATGATCTCCTAGTAAGCCGATTTAAAATGAGCGTGTTCATTTCCCCCCCACCACCCCCCCCCCCCCCCCCCCCACCCCCAGAAAATGGATTACGTTCTAACCTACAACAACCATATAAAATACTCCCCAAAGTACTGTCCATGGGAAGAAAACATGAAATTAGAGATCTCCAATTTTGATGTTGGAGTCAAAATTTTGGTTTAATCACTTATAGCACTGCTTGTTGTAACCGGATAAAATAGTTTACAAAACATTGGTGGGTTTTTTGACGATATCCTTGAAATCACACGGATTGAGAGCGCAATATTTCAGAATGGCAATGAGAAGGATATGACAAATGATATATCCAAATATTACAATCATCTATGAGGTAAGGGGGTGGGGGAAAAAAATTTTGACACTTTTTTTCGGGAATACTGTGTCAGTCGTACTCGTGTCGCCACTCAGACCTTGACCATGGGATTCGGAACGCCCCGGATGACCGGGTAGGGGAGTTGTCCGGGGTTGCACTTCGTTCATATAGGCCTAGGTCCCCTGGCCTGGCCCTGTGTGACATTGCCAAAATGAAGGCACAATGATGGGTTAAACGTGATTTTGACGTGATCCTGAACGTGATCGGCTCCAGAATCAATTAGGGAAAACATATTCTGCGAATCTAAATGAAACTAACGCAACCGTAAAAGTAGGCTGGCACGGCAGACTCGACCATTAGTACACAGTACTTCCGAGAAACCAAGGTTGGATCAGTGTGGGGCTCGTCGAAAGAGCAAATATAATGGTCAGGGTTAAGGTAGTTAATTTGCTGGAAAAAAGGTGATGATTCGAAAATTTGCTCTTGACCCGTATTTGCTGAGACATCAGAGCGTTTCCGATTGGCCGTAGTTGGACGGCGACGTGATGACGTCATGTTGCGGCTTTGCGCATGCGTGAATTCGTCTTTCTTGTCCATTCTTGAAACGTAACATGACGTCATCACGTCACAATCCAAACGTGAAAGTTACTACAGTCAAAATGACGATATTCGATTGGCGGAGCCACGTACGCGCATGTCGTGCGTATTCTTGACATGCGCAATGCGCCATGCACGTACGGGTGGCCATGACAAGGGACAGTCACATATTGTCGTCGTGTGTCATGCACGAGTAGGCACTTCGTTGGTCTATTGTCACATCATTTAAATATGAAAACTTTCCCCCTGTCATGGCCGCCGGGGAGCAATGGGTCTATACATATACCTAATTGCTGTACCTCATCACGCACCAGTATGGCGAGATAACTGTACCGTGTCGTGTGTCTGTCTGTTGTACGCCACCGTACGTTCTGTGGCTGTGGAAGTAGATCTATTTTTACATTCGGGAACAGCATGAATTACATTTGGCACGAGGACAAACTTACGAGGAAGTTGAAATCGTTTTTCCATATGATATTCTTTCCTAGCCTAACAATTTATATAATTTGACACAATGGCCTTGACTGTATGATCCTAAAAGTCACGTGGTCTCCATTAGCAAATCACCCAATTCTCAAGATACAAAAATAGCCGAGTTTGTTCAAAACAAAGTTTGTCCGAGGATATCCCTTTTGTATACGCACTGTTCTTTCCTTTTTGCGCAAGAAATGCATGTAGGCCTATGTCATATGATTATCGACATCTAACACGTACTGGATGAGGCAACGCCCTCTAAACGTACTCCCAAGACAATGACTTGCCTAGACTGGTTATAGGCCCTACTGTCTTCACTAGTTTGCATGTGTTAAGTGAAATGCAAGCGATCGTATGGACCGGGGAGCAGTCTAGGCAAACCACTGTCTTGGGAGTACTATCACTATGAGCAAATAACAATGGAAATTGGGCACAAACCATTGTTATCAACAGTGGTGTGTGCCAAATTTCCATTGCTATAGTTGCTCATAGTGTATATGGCGGCCGGTGCGTGGCTTCAATTTTCGCATAACCAGCTGCTATTGTACACTAAATTGAATCCAGTGTAGGCCTAGATCAATATATATATATATTCCAAGTTTCTTCCACATACGTCTCATGACATCACAGTGCACCCACGGTCATGGACCAATTTTTGCTAACCCTGTCCGAACCACATGCAAAAACAATCATTATCAGTCCTTTAATAACTTTTGCACTCGAGACCTGCGAGCGACAGGCGAACTTACTGCTCTCTAAAGACCCTCCATGCATCCTTGACAATCACGCCACTGATTCGCTAAGTGGATCGTCGCGTGATTTGATAAATAAGGTTATTGACGTTTTGGAGGAAACACATGAGTAGACTTTTTCAGACAGACGGTTATGTGTCATTGCGGTTTGAGCTTCGACGAGGAAAGGGCGGTTATGCGGAACAGCTTATGGTAAAATTGGGGCTGAAGTGATTTGAAAGGAATAAAGATGGTTTGCCCGGTCTTAAACTATACGTTTAAAACCGGCTAGGGACCAAGTGCCAATTTCATGGCGCTGCTGAGCACAAAAACTTGCTTAGCATAGAATTTCTTTGCTTTATTTTCCGAAAATGGGTTGCAAGCCAAAACCGTACGTGATGTGTATTTACTATTTACTGATATAGACCTTATTCAAGCGTTTGAACGGTTCAGTCATGTCCCCTGAATCAGTTCTATAGAATGCAAATTGCTGATTGGAAAGGTGCCAGACTACTTATGCGTTCCAAGCCTCGTTTTCAGATCGAGGTTTAGAGTGCATGCGTAACTGGTACCTTTCCAATCGACGGTTTGTATTCTATAGAACTGATTCAGGGGACACGATTGAACCGTTCAAACTGGTGAATAGGGTCTATTCTGCTATTTCTAAAATCATGATTTGAAATACAGTTTTGGTAACCCATTTTAAAAGCAAAGACGTTCTATGCTGAGCATATTTGGTATGCTTAGCAGCGCAATGGGCCCATGGACGCTGATAATGGCCCGAGCCACATAGCCTTACGTATATTGTGGTGTTTTTCGTTTCACAGAAACAGCTGTTATTTGAAGATTTGTAAGCAAAATGGTGTCTCTAATTTGGTGCGTGTGCCTGCTCCTGTCGACCGGCCTGGCCCGGGGCGCCTTGAACATCGACTCTGATCGACTGGCCGACCTTCAGGCGGACTTGGTTCGACAGACGTTCGACGTGATCGAGGAAGCGATCGACACACAGCATCAGATCTTAGAGGAGCGAATTGATGCCCTGGAAGCACGAGTAGGGGAGCTTGAGCAAACGATAGAGGAGATTAAGGCTAATCCACCCCGTAAGTTAATCCCAGTAGATAAAGGAGCGTGTCTAGCTCACATTTTTGAACCCCACCCCCCATTTTCAGATGTTGATACCATATTATTTTTGATACCATAATATTTTCTCATCACCATTTGAAGTTTCGCGTTTTCATTCCGTATATTTTAAAGGATATCGTACCGATGTTTTGTAAACTAATTCATTTCCTCGCGAATTCTCCACCTTCAAATGGAGGTGCAGCTCAGAAAGTACACATACTATGTTGTAGTTGCTACGTGGTGCAAGTCAGTGCCTAGCAACCAATAGTCTGGCTGCTTTATGCCATTCTACTACAGAATCAATTTCTTATCACTCGAGAATTAAATGAGCTTGTTCGGATTTTGTTTTGTTTTGGAAAATGAATTTCGTTCTAACTGTCAGGTACCGTGATTCGATATCATGTGTTTGTGTGCATTGTTTTATATGTACATATGTTTGTCGTCTTTAGAAACCTTAAAGTTGCACATTTCCACTCAGCGGCGGAAGATTCCGTGTGTACTTTCGCTGAATAAATATGCTTCAAATTATATTTTATGTAGGCCCCCTAAATGAATTTCAATTTGGAAGGTGGATTGTACTCGAAAGATTCTTAATAATTAGTTATATTTTTTTACTCTTGTAAAACATTCGAGAGATTGCATTGTTTAAAATAAGTACTTTGTGGAGGGACCTTCGATCACGGCGCATTACGAAAAAGGCCGTTTTGCTAGCGCGAAAACGAGCATACAGTTTCTCGCCGGGTCTCCTCTCCTTCTGTCTATTCGGAGCGCCCTGCTAGTTCCGATAAATCACGTGACCTTGATTTTTTTTTTTGAAAACTGCTAAAAAACGGCCACATTTGGTGGTTTCTTTTCAGGTTCTCTTTAGTCTATTTCGGAAAGACTTTCAGAATCATGTATATAGATCCATTTCGAGCATGATAGCCCAACAAAGCCGGTTTGTCCCTTAAGACAGCTAAGGTTAGATTGGGTCAGCTATTAAGATCAAAGGTGTGTGGAAATTGGGCAAGAGCTGATTTATACTGTCCCAGGTACGCCGGTATAGACCTAGTGATATTCCCAAAGCACATTTCTCAAGTTTTGTAGCAAAGTGATGCCTCTGGAAAGTTTGGTTAAAGTCAAAGTTGTTTTGGCCAGTGAATAAGTTTATTATTATTATTATTTCTTTCTGGTATTCATACCAAGGATTCCTCAATAGTGCTCATTGCACTGTCACTCGCAAGCGTGAGGAAACCCATGAAGAATTATAATTAGAAATGGCCAGAGACACCGGGGATGATCCCCCTTGCTCTTCACGAATGAATGCTCTGGGATCTTTAGAGTGCGTTTCCATATTACCTAACACACTGGACCAACGGCTTTACATCCCTTCCGAAGGATGGAGCAAGTGTGGTTGAGTGCCTTGCCCAAGGGCACAGGTACCGTAGCCGTGAGGAGGTTCGAACCTGCAACCCCACGTTTTCTGTTTATGATCAGATCATCGTAATTTGACACATCAACAGACCCACGCAATCTTTTTAATGGAATTTATTCACTTGTTATGTCAAGCAATTTTCCTAAGAACATATTCTTAGCGTTCTTATGCCGTGTTGCTCAAATTATTTTTTAATATTTCAAAATCTTATTTAGTTTATAACTGGAGAGTAAATCCAAAACAACTATACCCTCAATGGAAAGCTCTTTCATGGTAGGTTACACACATGTCGTCTAAACATTTTAACTATTGTGTGTTCATGACTAGAGCCTCAGCCACAGCCACAGCCACAACCACAGCCCGAACCACAGCCACAACCACAGCCCGAACCGCAGCCCGAACCCCAGCCCAAACCGCAGCCCGAACCGCAGCCCGAACCGCAGCCCGAACCCCAGCCCGAACCCCAGCCCGAACCCCAGCCCGAACCCCAGCCCGAACCGCAACCCGAAGAGACGCCGGTAACCTGCCAGGGTCTTTACGATGGAGGCGAGCGGACCAACGGTGTGCACACCGTCGACCCCACGCCGAAGGGAAGCCCCATCCAGGTCACGTGCAACTTCGATGGACCAGTTGGTAAGAACTCCCCCGTCTTGTCAGTGCATAGTTCTGACATTGCCCAATCAACTCCGCCCACTCATGTACGCCTCACAAGCCATCGCAAATATGGCGACACACAACGCATGAAGCAATGAGGACTGGCATAAAAAACCACATTCATTGGAGAAGGTATATATGTTTTAGGGTCAACAGTTATCCTAGCACACACTGGGTACTAATACAGGGATTTCTTAAATTATATTCATAAAATGCCGCGCTATCTTACCCGAATTCACAAAATCCTTTATGGGGACACAAAAATGGACCCCAAATTTACACAATGGCCCACGTGGACCCGATTCATTTTCTAACCTTGTATTTCGTGTTTTACTTTGTTACTTTCTGAATAACAGCGAAAACCATCGTTCACCACGACAGCGAAACTGAGACAAGGAACAACGGGAAAAGAGGGCCGGGAGCCTTCGAGCTGACGCCCACGTACGACGTGGCCAATCTGCAACGCTTGGGAGACTTGGTCGACGCTTCAGCAAACTGCGAACAATTTATCAAGGTAGATATTCGTGTCATATCGAAGCCTGGTACTGAGAAATAAAAGCTTCGCCCTAATTGGCCAATTTGATGCAACTCTCTGATTAGTTAATAAACTCTGTTAATGCAGGTTGCGCTATTATTGCCTAATGAAATCGCCAGATACAATGAAATCGCCAGATACTTACACGTAAGGGTGAATTTGGAGAGAAACGACGCAGTGAAAACGACAGAATCACTGCCTATTAAGTTGATTTTGTGGCTTTTATACGTCGTTTCACTCCAAATTCCTACCGCGCTGTTTTCCCCTCTCAAAGCGCGACGCTTCAAATTTACGCTAAAAGTGCTCAGTGTGAAAACCAGCCTTAGCTAATAGATTATTAGACATTCGGTAAAAGTTGAATATTTTGAGGTACCGTGGCTGAGTGGTTTGGGTCACTGGCTCGCAACACCCGGGTGAGAATTTGGGGTTGCGGGTTCGATACCCGGCCGAGGTATACTTGTGCCTTTGAGCAAGACACTTCGGAAGGGATGTAAAGATGCTGGTCCAGTGTGCTGTGTAACGCACTTAAAAGATCTCAGAGCACTCTTTCGTGAAGTGTCCCCTTTGTATTTCGATGTTTAACCACCAACTACTTGTATAATGTGCAACGTATGTGGACACATCTGTATGGAATAAGCGCTATATAAATGTAATAATAACATTTTGTTTTATTCCACAGCTCCGCTGCAAACTTGCCGTGCTGTTCTCAAAGAAGGGCGTTAATTACGGCTGGTGGGTTCCACGCGGCGGGGGGAAAATGCGAAGCTGGGGCGGTGCCGACGCCTCGGAAGACGGCAACACTTGCGCCGGGAATACACCCTGCAACTGCGACAAGGGAAGTAAGGAAGAGGTCTCGGACGAAGGACTGCTGACGGACAAGCAGTACCTCCCGGTGCAGTCCGTCCGCCTCGGCGACACGGGCGGCCGGAAGCAGAGCTCCTGGGTGACTCTAGGGGAGCTGGTTTGCACCGGCTAATTGCAAAGCCGCCATTCGATTACAGAGAGTTTTCGCAAGCGCACGGATACGGATAACGCGAATGATACGTCACGAGTTTCCGCGGTCTTGTGACGCCATACACGACTCGCTACGGATATCGAGCTCTACATGCGTGAGCACTAAACGCGCAGTGCAATGACGGATTTCTAAAAATGTTCCTCTGTTTTTAGGTTGCGCAGGTTGAAACGAGTATGGATTATGAATGTTCACGAACATTTGCGTATTATTTCAAAGCTTTGGGTTGAAAGTAAAATTAGTTTCCAAGCCGTGTTCTGCCGAGTAGTTTTCCCGGTGTCGGAAATAGACCCATTTTAGCTAACACGCTGTAGTTTTCGAGTTGTGAAAGTACAGAAATGTCACCATGGTTATGGATAGCTTAATGTATGCGTACCGTCGGCTTGCGAAACCTCTCTTACGTGTAGTCATTTGCACGGTGTTCTCAACAAAACAAAAAGGTTTTATATTACTCGGAACGTACATCCACTTTGGTCAGCATTTAAAGCCCGCCGCACACCTTTGCGATTTACCGGCCCATCGGACACCGGACCATCGGATCCGGAAAAATCAAACAAGTTTGATTTGCTCCGGTCTATAGCGTACGGTCAGACCGGCCCGAATCGTTTCCGGTAAATGGTCCGATGGTCCGATTATCCGGTAAATCGCAAAGGTGTGCGGCGGGCTTAAGCTCTGTGGAGCTAATTGCTGCGGCGCATTGTATTTTATTAAAAAATTGTGGCAGCAGTGGGATCCGCACAAAACGTGTTGTGCACCAGTGGTACTGTAAATGAAAATGCGGTTGATGAGATTTTACTTTAGGCCCTAGTCACACGAGGCAATTTTTACAAGTTACTTGGAGGCAACTTACAGCACTGCAGGCTACAGGAATGCTTGAGTAGCACAAAGACATTTTTTGTGACAATGTATTGACATTACAAAGAAAATACTGTGAAAATTGTAATGCGAATGCATTTGCTTCTTGGAGATTGCTTGGAATGATTGCCTGTAAATTGCCTCGTGTGGCATGGGCTAAATTCTGTGTTACTGATAGCTTGGATTATTACCTTAATTGTTGATTTAACCACTTGATGAGGCATCGCCCCCTTAGTCTGAAGGCACCGTCCGCCATCTTAGTACTCCTCAAACACCTTGTTTAGACTAGTTATATATAATCTTTACTAGTCTAAATGTGTTAAGTTGAATGCAAGCGATCACATGGTTAATCTGGAAGTAATCTGGGCAAAGTATTGTCTTGGGACTTTAGGAGTAATATGGCGGACGGCGCGTGGCTTTAATTATCGTATATCGACCGTATCGAATAGCCGCCATCTTATAGGGCAACTTTTGACATTTAAATTGATCAACATTGTAAGCACAATGTGCAACCATGCATGTTCTCAGGGAACAACGAAATTACCTAAAGTATACACGATGGCAGCTATTTTGATAGGTATAAAAGCAGCTTCTATAGACCGTATCGAACAGCTGCCATCTTGTGGGGCACCTTTTGTTACTTAAACTGTTGCACAATATGTGCAACCATGCATGTCCTCAAGGAACAAAGAAACTGCCCTACAAGATGGCGGCTATTCGATACGGTCTATTGCATACCGAACCCAGTGTATACATACAATGTCATTTGACAAAATATCCATGTTTAAAGTAGACGCCATAGACAAGACTATATAACCACTGCAGACTACTTATAAATTTTAACGAAAGTTGGCGCAGGAACGAGAGAAAAATATGATAGGCCTATGCATTAAAGGCACAGGCTCGTCAGCAATGGCGCGTGCAAAATTCGTGCATGCGCACGAAATACGCAGCTCCGTGCCTTTGCTATGGAGCTGCGTATTTCGTGGCACGAATTTGGCGCGCGCATTGCTGACGAGCCTGTGCCTTTAATATAAAGATCAAGTAACTCGTGTCTTATAGCTACACTGTATTAGTATAGCTGCCATTATGATTGCGCATTCCAAGTGATTTTTGTTCACTAATGCAGCAAGCAAAACCTCAAAAAGAGCACGACTGAAACAATGTACATATCTTTAAATTGTTAACCGAATTTAAGTATAGTTCCGAATAAATGCCAGTATAGAATATCAATAAATATCACCGTAGTGTGGTGTTTGCAAACTCATTCGTCGTGGTACACATAATTAATGTCTGGAATTTTGTTCAAACGGCTGAGTTCATTTGCAAGGGCAGCCATAACCGTGGGGCAGTCCATACTGTCACCGCGTGTCGTGCACGAGTAGGCACTTGGATCTATTGTTACATGATTTAAATATAAAAACCTGCCCCCTGTCATGGCCGCCAGTGCAAAGGTTGTATATCAGACGCTATAATAATATCGCATAAATACCCGTTTTGTCTCCGTGTCCAAGTTGATAAAGTTCAAATATACAGTCGAACTTGTATAGAGTGGCCACCCAAGAGACTGACAAAAAGTGGCGCTATACACGTGTATAGATAATACAAACATCCTAAAACATATAATGCGAGTTTACAGTGGAAAAACAGCTAATAGTAAAGTGCACCAAAGGGTTCCTTGTCAAAAAAAAAAGATTGTATTTCTTATAGCTTTTCACAAAATGTCCCACAGCAGCTTGTTTCACAAAGGCAATTCACTGCTTGTTTGTGACCAGATTATCCAGGTTCCACTGTAATATGATTGTACACATAAAGTCCCTAATGGCCTAGCCACTGGCCGCGTAGGACAGGGGGCCAAATATCAAGGCTCTTCTTCTATTTGATTATGTACAAACCGATTTGAGACCGAACAAATGTGGCCACTTTAGGCAGGTGGCCTCTTTATAGAGGTCGCCTTAATAGCAGATTTGTAAAGTGCCTGGTCGTAAAGTACGGGATAGAACTTTCCGGCTACGTCAGCCATGTGGACATCTTCCTACGTCCCTATGACGTCATTATCGAAGTCCGCAGATGATTCTAGGCCGTTGTAGTGATTGTTACAACAGATACGTTGGGAAAGTCACTCTTGCAGGAAAGAGGAAGTCAAAAGTCAAACCCATTACGCGGGAAACGGCCTTGAGGTTGCCAATACACACAGGGATTTTGAGTTAATGCCGATGGCATGGGAACGGTTTCAAAATATGTAAACAATCTATGAAAGTCGTTCTTTTAAAGACAGATTACATAATTGGAAAACTTTTAAAAACATGAACAACTAGCATCACATAATTAAAGAATAATGTTGATTTGTTGTCATTTTGAGTGTGCTTAATTTGACAACATGTTGTACCAGCATTACACTGAAAGTTCACCCAAATGCCCAGCTGAGTATGCTATTTTTAAAAATGAAGCTTCCACTGTCTAGATTCAAGCGACGTTTCTTTCGCTGTTCAGTAGATATTGATCATGTTCACGTAAATGTTTCTCACAACTGTCACAATTTCTTAGTCGGTTTTTCCGGGTTCCAGCCGTAAAATGGCCCATTTTGTTTGTTGTTACAAGCATTTTTGCTCCTTTATGAGTAATTCCACGTTTATCTGCAACTCGTAAAAAAGGCTGTACGTTTCAAAAGAAATATTTTTGAAGAGAGAAACGTGATATATGACCGATCGGTCGTGTTGCGAAATCCGAGTTGAAGTTATGTTTATACGGTGAAGGTCAAGTTCAAGCGTAAAGTCATGCTCACTCGCCCAAGGTCGCCCCACGAAAACATGACGAACGCTCGGTGCCGGCTTTCTCGGAACTAGCGAATATCGAAAAACCACTTGTTCGTGTTTCTGGTTAATGTGGGGAGTTGGAACTAGGCGCAAAGTGGTAATGATCGATAAGGCTTATTTTATAAATTAACCACCCCCAAATTTAGGACGTTTTAAGAAGGCCGAGTGAAAAATGACTTGGGCAGATGTTGTCGGCACGTACACGGGAAATTTGCGCATTTATGCAGCACAACGCCCTAAGTGTATCATTTGCAATGAGCCAAAACTTTACTTCACGAGTTGACGAGACAAACTCACACTCAAAGTGTTGATAACAATAGTAACACCATGCATGTGAATTTATTTCTGTCAAAGATGGTTCTTTCTATAAGAAACTGAATTTTATTTTTTTTTCATTCATTTAACACAAAAAAATATGCATGGGTTTTAAGGATAAACAGTAGGTGCGTTTTGGGTGTGGCACCCCGAAAAATCCACAAGTTTTTTTAATTGATTATTTTCTAGAAACACAAAAGTTATTCGCTTTCAAATGAGACATCAACGAAAAAAACCCAGCGTTTAGTTATCGAACAATTACTGTCAATATATCGAATTATTGGCGGTCCGCCAATAATTCAAGGCGTAGACTTGCCCAAGTCTGACCTCCCGTGCTCGGTCTGCAACGCGCAGCGCACAGTGCCCCCCGTCCGGACCAATGGCCTGCCCAATCTGTTTTCTTCTGTTTCCTTTGTCTTAGAAAGTCTTCCGAGACGGAAGAAAAGAGATTTGACAGGCCACCAGTCGAGAGGGCGCGCTACATGCACCGCACCACAGACCGAACGGGAAGTCGGACAGCGGCAAGTCTAGGCAAGGCGCAAAAACGGCCGTATAAAAATTAAGTTTCATCTTCCAAATGCCATAATGCAAACAGATTGTTAATTGCTAGGCAATAGTGTGCACCACGTAGCAACAATAGCATTATAGCTTTTTAAACTGCACCTCCATTTGAAAGTTAAATGAAGAATTCAGTGCACCTGAACATTATGCAAATGTTAGACACTTTTACTGGAAATAAGTTTCACACTCATTTCACACACTGTTTTATTGTTTTAGAAGGGGCCGGGCGGGGTTCAACACACTTTCTGAACTAAATATTGACATATCTGTTCTCATAAATGTTTCTTTTTTCTTTACAGGACAAGGCCGTATTTTTAAAGGCTCTTATTTTTGTCTCCGATTTGACACATTTCAAGGCATTATTTACACACAGAACGACATTTTCATGTCAAAAGTCAGTACACAAAATTTATTCTCTAAACTTTTAATATTATCTCACCCACAAACATATCAAATGTGATTTACTGTTATTTTGTCGCACATAAATGTTACACGTGTACAGGGGCCAATTTCATGGCGCTGCTAAGCACAAACATTTGCTTAGCACAGGATTAATTTGCTTTATAAAATGGATTACAAGCCAACA
Source organism: Henricia sp. BOLD:AAB3569 (assembly GCA_037783545.1). Classification (NCBI taxonomy): domain Eukaryota; kingdom Metazoa; phylum Echinodermata; class Asteroidea; order Spinulosida; family Echinasteridae; genus Henricia; species Henricia sp. BOLD:AAB3569. The sequence continues at coordinate 1,634,721 of JBBELK010000261.1, read as the reverse complement.
TTATACGCCAACTTGTGTTCTTCGCAAGAGTAGGAGAATACCTTTCAATACACATCAGTGGCGATTTTGGCTGGTAATCCATTTGTGCAAAATAAAGTAAACAAATCCTGTGCTAAGCAAATTGTTGTGCTTAGCAGCGCCATGAAATTGGCCCCTGAGTGGGCCGCTTTTACAAACCGCGCTAATTTCGCACGCTGATTGGTTGAAACGGCTATGACGTCACTTTGGTGATGACACAACGCGTAGATTACGGTACAAAAGCAAGAGAGACGGATGTTCTGGATCTTTCACCCCGATTGGCAATTTTGGAAGGACTTCATTGGAAACTTGGCGCTACAAAGTAACTTTCTGGTAAATATGACTTTAATATTTTGTTTTCTTCGTTTGTGTATGCGCTTTGGTTTTTCTTTGGTATAAGGCTAAAGACTCGTCAAAAGACTATCTTTGTTACTTTTCATAATTTATTATTTTCAAAATATTTATTCCGTTTATTTACCCATTGTTCACCCAAATATATAGCTAACTAAATGCGCTGGTTTTCATGTTAACAACTTTACCCCGAGTGTCTTTTTAATTACTTGCGATTTTTATCCGCCACCCCAACTCCTTCATGACTGTTTTTTAAAATTTTAAATAGACCAAAATGAACGTGCTGTTTTTGTGCGTGTGTCTGCTCGTGTCGACCGGCTTGGCCCGGGGGGCCTGGAACATCGACTCTGATCGACTGGCCGGCCTTCAGGCGGATTTGGTTCGACAGACGTTCGACGTGATCGAGGAAGCGATCGACACACAGCAACAGATCTTGGAGGAGCGAATCGAGGCCTTAGAAGCACGAGTAGAGGAGCTGGAGGAGCTTTTGCTCGCGGGGGCCCCGGCCAATCCGCCTGGTAGGTTTATACCTGTGAGCGTGCCGGTCAAACCGTGTCTGTTGTGGTAGTTAATTTCGTGGCATCTTCGGCACCTAAGACTTTTTATGTCATCAACTATACGGTACAAGCTTTAACTTTACTATATCATGAACTCAAGAGGACGAAAAAGGAGATGCGGTTTTAGATTTCTCACAGAGAAATCTCCCGTACTGGGGGAAACCAACGGAAACTTAGTCCACATATACACGTCCCGGAATCGAACCCAGGACGCCATCCTTACGACCTATTATACAGGGTGTCCGACACCCCCACTCCCCTCCCCACCGCCATCCCCCCCCCCCCCCCCCCCCAAAAAGGGGGAACCTTAGAATCTTCATACATGATAAATAGTCTATTGCATCAAAATCAGAAAAGCGAATCAAAAGTTATGTAATTTTTGGTGCAGCAAGGTTAGCCCTCAACTAGGAGTGACTGCCTATTGACTAATCCTAAACTGGGTGTCAAGTTCACTTTGCTGCACCAAAAATGATATAACTTTTGATTAATTCGCTTGGTAGATTTTGATGCAATGCAATGAAGACAAATTTTTTCAAGAAGATTTGCTATCAGGATCAAGGGAAACCTAGATTCTGAGGTTGCCTGATTTGGCATTTTTTGTAATGTTAAAGGCAGAGCACATGATTGGGAAACCGTTACAAATAGTTTTATCCCCCTGTGTGATTGAAGACATTCATGATAAAAACCAACCTGGGCAAAAAGCTCCGTACTTCGTCTAACTTTTGAGAAAACAGTTGTTTTAGAGTGAAGTGGCTTTTGGGCGAAGTATGGTGTTGGCGAGATGGCACTTGGGCGAAGTGGTTCAGGACGAAGTGGTCCAGGGCAAAATGGTTTTGGGGCGAATTAAATTTACGTCTCGCGAGACGAAACATAATTGTTTTGCTAATTTCTCAAAGACTATAGCATTTCAGACAAAATCATTTCAGGGGAAGTTTAATACCGTCATCATGTTTATATCGTGTAAGTTATGTGTAAATCTGCATGTGAACATTTATGATTCTTCGAGATACCAATCATGTATACTATCTTTAATACTTGTATGGTATATTTTGTATAAAGCGATTTTGTGTTCTATAATTTGTGTTTGTCCATGTCATAAAAACAGACCAGGGACAAACCTCCCCGGTTCAACCTCAGCCCGAACCGAAACCAGAGCCCACCACAACGGCCACTCTAACCACAGTCAAGACAACGACTGAAGCAACAACTACGACACAGGCTCCGACTACGACTAAAGCTACTACGACAGAGGCTACGACTACGACCGAAGCTCCGACTACGACTAAAGCTACGACCACGACACTTCCTCCGCCCCCGATCTTGAAGACGCCCGAAACTTGCCAGGATCTTTACGACGAGGGAGAAACAGCCAACGGCTTGTACGACGTCGACCCCAAGAACACCGGGAATCGCATCCAAGTCACTTGTAACTTCGATGGAGGAGATGGTAAGAAATGCTCCTCTAGGCCTATATATACTCGTGCCTCACTTTGAATTTTAGTACTGCCAAAGAGGTATTCCCAAATTAAAGGTACACACCGGCCTACTGTTTACGTAATTTAGTGATACAGCATACTTAACAATAATCTTTTGATGGTCCTTGTGAAAAAAATCGTCAAAATAATTTTAACTACAAAAGCTTAAAATAACGGTCAATAGTCGAGTTATACGCTTTACCAGCCGTTCACTATCGCGCAAGACTCATGACTTTGTCGGAAACGATTCGCTCTTCACTTGGCAGCTTTTTGCTTTAGATATCTCTCATTTTTTGCTGAATATTTCACTGGACAGCCTGGGCGACCAAATGGGTTTTTTCGTTTTCCGTACAGGAGCTGACGTTCATGGTTCGTCTTCACAAACATAATTGTAGTCGGCACTGTATTTTCAGAATCATGTATGGGTCTATTTCGAGCCCAAAATAGCCCAACAAAGTCGGTTTGTCTCTGGCCCTTTAAGGGAAAGAGAAATTATTGTATACGCCTGTATAACTGTATAATTCTTGTAAACTGTGGAATAACTCGACAGTCGACCTAAAGTTAATTGTGGTCGGTTGCGTTCGTGATATTCACCGGGCCTCGTGAATCAGTTCCATAGAGTCCGAGCGGCTAGATCGGAACTTGCGTTCCGATCCTCGTCTTCAAATGCACGAGTAATAGGCCGTTTCCTTTCTAAGAGGCCCGATTGAACCGTTTCAAGTTAAAACTTGTACCTAATTACCTTCCAACTAATTACAAACTTTCTTCCATTATTAACAGCTAAAACCATCGTTCATCACGACAGCGAGTCTGAGGTGAAGAACAATGGGAACAGAGCCCCGGGACGCTTCGTGCTGGCGCCTAGGTACGATGTCCCCGATCTGCAACGCTTGGGAGACCTGATCAATGCCTCAGCAGAATGCCAACAATTCATCAAGGTATGCCGTGTCCAATAAATCACTCGTTTAGAGATTTTGTCCAGTTCTCTAGTGCCTTCAAACACCATATCAACTTATCTCTTGAAATGTGCGGGGGAGAGGCGCGGTGAAGGAGGCGCAGACCCCAGAAACTTTGACGACGTGGGCTTTCCCCTCAAATTGCCTTTTAAATGAAAAGGTCTGCCCATCTCCCCGTAAGAGTCCGTAAAATAGATTTTTACAAATGAGATGCAGTTTTAGATCAATTAGAAGTGGGACGGAAACACCCAGGGAAACCCACGCGGTCAAGTATAGGGACTGCAAACCCAATCCACTGTAACACACCCAGGAATCGAACCTGGCACGCCAGAGGTGAACGGAAGGGAAAGAACCACTACGCCAATGGTATAATACGGTGCACGGCGGTGGATTTTTGATTATGCTGTTGTAATTCATGAACCTTTACTTTTCCTTTCTCTTTTACTCTTGGCGTAGATCCGCTGCAAGTCTTCCGTGCTCTTCAGGAGGAAGAACACCGACTACGGCTGGTGGCTCTCTCGAGACGGAGCCAAGATGAAGAGCTGGGGCGGGGCAAGGGCGTCCGAAACCAGCCAGGCGTGTGCCGGGGAAACCCAGTGCAAGTGCGACAGGATTGGCAGGGGTACCAGCTTCGACGAGGGCCTACTGACGGACAAGGAGTACCTCCCGGTGCGGTCCGTGCACCTCGGGGATACGGGGGGAAAGAAACAGATGTCTTGGCTCACACTGGGTGAATTGGTTTGCTCTGGGAAAAGCCGAAAATTGCCTCTCTCTTCTAAAGTGTAAATTACCATTCGAGAGTAGTGAGGACGTTGTGACGGCGTGAGGACGTAGTGAGGACGTTGTGACGGCGTGAGGACGTAGTGAGGACGTTGTGACGGCGTGAGGACGTAGTGAGGACGTAATGTGACAGCGCCTTGAGCATCCTTGGGCATCCTTGGGATGGATATGCAAGCGATATAAATGTCTTCATCATCATCGTTGTGTTTAATTAGCACATAGGCCTAAGTACTTAAATACAAATGTTTAAAAAGTGATTTGAGGACTCAAAAGCGTCTCTGACATTACAATAATAATTTATTGTCCAAAATGTTTCACTTTCTCTCAAGCAACCGATTTCAAGGCTTTGTACTTTGGGCGGGAGTTGTCAAAATTCCGAGCGTCTATTAATTGTTGTATAAATTAGGCATTTTGGAAACACAGTTATGTGAATCACCATTTTTAGGCAAGAACGTTCGACATGTGGTACACGCTTTGATATGCTGTATATCGTGACGAAAATGCTAGGGTTTTGATTCGCTCGTGCTCACTGCCCTTACAGGGCGCTGGGACGGGCTAATGTGCCTTCACATATTTCTGCGAAGTAAACACGTGAAGGTCACATACACAGACGCTTGGAGTATTGTGGGTTGCTTGCTGTCAGACGTATAATTAATAAATACAAAAACAAAATGTTAACGCTTATAAATTATATCCAGTGCAAAAATCTAATTTACGAATAAAATGAATTTACTGTGTCTGAGACCTGCCTTGTCTGCTGGAAAAAAAGTTTTTACGTCCGTTTACAAGAAAAAGACGTGACCTCGTGGTCACGTGTCGTATACAATTTTGGCCAATGAGGGCGCAAACAGATTAGCCCGTCCCAGCGCCCTGTATGGGCGGTGGGTACGAGTGAAAGGTTTGAGCCAACCGAAAGGCAAACACCACTTGCTAGAGGGCGCCAAAACATGCCTCTGATCACAAAGCAAAATCAGAACTACGCGGCACTCCGAAGTTGGCAACATTTCCACGATTCTACAAAGAGTATAGGAAGGGGCGCGGGGTAGGCGGGGTAGGCGGGGTAGGCGGGGTAGGCGGGGGGAGGGGGGAGGGGGCGGGGGGAGGGGGGAGGGGGAGGGGGGAGGGGGGAGGGGGGGAGGGGGGAGGGGGGTGGGGGGAGGGGGGTGGGGGGGGTAGGCGGGGGGGCTGTAGGCGGGGGAGGGGGTGGGTAGGCGGGGGTAGGTGGGAGGGGGGTAGGCGGGGGAGGGGGTGAGCAAGTGGGGAAGGGGTGGGGGCGAGGACGAGGGGTGGGGAGAGGGGGTGGGGAGAGGGGGTGGGGCGAGGGAGGTTGGGGGGGGGGGGTGCAGGGGAGCGGAGGCGGGTAAAAGGCCGCGTAGGACTTCACATGCACTGTAAAATGGTTGGAGAAAGAAATAAGATTTTATTTCACGAGTTGACAAGAAAAATCCAACTAAAAGTGTTGATAGTAATGGTAACAAACACCACATTATTTTTTTCCCGTGTAAAATTGTACCTTTGTCTTAGAAATTGCCAATTACTGAAGGTGTTTTTTTAAACAAAAGTTGTCTGCAGACAACTTTTTACCATCCATTCAACACAAAAAAACCAAGCATTTTCTGAAGACTTCATCTAAATGGCTAAAATTTCTACAAGGCAGCTTATCAACATTATTCTTTAGTTATGTAATGCTGTTCCTGTTTTCCAATCATGTAATATGTTTTTAACGATATGCTCAATTTATCTAGGTACAATTTTTAATCCGTTTTCCCCTAAAAATACCACCGTTTTGTCAATATGCATCGACATTTGGCAAATGGTGCATTATATAAAAACGAGTATATATGAACCGTCTTTTTTTCTATAGGTGAAAATATTGCGAATAAATTATGATCAACAGGTTTTAAGTTATAAAATTAGGGTATAATACATGTCGTGGTTCGAATTTGCAATTTCTTTTTTATGCACATGACGTCATATCAGAACGGGATTTCGCACGGGTACTCGTTGTATGGTGGTACTTTTGACAAATATAAATGACAAATCCACCCTTTAAAGCAGGCCTCCCACTGTGCAATTTTTGCCACGAAATTCCAACGAATTAGGTACGATTTGGTACGATTACCAGAGACTGTCTACAGGCCTGCTTAAAATATACTGCGACGTATTATTATCTATAATTATGGTATACGTGTGTCTTTTTGATATCAAATTTAATTGCCACAGGCTGTAGAGTTACATGATACACAAATTACTGTAACAGTTGTAATTTAGAGGAGTAATATAAGAACAGCACCTCACGTATCTATTTGGTTAGAATGTGACATTTATGAACATTATGCTTCTCATATTACAAAAGCTGGGCACATTGTGTGGGCGGTTTGGCCAACTTCAGTGCTCCAAAGAAAGTCATGGACTGTACAGGGAGGGTGAAAAAGCTGGTACTCGGTCGCGTTAGAGATGTACGATTTGTAGCCTACTGGCACCAGCTATCGATCGCTCCGGCAGCTGCAAAATGCGAGCACAATTGGAGATTTACGCGCGCGGGGGAATGTTGGCGCGAAAGCCCGGGGGTCAAGTCACGGGAAAAATCCCCCGGTAAATTCCCTTTCCTGTTGGATATTGAGCTAGGGAGAAGCAGATTAGCATGACATCCCCGGGGTATATCCAAGTAGTAACAGGATCTACCGTAGCTCTCGGACACACTTCGTGAAACTCGCCCGCTACTTCTTTTTGTTTTCCATTGTAACGAGGACACTGATTTTCCGAGGCCGTAATTCCAATCAATTCAGGAATCAACCCCTTTTTATTGAAGCATTGCAAGAAATCCACATAATGTTAGTATAACAGGGAGAAAAGCAATCTAGACGTGGCTTAAGTTTGAAACAGTGGATGTTTTTGTGTCAGTTCGTAAGTGAGCGTTCGTTTTTTTTTAACTTTCGAAGTATACACCAATCCGAGAGCCGAGGACCTGTTCTGAGTGTTTTCTGTACGTCCGCGATAACTGGGCGCCATCCAGTGCCATGAACTATACGTTATACATTATATTGTCAAAGGCGGCGCGTTGTGCACTGTTCAATTTTAACAACAACACAGAACGCACACTTCATAGCACAGGATAACCCCCAGTTATGGCGGACGCGCAGGGAAGGAGTCCTCAGTTACCGGATTCGTGTATAGAGGTAGACGTACACGGTACTTCGGTCAGGGAGTTGCATAAATTGGCTGCTGGTCTCAATCAAGCACAAACATACCGTAGTTCAACGTTGACAGCAATTGCAAAAGGGTTTCTAATGCACAGACATTTTTTTAATGGGTCAAAATCCCCACCCTGGGACACGAAAAACGTGACCAAGCACCCACCTATGGGGACAATAATAGCTGCATAACATTAAACGCAGTTGTGTCAGTTTTGTGTCAAAATACTATGACGACGACCCTTCACGAAAATAAAAGTAATAGCGCAGCGAGTTGTTCAGACAAACGTCATCTCGAACGTGTACGCGCAAAGTTGGAATGTCTATCATCCATGTCATCCTACCATAGCCCTAAATCTGAACCGATGGTGAATTTCAAATCCATGCATCATAGATCAAACACGACACTCGCCTGAATCCATACTGTATACCATCGCAGATCAAGAAACTGTTCTATGATCTTAATTAATCCCTTGGGTTTTACGGTGGACACAGGCAAATTTAATCACGGAGTCTGGAACATCACTGATGAGCAGCGAATAAAAATGATGGATGCACGGTACGGTCATAGGTGGCAAAATGATGCGAGGTGTCAGATGTGAAGAATTAGCTCGTCGCTTCATGCATAGTAGTAATACACTCACGTAGCCAAGAAATAAAGTATCGATGCACTAGTTAAACGAGAGCAACGACCGCGAACCAGCGGTTGCTATGGTAACATCATCCGCCTGACGATTCCCGCAGTCGACCAATCAGTGAGCGCGTCGCGGCAGCGCGTCCGCGTCGCGCTGGTACCATCGCGCACCACGCGCTGGATACACATACCTCATCAGCTTCACGCTGATTTGGACTTCAACTCGGCATGGACCCGTCCTCATGCGTTGATTGCCCTTTTCTCCGACCCCTCATTTGTGCTCTGCCCGTTTGATGACCACCGGTGTTATTCCAAGAGGACATTGTTATACTTCTGTCGGCTTCACGCCTTGCCCTAAATGCACCGCCGGAGTCACCACCAACCGGGCGGGCAATCTACGGTTGCTCGCCGTTAGGCTTTTTAATTGGTGTTGGTGTAATCGATGGGCGTTCCCGCCGAAGGAACACAAACAAAAAGGAAACCTGTTTGGCATGGTCACAGCAATCAGACACTTCGGCAGGGAAAACACCTGTGCGGATGACACGGAGAAAACCTTCTGTCCTAAACTCAATCCTGCATTCTTCTTAAAAGCCCTCAAGTCGTGAAGTAGGCTATACCGTGTTGGGTGATACACCTCGGGTAGGCCTACTGCAAGGGCAGGTGCGCTATCCAAGCATCTGGATAAAGGATTCGCCACCACCATGGAACAACCATCGGATCAAAACTCATCTATCGTCTTCAACGGATACATGGATTTCAACGGCACCCAGTCCGTTGACTACGAATGCCTAGACTATCTCCCTCCGGTCCCCTTACCCATTAAAGCGTTTCTCTTCGTGGTGTTTGTCTCCGTGGCCGTCATTTGCGGAGTGGGGAACAGTTTGCTCTGTTTGGTCGTCTTGACCCAGAAGCGACTCCGGAGCGTGACCAACTTGTTCATTGCCAATTTAGCGTTCTCGGACCTTCTAATGGCGGTGCTCAGTGCCCCCTTCACGCTTCACTACTTTCTGCATCAGAACTGGGTCTTTGGAGATTGGATGTGCTCCTTCGTGGGAACGGTCAAGTTTGTGTCTATCTATGTCTCCATCAACACTCTACTGGTCATTGCTATAGACAGGTGAGTCCCAAAGATGCAACCACAAGGCCCTACACGGTCCTACCACACCCGTTGGTCATTGTCAAACCATTGGTTACGTTACATTTGAGCTAAAGTGCGCATGCTCAATAAGGACCGGTTTGTTTGCTGCCACCACGCGTCTCAAAAGTCTCCTAGACTAAATTTGTGTGAGGTACAGAATCAATACCGCATGTTACGGTCTAAAAGCAGCTATAGAAATGTTTCGACACAGACGCGCTAAGTGTCAATACAAGTATACAACTATAATACAAGTGAATACAGAAGGGTCTTTGTGACTATTGTTCCCACAGAAATTATCTGCATATTCGTCAGTCAATATTAACGTTCAAATATACAGAGTGCAATGGCTTACTCCGAGACCTATTTTTGTTTCTAATATTAACCACTCCAAATTGGAACACGTGCGAACATAGTCGTGTGTGCAGACTCGTGTTTTCCGTTTGCACTGTAATTATGTCGACTATAACAATATCGTTTGTCAGAATGCACACGATTTGGAAAAGGAGAATTATATTTCGTGACAAAGAATCAAGTATATCCGGGTCAATGACTGCCGAAGTGATTTCGTCTGTGTAGGCCTATATGCGCAACTGTTGCGTTCGAATATTCTAGGCATTTATACAAAGATAAATCTTTGAAACTCCATACATGAAATCAGTCTGCCGAGAAGTGTCGAATTTATTTATTTATTTATTTATTTAATATTTGTGTTATAAACTCCTCAAAAAAAGTTCGGAAAGTCAAGTTTGACTGACGATTTCTCTCTTGTTGCAAAATAATTTTCCTTTAATTTTATATCATTGGAAAGCGCTGTTATTCCTCTTTACGATGATGTGTCATTTGTTATGATTAAGCAATTGGGGGATGTGCAGCACAGCTGAATACCGGGGCGGGTGTAAAGTGAAATGTCACAAAATGCATTGCTATTGTCAAAAAGTGCATTGACACATTCCCATCCTCCAAGCAAAAGGGAATGCACTGCATGACAATAGCAGTGAATTTTGTGACATTTCACTTTCCACCCACCCCTGTATTCCGCTATACTGCACATCCCCCAATTGATTAATCATAACAAATGACACATCACTGTAAAGAGGAATAACAGGGCTTTCCAATGATACCAAATTCAAGGGAAATGATTAAGTAACAAGAGAGAAATCGTCAGTCAAACTTGACTTTCCGAACTTTGTTTTGAGGAGTTTAGATTCGAAATTTGTAAAACAGCACACCACTTGTACCAATAGCCATGCATATGGGTCTGTCCACAGTAATGGGGTACATTTGAAAAATAAGTCAATAATTCCTTTCAGATGTCTTTAGTTTATCTCAGAATTAAAGAAATGTCCTTGTTTTGTTCTCAGGAGATAACTTTTGCCCAAAAAAGTAAGAAATTGCTGCCACAACATACATTTTTAAAAAGCAAGTGCACAAATTTTCCTATTACGCATGTAACGTGGACAGACAATTTTGTGACATCTTTTTCCGTCTTTGTTACATGCGTAATAGGAAAATTTGTGCACGAGGTTTTCACAAATGTATGTTGTAGAACTATTTTTCTTACTCCTTGGTGAAAAAGTTATTTCCTCAGTTTAGCTTGATAATTTAAAGATAAAATTAAGACATTTGAAGTGAACTGGGACCTAAGATCTTGAATGTTACAGAATTGTACCCCATTACCGTGGACAGACCCACATACATTCTGGGATAGGGATAATACTAAATTAGTTTATAACACGTCTCTTTCTGATTCTCAATCCTGACTGACTGAAACGCAGTCACGTGAGGTATACTAATCTAGGGGCGGATTTGTTTCGGATGAATCCGAATCCTAATCTGCGCACATCTAAGGTGACCTCGTTCACTTCGCGCAGATCCTGATCGAGATCTGTGATCTGTGGAATCCTTCTCGAGAGATGGTTCAGCGCTAGATCCAAAATTATACCTATTTTTAGATTCATATTACCGCATAACCACTGAATATTTTAGAAAACGAGAAATATCTTTGGAAACGTTAAAATGTCCTCTTCCTATAATGGTATTAAGTTATTTATGTCATTGCAACAAATGACTGAACAAACACGAGTTTTGAAAGGTATTGAAATCACAAGGTGCACGAATAAATGGATGAAGAGAATCATATTCGCCAAGACCATTATGTGTGATGATAAGGCAGGCAGTAGGAGACATGAGGCAAAGATGACAGCTATGCATTAACATGAATGGTGGCCATGTGGAGGGCACAGCACCTTAAAATTTGTCAGGTAGTGTAACACAAAAGCGAAAATATCAGAAATATTGTTTTTCTTTATCCATTGTCCCTGTGACCACTTTTCCAATGTGTACAAAGTTGTCAGAGTTCTGATTTCAATAACCTATGCAACCGTCTTATGAAGTGATCAATGGCAACAACATAATAAACCTATAACCATTGGATAGAGGACATTCTATACCCTCTCCACAGATATTCGTTTTCCCCCTAAAATATTCAGTATTTTTGCCATAATATGAAGTTAGAAATAGCCTATTAAGTACCCAGTTCCTGCCGTGACGCCATCTGAACATCATTTGGATTACACTGAATGTAATCCAAATGATGTATCAATAAACCAAACCAACATTATGTCAGAAAAGGAAAGAAAATATACCCAATTTCTGTTTTGTGCTACAGTTCTTAAAAGATAATTAAACAACTATCAGAAAAAATAACAACATTACGGACCGCGAACTATAATTATGCTATGTGAGCGTTTGCTTCAGGCTAATATTCCGGCCAATAAATTTGACCAAAACGAGCGCCCTTGATCTCTCTATACTATACCGCCGAGAGGGCTTATCTCCCCCGGCGTTCGTGCCCGCGCAAACGCTGCTGCAATTATACGATTCTCCCGGATTCTCCGTGGAGATTATGTCTCGAAATCAGAAGATTTACTCTTGATCGACTATCCGGAGGCTATTTTTACGTTAACCGTCCGGATTTTACTCTGTAACGACCTGAGTGCCAATTTAGTAGACAACAGAAGTCAAGATTTTTATGAACATGCATTTGAAGACCGCAAAACCACGCGTATGTTTTTGTGATTTTTGTTAGAAAGTTCCAAGAAAGCCTTTGCAATAATAAAAAAATCACAAGCTCCATACACAAACCATTTTAGTCCACATTATTCTTGATGGAATCTTATAATGATACAACGCTGCGTTACATTTATTCAATGCTGTTATTCCAGTTTATTCTAGTTTATTACACGGGAGATAAAATGTTTCTTATTTCCCAAGACGTTTTACTATTATGTCAGTAACTCGTGTGACTGGATTATGTTTCCCCTTTTAATATCACATTGCCAATTTCAAAACATTATTTTTGGCAATAAAGCAGCACGTGTTGCATTATGCAACATTTTATTAAGTATAAATGTATAACAGCGGAGAAACAAAAAAACATAGGCCTATCCAATTTCCTGCCCGCGCGGATTTTCTACAATTTTAACTTGGCATTTGTCCTTTCCCGACGTAATTTATCAACATTGTATGGTTAGTGTTTTCCCGAGAACTGCTTTTAAAAGTACGATTTTGGGCAACTGCGAATGATGTTTTGGGGCTTTAAAGTTGGCAAGCGATTCACACTAACGTAAGTTACAGCATCTTAAATTTCGGCCCACAAAACCTAAAAACAGCTTCATTACTCGTATTTTTCTCAAATTAACTAGAAACGTTAAAAATCGCAACAGATTTTACTATCAAGTGTCCCCGCTCAGACCACGAAAAAGAACGTATGATAATTGTTACTGACTGTTTTATTCTACCCAGGAACAAACGGGGTTACACAAATGAAAAATATTACCTTAGATATTATGTAGAAAACCATAATGTGGAGATGATAACTAAAGGTAGAGATATAAGGAAATATCTTCTCCAAGGGACTGCAAGGACATTTTTTGGGGGAAAAGTAGGTCTTTCAAGTCAGCTTGAAATAAGGATTCTTATCAGTAACAGTCGTTGAAAAAGGTACAATTATCAAAGCATTCGACCCAGAGGCAATTTGGAAAATGTTGTTTTTCAGGATTCGGAAGGCCACGACCCGCATTTTAAACTCAGCGCCTCAAGCAGTGAAACTGACGCTCTTCGAAGACTCCTTAAGAACCACTCAGAAACAACAGAATCACTCTCAAATCCCCTAGTAATCCCGAGCTCTGGATTTGGCGTCTGTTAATGCTGTACCCAGATCGATGTCACTATCCTCTCTATGCAAAAACAACTACATGTATTCATCTCCTATACCATATGTTCAAGTAAAGTTGCGAAAGAAAAAACTATGATCGAAGCCCCATTAGTGCGACAAGTTGTTATCTTGCGGCCGCAAGATAATAGTAACAAACATCCCCACCCTTTAAATGACATGCACCACTTCGTGAAATACGCACCTACGACACGGGGCTTCATAAAAACCTCTTAAGTGACTTGGATGTTTTTGTTGAGATTTCCAGAACGCCAAAGTGCATCAGTGGAGTCGCGACGCGCTCAATATATTTTCACAGCTCATGTCATACTGTGTAAATTTGTCATCTATATAGTTGTTTAAAGATAGTATACATGATTGGTAAACTGTTACAAATAGTTTTATCCCCCTGTGTGATTGAAGATATGCATGATTAAAACCAACCTGAGCAAAAACCAGCTACGTACTTCGTCTAACGTTTGAGAAAACAGTCAAAAAAGGGTTTGCAGTCATTTCGCCCAAAAACCACTTCGCCCTGAACCACAGCCTGTTGGCATGTTTGGGATGAAGTGGCCTTTCGGCGAGGTAGTGTTTGGACAAAGTGATTTGGGGCGAAATGGCACTTGGGCGAAGTGGTTTGGGGGCGAAATGGTACTTGGGCGAAATGGTTTTGGGGCGAATTAAATTTACGTCTCGCGAGACGAAAAAGTATTGTTTTGCTCATTTCTCAAAGACTATAGCACTTCAAACAAAACCATTTCAGGGGAAGTTTCCTGCCGGCCGTCATCATGTTTATATCGTGTAAGTTATGTGTAAATATGTGAACATTCCGATTCTTTGAGATACGAATCATGTGTACTGCCTTTAAGCCCCATTACATTATTTTCCAGCGACAAAGTGTTAGCAATGGTAACAAACGCCCCATAATTTTTCTCTCTGCGAAATGGTACATTTGTGAAAGAAATTCCGAACTAAATGTGGTTTTTTTTTTTATTAATCGTCTTTAGACATTTTTTAAAACCATTAATTTAACGCAAAAACCATGCATGGATTTTTCAAGTTTTCTGAAGTATTACTGCATCTATAGCTGAATTTTCTACAAGGCAGTTTATCAACATTATTCTTTAGTTACATGTAGGCCTATGTAATGCTGTTCTTCAATTCGTGAAAATGTTTCATCTGCAGATGACATAGGCGAAAGAAAGCAGAAAAACGACTAGATAAACGAAAGAAAGCAGAAAACCATTATGTTCTTCAAGTGTGAATTGAGACGTGATGTACTTTCCCTCCCAAGTGCCTCTTAGTCTAACACTTGTGGACTTCTTCGAAAGGCTCTCAAGGGGGAAGCAAAACATTGCTTAGAGACATACCCGGAAACACTTTAGCGCCTGCATGGAATTCAATTCCTGTGTGGTGCATCTGAAGTATGTATATAATATTATACGCTACACAGCAGCATACTTAACTTGCACACTCCCCACTGAACCGTTCTCCGTTTGAATGTAGAGACCAGGGTTGTATAGTCGAGTCCATCACAAGTCTATCACAAGTCTAAAGCTGATAAAATCACAAGTCCGTGACAAGTCCCGCACAAGTCTGTCACAAGTCTAGTAACAAGAAGCAAAGGATGAACACGCACCAAAGAATGACTTTGTTGGAGTTTATATGGATAGCTTGTGACTTGAATTAAGACCCAGGGACTTGTGGTGGACTTGTGAAGGCTTGTGAGGACTTGTGGTGGACTCGACTATACAACCCTGGTGGAGACATCTTACACATATGTGTGAACGGAACTCTTTTTAAAGACTGGCTATACTGTATAGGATTCGAAAAGCAAAACTACCAAATAACAAAAATTTAAATACATTTTGTCTCTAACAGCATTAGCTATAACCAGAAATTTATCAATACTCTTAAAAAAAAAAAAAAATATATAAATTCTTAAAATATAAATTCTTAAAATATAAATTCTTAAAATATAAATTCTTAAAATATAAATTCTTAAAATATAAATTCTTAAAATATAAATTCTTAAAATATAAATTCTTAAAATATAAATACTTAAAATATAAATTCAATAGAAGCGCAGGTTCTTAGGGAACACTATAAAGTGGTGCACCCTGCCTTAGCGGCTCTTACGAAGGTTGGTGCAGCCAGCCTTGCCACAAGAGGTGTTCATACACGTTACTGATCGATAAAATAAGCTACATCTATGAACCTCCTCGATCTTTCGGTAACAGTATATGATTTGCGTATCAATTCAATAAAAGTGCAGGTTCTCAGGGAGCACTTCAGGCAAAGTGGTACATCCTGCCTCACCGGCTCTTATTGAGGCTGGTGCAGTCAGCCTTGCCACACGAGGTGTTCATACACGTTACTGACCGATAAAATAGGTTACATCTATCAATTTCTTCGATGTTTCGGTAAGAGTATGATTTACGTTCTTAAAATATCCATTCAATAAACGTGCAGGTTCTCAGAGAGTACTTCAGGTAAAGTAGCGCACCCTGCCTCAACGGCTCTTGGTGTAGTTAGCCTTGCCACGAGAGGTGGCCTCCTGGATCTTTCGAAGTATGATTCGCCTTTCTTTTTGTCTTTCTTTTTGTCTTTTTGTTTAATATTTCCGAAAAAGACAGCAGAAGACAATCCTTCAAGATTGTTGATTGAGAAAATGCCAAGGACATCCTTCTCGAAGAGTCAAATTTAGACGACGCAAGCATCCCGATTAACTCAAAGCAAGAATATATCTCCATCATCAAGATAACAAAGTATTACCATGGTTTAAGGTATATACACTATGCCCCAGATTGGGAGATCTTAATAACAAAAAAGCGCCCAAAACTGTTCCGTGATATGAAATGATGATACAAAAATCAGAGTAAAATGATCCGCACAAGTAGGCCTAATCTTTCAAATGGCTGCATGGCTTTGCTTTAATAATTACTCGCAAGGGTATGGAGTTACAAGGGTATCGAATTCCGGAAAGTTCTGCCTGATAATTAGCCTTCTGCGTGTTTCACATGAATAACGTCTGGTGTACTGACGTACTTCCCGTCACACGCACCTTTACACTTGTAATGACCAGACTAGATTTGTGTTGCTATGTGGTGCACGCGGCAGGTGTGAAGTACACAATCAAAATCGTGTTTACCGTAGGAGAAAATACAAGACCAGTGCTGGTATGCACATTAAGCATGGCATTTAGGTGGCCCTTTTCTGAAACATTTCCATGGAGCTTAGAGCTTAAGAGCTAATATTAAATTACATACTGTACACTTTGTGAAAAATGAGCTTGAGAATTTGTTCAACCAGTTCATCAAAAGGGCACATTTGCAAGATAAAAATGTTAAATGATGTCTTGTATTGGTTGCCATAGGCAATGGCGTGTACCACGTATATTTGACTTTCTAAACTGCACCTCCATTAATTTTGAAAGATAAGAATTCGGGGTACCAGCCATTATGCAAATGTTACACGCAAAAGCCTAATTATGCTTAGTACCAACTACCGTGCTACCAACCAAAATTCGACGAAGCTGCACTTTTGTCTTGAAAACATGGTGCTCTAGTTTTAGTGAATGATTAATCGTTAGCTCTGATCTTTTATCCACTGTGGTTTAAGTTATTTTGTGATAACTCGATCCTTCTTGCAAATCGTGCACACCATTTTTGAAGGCCAATTGTATCATTGCAAATACCCAATTAAGATTTTACTTTATTGCTTGAAAAAACAAAAATAAGCGTTGGTAAGCAATGGTAACAAACACCACACCAGACACGAATTTACGTCTGTCCCAGATGGTACTTTCTGCAGGAAATTACATTAAAAATTGGTGTGCGCACACAGTTTCTACCATGCTTTAGATTGTAAAGGTTTTCTGAAGCATCGATGCATCTAAGTAGCTAAAATCGTTGCAGGCTCGTTTACCAACATTCTTCTTTGGATATGCCCTTATTCCAGGAATCGGTAAAAGATATCTTGCAAATGATACAGAAGGTATTTAAAGACAGATTACATGATTGGAAAACTTTAAAAAAAACACAAACAGGAACATCAGCAGTACATAACTAAAGAATAATGTTGATAAAGTGCCTTGTAGAAATTTCAGCCACATATAGGCCTAGATGCTGTAATACTTAAGAAAAGTAAACAAAATCCATGCATGATTTTTATGTTGAATGAATGGTTAAAAATTGTCTGCAGACATTTCCTCTTTAAAAAAACACCCTTAGTTGGCAATTTCTCCCACAAAGGTACCATTTTGCACGGGAAAAAACCATGTGGTATTTGTTACCATTGCTATTAACACTTTTAGTCGGGTTTTTCTTGTCAACTCGTGAAGTAAAATTCTGCGTAACTGCCAATGCTGTACTGGGGCTGTAAGTCGTAATTTTGGGCTGTTCCGTCTGAGGTATCATCCAGATTTTACTGTTTCTATATTTTGTTTTCAAAGAGATATGGAAAACGGTATCAAACAGCCTGTCTTACACTAAAGATGTTAAATTCTTGAAGTGTGTTTTATCCCACACTGCCCATCGGCCACGATGTCCGATTATAAAGTCCCGACGAGCGTTATGAAAACAGTATCGTCTGAGACTAAAGCGTCTCCAGGGGGCGCTTTCGGTCAATCAGATTTGGTTGACGTGATTTTGCAATATCAAGTCGGATCTGTCCAACTCCATTGCGATAGCCCGTGGCAACTAATAGATGCAGCAATGTTTCAGAAAACCCTTAAATTCTATGCAAGCAACCAGGGCTGCTCGCCCGAAAGCGTGTGTAAGCATGTGTGTGACGTAACGTTTCCACCACCTGGGAGCACCAGGGACGAGCGCTCGAAAGCAGCCCTGACTGTTGGTACTATGGTTGGTACCCGGTAGTCAATGGTAGTCAATGCACAACGTAGTACCAACAGCGTAGTATATGACTTTCTATAAACTGCACCTCCATTTGGAAGTGAAGAATTCGGGGTTCCCGCCATTTAATTGTGCAAAATCACGCAAAAGGCTAATAGACAGCCGAAGTGTGACGTGCGTTGCCATGGCAATTGGCTCTCAACATGGCCTTCGGAAAAAAAGTACCATTGCAAAAGCACAGGGACACGGTTCAGTGAGTTTTAGTGTAGAGCCAATTGCCTAGGCAACCAGCAAAAGATGACGTATTCACTTCGGCAGTCTATTAGCACGTTGCGTCCCTTATGGTAACCGCGATAATTACAAATACGATTTATTTGTAAAAACTGATCCGATTGCTGACGTATATCCCTGATGCTAAAAATAGCAGATTTTGCGGGCTGTGAAGATTAAAAAGGAAATTTAATATATCTCATGCAAGAACAGAAGATACGTCGTAAAGCTGTAACTGGCCATCTCGGCATTTCATCCTAAATTAGGCCTATGTATGTTAAATCCCGCAGTGACAGGAAATGCGTTCAGTGTTTCGATGTAAAATGATACCCTATTTTGGTTCCCGCTTGGTTTAATGCTGGATGGTGCCCGAGGGTGCACTCAATACGGACTCTATAGCCTTGTTACAAGGAGAAAATTACCAAGAAAATTAAGTGGGGTCAGGACACCCGTACGTGATCCCAAGGTGCCCCTACTCCGACACGCTCTGGTTCGTTCCAGCATTCCGGTATGCACGCTTTGACGATTAAGCTATACCATAGACTGCCGAAATGAATACGTCATCTTTTGTTAGTTGCCTAGGCAATGGCTCTACACTAAAAAAAAAAAAAAATCACCGAACCGTGTCCATGTGCTTTTGCAATAGTACTTTTTCTGACGGCCATGAGGGATAAACCCTTCAATGAGATAACTACCCCTCACAGAAAACACTTAAGATACGACCCAAACCCCTGCCCGGCTTGCCCTAATGCATAGTTCCGACATGTCAATCAAGCCGAACCCGCGTGACCACATATATGACCAATCACAACAGAGCTACGCACACAGCATATACGCTCACAGATAGTAGGCCTACGCACGTGGTTCTCGGCCGAATCATGTGTATTGCTTTTATGCAGTTGCCCCAAGTGAATTTTGGTTTCAATGTCTGGTTATTCGCTGTTCAAAGGTAAGAAAGCGCATATTTTATGAATGTATGGCATCCCTGTATTACTAGTCCTTTATTCATTGTGTGCTACGATAACTGTCGACCATAAAACATGAATACCTTTGAGTTTTCTCCAATGAATCTGTGCTTTTCACGCCGAGTCCCATTGCTTCGTGCGTTGTGTGTCGCCATTTTTGCGATGGCTTGTGAGCATATAGCAACAGTATCTAAGGGGCGGGGTAATTGGTCAATCTTGGAACTATATGCATTAGCGTTTACTACGTATATGAATGGTCATTTTTCTAAATCTAACAGGGTTGAACTAAATTTACCGGTTTAGCCTACTTTGTGTTTGGCGCGCTCAACACACGCCGATTGGTTAAAATAGTGATCTAAAGTTTGTTACTTCAATCCGTGAAAGTAAAGTGACCTGCAACTGACAACTGCGAAAGGACAGTCGATGGCTCGACCTTTTAGTCAAATCAATCTTGCCCCGTTCTCTCTCTCTCTCTCCAGCCCTCCCGTTAACGATGTTGACTTTTCTTGGTAAAGTTCCCCCTTGGTACTTGCCGAGCAGCCGCAATCCACAACGCACACAAGACTCATTTTGACCGATTGACTTTACGGACGACACCATTACTAACTTGCGGACCATGCGTCAAACGACCTTTGTGTACATTTTACACCGTTCTGTTATAGTCTAGTGTACAAAACATTGACGTGTGTACTTGTAACCTTATACTCCACTATTGTGGCGTACGAGGGACATCGCAAATATCTTCCGATGTCGCAAATATTTGCAATGTCGCACATTTTGTCGTAAATATCTTTTCAAATATTAACGATGTCGCACATTTAGTCGCAAATATCTTTTCAAATATTAATGACGTCGCACATTTTGTCGTAAATATCTTTTCAAATATTTGCGATGTCGCACATTTTGTCGCAAATATATTTGTAAATACTTACGATGTCGTACATTTCTTTGCAAATTTGTTTGTAAATATTTGCAAAGAAATGTACGACAACACATATATCTACAATTGTGGCGTACGAGGGACATCGCAAATATCTTCCGATGTCGCAAATATTTGCAATGTCGCACATTTTGTCGTAAATATCTTTTCAAATATTAACGATGTCGCACATTTAGTCGCAAATATCTTTTCAATTATTTACGACGTCGCACATTTTGTTGCAAATATCTTTTCAAATATTTACGATGTCGCACATTTTGTCGCAAATATATTTGTAAATACTTACGATGTCGTACATTTCTTTGCAAATTTGTTTGTAAATATTTGCAAAAAAATTTGCGACATCGCAAAAATTTCGAAAGATATTTGCAAAGAAATGTACGACATCACATATATCTACAAAGATATTTGCGACAAAATTTGCAACATCTCAAATATGTAACCTTTGCACTGTGGCAGGCGCCCCGAATTCTTCACCTTATAAAGTCCACACACTATGCCGTTGTTGCTACGTGGTGCACGCCAATGGCTAGCAAACAACAGTCTGGTTGCTTTATGCCATTCTCTCATACAATAAACACGGTATCGAATCTGTATTTCATACCTGCCGCGTGCACCACACAGCAACGGAAAATTAGTCTGGTCAAGTAAATACTAAGTGTGGATTCACGATGGGATTTTTTCGCGCGTAATTTTGTCGCGCGTCGATTTGAGAAAAAGCGATGTGGAGGGAATCTGGAGTAAAACACTTTCCGCCCAAGTTGACTCTTTGGTTTTCGGTGCGTCGTTTCACTCCAAATTCCTTCAACGCCGCTTTTTCTCAAAGTGACGCGCGTCGCATTTTCGCGCGAAAAAGCTCTGTGTGAATCTACCTTAAAGGGCCTGTGACATGCTAAACAATTTTGTGCCTAAGCTTTGCTTCATAATGACGGATTACTTGTTCAGCAAGACATACTATTGTTCGTTTGGATGTAAAATCAATAAAAGGTGGCCTTTTTCAACTTTGAAGATTTCATTGCAATAAATCACAGACAGAGGGCGCTGTTTTGAGTGCATCACATAAGGAAGACAGAAGGAAAAAGTTAAGAAAAAACATAAGACTTCAAGTTGGACTTGTGGCAAATTGCTGCAGTTTCTACCCCCAGTTTTGTCATGGCTTACAGCAGGCAACATGTAAAACAAACTCAAACAGCCATGGATTACAAAAGTTTCAGGAAAAGTGAGAAAAAAGTGGAATCTTTTGTGCACAGTTGAATGTGCTTTTTCTGTGTTTGCCTCTTGTGACATCGTGACCTTGGTCATGAATATGCATATTTGCATTAGCATAAAAACTAAAAACCTTTGTTTTAACCCCCAAAGCAAGCTCCAAATAGGATTGTTATGACTTTAACTGAGTAGAGTGGTTTTAAAGCATAGATTTTATTGATAAAAATCCTAAATAAGGGGCCCTTTTAAGACAGTGTGCATGTGGAAGGGACTACGCCAGTACACCAGACGGTTTTCGTGCGAAACACGCAATTTAATCAATTTAGTTTGGCACGGCAGAATGACGCGTCGCCTGGGACAGGCCTGTAATTATACATGTAGTATAGTGGCGAAAATGACTCAGGGACCAAAAAAAAAGGTGTCCTAATACAGTTGAAGTCAGAAGTATCAATACAACTGTATATGCAACCAAGTGTTAAAACTGTGGTGTGCTTACACCATTTTTGTAACAGTCTTTACTAAATTCTTGATTTTGTGGAATTCCTCACGTGCATGCAGTACTTAAAACATAGCTTGTACACCTTGCAATGGTTCGGGTAGTCCTGTTTACCATTTTGGGTGATGATGGTAGTGGTGTATACATGTATTTATACTTCTGACTTCAACTGTAGGTGGCCCTTATATAGAGGTTAAAACATACTTTGTTAAGAGGTTAAAACATACATTGTACCACTGTAATGGAGGTTTTTAGTAGAAAAACAGCTAAAAGTGAAGTGCATCAAAGGGTTCCTCATAACAAAGTTGAAATTTGTTCAGTTTTTTAAATATTTGTTTCTAGGCTCTCCACAAAAAAGGTGCTACAGTGGCTTGGTTCATTGAGGCAATTTACTGTGTGTGGCCAGATTATCCAGGTTCAACTGCAATACGATTGTGCACACAGTGATCCCAGTGCCCTGCCCACTGGCCGCGTTAGACAGGGGCCACAATATCAAGGTTCTACCATTATGTTTGTGACAGTACAAACTGATTTGGGACCGAACAAATGTGGCCACAGGTGGCTTCTTTATAAAGGTGGATTTAATAGCAGATTAGACTGTACACCCCATACTGTGTTTGATCAAACGGAGAAAATATTATACAATTTTTGATTTAAATTTGTGTTTGAAAGCAACAGTGATACTTGGCGATAACCCGAACAATATCACGGCTATTAGACAAACGATGGACATTTTTCTACGAACGACAAAGCGAAACTCTCCATTAGCTTATCAGCTTCCAAAGTGTCCGCCGCGGCACTACTGCCGGCGAAAGCACTTTAAACACGTTAAAGCTTCGATGCAAACTTGTTTTTTATACATGAAAAAGGGCAAAAAGTTATATTATCATATTTGAGTACGGAATTTGATTTAAAACCGACAGAGATGTGGGATTTCTGCGAGGAAGCCAGCGGAAACGAGCGTGAATTATTGTGTGCTTTATAAGTTCCCTTGAGACTCGCGTATTGAGCAAAAATACGGAAATGTTTTGTTTCCTATAAAAATCGTCTTCTTTAAAAGCGGGGTTGTTGCTGAAAAACAAAAATTAATTCCACGGGCCTTATTTTATACGGTTCGAAAGAGAAACGCAAATCACACTGCTATACCAAAAGATGAAGGAGGCTGATAGATTTAGTTTATTTTTTGGCCAGTAACGTGTATGGACACCTGTTGTGGCAAGGCAGACTGCGGAGCCGCTGAGGCAGGGTGTGCCACTCTGCCTGAAGTACTCCACTAGAACATGCACTTCTAAGGGCTGTTTTGAGACGCTGGGTGCTAGAGGTCAGCTCATCCCACGCATGTTTAATCAAGTTGAAAACAAAATCGGTTTTCCGAGAGCCCTTGGACCTTGAGGAAATCACTGAAGCGGAACGGTATTGGAAGCAGTTCCAAAGTTATTGGCCAATCAGTGCCTTGTTATCCACACGTTCACTGTATTCAACAAACCTAATTCTATTCTGTTTTGGAAAAGTATATTTGTAAATTTCTTGATAAATAAAGTTTCCAAGTATTTAAATATTGTTAGTTTTTATTTATAAATTTTTTAAAACCAAAGTATGGTATTTCCCACCAATTATTTTTCGCAATAACTTTTAGACACGGCACAATATTTATTAACGAGCGTTTGCAACTCATGCTGAAATTGTAAGCGTGAATTGAGAAAAAAAGGAACAAACAATCAATTAAGTTGTAATTTCAGTTGGAATCCTGATTTTTCATACGGTTAAATTGTTAAGGATTTTTCAATTTTGTTTCAACTGCAACAACGAACAACAATTTATAAATATGATGATAAATGCACATAAAAAAAATCGGGAAATGTTTTCAAAAGCAAGCGCAAACAAACGACAGAGGATGTTTTCAAAATCAAACGGATGGCGGAGGATATATATAAGTAAGCAAAATACGAAATCCAAATGAGCATTTTTCTCTAAAAACGTATTTTTTTTCCCAGTTACATTCTGCAGCGGTTACATGCTACCCCAGCTAATTAATTTTGTTTATCCCCACGCAATGAACAACTGGATTAAACTCAAACAAAATCAAACCCACGCATCTTATACAACGAGGGTATTACTCTTTGAAGTGCACAAATTACATTTACGGTAAATTGGTTACTGAAAGGACACAAGAGAGATTGGACGCACAGACCCGAACTCTGTAGATAAACAGATTAGAACAGCAACGAATAGATCAATTTTGGTGAAGAATACCCAACGACACGTACAAATGACGTCAATGGAAGAGTACAGGGCGCAAATTCATATATGCAATTTTGGATATTTATAGTTTTTAACCCAATTTAAATGTTGTGATTTTAGAGAATAAATTTGTGCAAAGTGAAAATGCAGCTATTTTGCAAGTACACGTTTTTGACGGAAATCGCCCAACACAATGTCAAAATGGCCACTCAAGGTTAGGGTTAAAGTTAAAGAAAGATGTATTTTAAGTGTACAATTACTTATAGGGTGCCTCCTTTGTTTCCCTTTACGCCCTGACGTCCTTTCTTTTGTTCCTCTTTATTTGTTATCTTAGACTTAACGCACGTTGGACAACAATGTTTTTTCTTTGTCTAACCCTCTCTTTTGTACCTAACTATATACTTGTTCATTTGAACACATCCCACATGTAAAAAGACTCAATGAAGCTACAGAACGACAATGTGAAAGGGTCTCAAAAGATGAAGTTAATATCTCAAATTCATATCCAAAACAAATGTGGACCTCCTATTGTGTCCCCCGGATCCCCAGAAAGTCCAATTGCGTTTGTACAGTGGCCAATATCCATCTCATTCTGATAGAAACCTGACCAATAGATACATGGATATCTGCATGTCAACAGAAAGACAAGAATATTTTGTCCATTTAAGATAACCAAGACCGAGTTTCACCTGTTATTAGTGACCTACAAAGCACACAGCTTTACCGAACCTCGTATACGGCGGTGAAATCTCCATCTTACGGTGCTTTTGGCAATACTAGTAGCCATTCGGGAAGATTTAGGCCAGATTTGTAGATCTTCTCGAGGAGCTTTTCAGGAAATCGAATGAAAGGGTAAAAAGAGTCTTGTCGGACGGCCGGTTGCACAAACAAGTTGATTTTTGGCGCCAAATCCATGAGACACGAAAGTGGTTATTTCCTTCGGAAATAGTCTTCTGTAGATTTGTATCAAAACTAAGGCCAGATTCACCAAACAGCTTAATACTGCTGTTTTGAACAAAACATCGATTTGGAATGTAAGGTCGTGCCTGTCTGAATTATATAGAAATTATCAAGCACGTTGCGTCAACCATTTTGCGTCACCGTTTGTCGACTTACACTAAAATCATTCAACCGTTCCCCAAAATATAAATGTTAAAGCTCAATTTTATTATTCGCAGTTACCTAAAATTTTACTTCATGAGTTGACAAGAAAAACCCGACTACAAGTGTTGATAGCAATGGTAACAAATACCACATTATTTGTTTTCCGTGTAAAATGATATTGTAAAGATATTGTAAACTTAAAGATAGTATATACATGATTGGTAAACTGTTACAAATAGTTTTATCCCCCTGTGGGATTAAAGATATTCATGATAAAAACCAACCTGAGCAAAACCCAGCTCCGTACTTCGTGTAGCTTTTTAGAAAACTGTCAAAAAAACGTTTACAGTCATTTCGCCCCAAAACCACTTCGCCCTGAACCACTTTCCCCTGAACCACGGCCTGTGCACAAAGTTGTTTTGGCATGTTTGGGGTGAAGTGACCTTTGGGCGAGGAAGTGTTTGGATAAAGTGGTTTGGGGGCGAAAGGGTACTTGGACGAAGTGGTTCAGGACAAAGTTGTCCAGGGCGAAATGGTTTTGGGGCGAAATGAATTTACGTCTCGCGAGACGAAAAATAATTGTTTTGCTCATTTCTCAAAGACTATAGCACTTCAGACAGAACAATTTCAGGGGAAGTTTTCTACCGTCATCATGTTTATATCGTGTAAGTTATGTGTAAATCTGTGAACGTTTCTGATTCTTCGAGATACCAATCATGTGTACCGGTACTGCCTTTAAGGTGCTTTTTAAAAAAAATTTGCAAACGATTTCTTACCAAGCATGCATACATTTTTTCCTAAGTATCACTGCATCTATGTGGCTGCAATTTCTACAAGGCAGTGTATCAACATTATTCTTTAGTTATGTAAACAAAACCATCGGCAATTTAAGTTAATATACGCGTCTGCTTTCTAAAGTCACTGTTAAAACATCAGTAAATCACGCACGTATATAAAGTGTTTTCAAACCTTACTCACGTTTTGAAACCAAAATTGGAAGCAACACTTCGCGGTATACCGCCGGGATTTTCGGCTATGAAATTTTACCCGGTATGCCACAAACACTTCCCCGACCAAAGTCCCAATGGTTATACCATGGAGCTATGGTTATACCATCGTTTATCACTCGCAACACCTTGGCAAATTACAGACGAGTCATATTTCATCGGAGTGCGCGGAATTTGAACTTCGCCACTTTTTTCGCGTGGGACATCCTAAAGTCTAAACCAATTTAGTAAAACACAGACGTTGTTTTTTCACAAGGGGAAAGTTTGACGCGAAGCGTATTATTGATACGAGGAAAATAGTGATTACATACTTGATTGAAGCGTAGGCCAGTGGATACACGCGGTGCATATTTAAAGGAACAGACCGGCTCACTGTTTACATAATGTAGTGTTGTAGACTCATTGAGAATATATTTCTCGATGGTTGTTATAAAAACAAATCACCCAAATGTCACGTTATTAACTCAAAATTTAAGAACACACAGCGCGCGTGAAGAGTAATGTGCCAGTAAGCCTCACTGACGTATAGAAATGCGTCTACAGACCGTATCGAATAGCCGCCATTCTGTGGGGCAGTTTCTTTGTTCCTTTAGGACATGCATGGTTGCACATATTGTGCTTCCATTGTTGAACAGTTTAAGTAACAAAAGGTGCTCCACAAGATGGCAGCTATTCGATACGGTCTATAACAACTTCAAATTGAATAATTAGATTGTTTCAACCACCAAATGAATGGTCGGTAGAAATTTCGGGGCGGGGTTTAAACGATTTTTTTTTACAAATAAGGAAGAATTCGAAATAGAGTCTCTATGCGATTGTACTTAATGAAAAGACTACAAATATATATTTTCTTAAAATTAATAACGATTGTTTACAACTGTTGTGCACTCTCCAAACACACACACACACGAGAATGGGGAAATGGACATTGCACGAAGTCGTTCAGTAAGAGCAGAATCTCAAAATAGGAATACATAAAGGGTTTTTTTCTTTTGAAAAACCCAAAATTTAATTACAACTTGGATCATCGCTCCGGCAATTGAAAGAAAGTTATAAAATAGCCCGCGGGTTTCTTCAGATAAAAGTACAATACCTTTTGTATACGCATTCCTCCAGACACTGAAAACTCAAAACCAGGAAATTAAGTTTCCTTAACATTTCTTTGGAAATCTTCTGCCCTTAGTTGGTCGTACTGAATCGAATTTGGGGCACAAAGGGTATACCCGGAACTCTATACGTAGGCCTATGTCTGTTTGGCACTTTCTCTATCTTGTGGCACTTTTTTCTTCTTCTGCAAACCTACGGTCTTAAGCCCGCTGCACACGTGAGGTCGTTTGCTGAGCAAACGGTCATTCGTGGCCGTTTGCTCAGCACTTGGCTCACGTGTGCGGTGGCTATTTTGCTGCGTTTTTTGCCTCGCGAGGCTGTGAGCCAAAAATCTAACCTGTTTGATATTGTTTGCCTCGCGTGGCCAAAATCTCACGTGTGCGGGGGTGATGAGCCAAGTGCTGAGCTAAAATGAATGTAGCTGGCCAATTAAAAACCATCCCCATATTCACGTGATATGAATACAGTGCGCGCGGGCACCGCTAAGGTCACCAAACATTTGCTAAAGTGTGGTGACCTTGGCGGGGTTGGCGTGCGCGCGCTGTTTTCGTATCGCGCGCGTGGTTTTCATTGGCCAGCTACATTCATTTTAGCTCAGCACTTGGCTCATCACCCCCGCACACGGTGAGATTTTGGCCACGCGAGGCAAAAAATATCAAACAGGTTAGATTTTTGGCTCACAGCCTCGCGAGGCAAAAAACCACCGCACACGTGAGCCAAGTGCTGAGCAAACGGCCACGAATGACCGTTTGCTCAGCAAACGACCTCACGTGTGCGGCGGGCTTTATCGGTCAATATCCGGTTTGAGAAGTTTTAAAATGCTTTATTGAGACACCTTTATTTAAGGGATTTCCGTAGACATAATGAAGACGTTTCATTTGAATTTCAAAATGGATTTAATTAGTCTATTTAATTAAAGTCAAAAGGCAAGTCAGTTATTTTCGTGTCCAGATTTTTGCTCTGTGTCCATGTATCATTTTTGCTCTGTATCATCCAAATGTTTAAATTTGAACACAGTTACCTTGGACCCCATAGACACCGCGATTGCGAATAAGCAATTATAAAAATACATTTTTATTGCAAAACACCCGTTTTAATGTCTTGCCCGAAACAACGACATTAAAAACCTTCTTTAACTTACTTTCACCTTTAAAGGTCCATTATATCATTTGTAACGACCCGAAATTTTACATTACGGGTCGACAAGAAAAATAGTTATCAAAGAGTTGATAACAATGGTATAACAAACACCACATACATTTATTTCCGTCAATATTAAAAGTACTTTCTGTCAGAAATTAACAACAGAAAGTAGTTTTTTAAAAATTATGTGATTGCACACACATTTTTACCTAGTAGATAGTATACATGATTGGTAAACTGTTACAAATAGTTTTATCCCCTGTGTGATTGAAGATATGCATGATTAAAACCAACCTGAGCAAAAATCAGCTCCGTACTTCGTCTAACTTTTGAGCCACTTCGCCCTGAACCACGGCCTGTGCACAAAGTTGTTTTGGGGTGAAGTGGCTTTTGGGTGAATTGGGCGAAGTGGTTTGGGGGCGAAATGGCACTTGGGCGAAAGGGTTCAGGACGAAGTGGTCCAGGGCGAAAAGGTTTTGGGGCGAATTGAATTTACGTTTTGCTCATTTCTCAAAGACTATAGCACTTCAGACAAAACTATTTCAGGGAAAGTTTTCTACCATCATCATGTTTATATCATGTAAGTTATGTGTAAATATGTGAACATTTCTGATTCTTCGAGATACTAATCATGTATACTGCCTTTAACACAAAAACTAACTATAAATTTTAAATGTTTTCTGAAGCATTGATACATCTATGTAGCTGAAATGTCTTCAGGCTAGTTTACCAATATTCGTCTTTAGATATTTTACGCCTTATTCCACGAATCCGTAAAAAAAATCTTGCAAATAATAAATGGTTTGAATTACAAAAATTGACGAGCGGTAGCACATTCTCTATACCACATTCAGTTGACATCATCCAATTGTCCAAACGAACATTTAATGTTTTTGCAAGGTTTAACAGTCGCAGAATGGGTTCTTATGAATCGAACTCCACAGGTTTCCTCGTCCTTTCGCGAACACACTTCAGCTGCCGCAGTTAATTTTGCCCGTATACTGCCGCCCACACGAAGCCTGACCCGGCCTATCATTTGTCCGATAATCCGATACACAATTGACGGGCGAGCGGTTATTGCGAGTTCCAAACTTGCCTCGAGTCGACCACATGTCTGCATGCCAGCGATTTTGCCTACAGAATTACGCCCTATACGCGGGCTTGTTCAGACATCAACTTACGGTCTTATACAGAATTTTATTTTAGAAGGGTTTATTCTTTTGTATGGCTTGTTAAGCTCACGTGATAGCCAATCCCAATCAGTGGGGAATAACTGCAATGCCGTGTTTCAAGACCACCAGTTGGCTTCGTAGCTCAATAGGTCAGTAGAAGGTACGCGGTTTGAATCCTGGTGGAGCCAAGTTGTTTTTCACTGCATCCAGATTCCCTATCCAAAGTCGTAGGCATTTTCCTATTTCAAACTTCTTTTTATATAGATATATCAAGTTAAAAGTTATTGCGTCATTATGTGTGACCACATAGCGCCACCGAAAAAAACGAACGGTAACCGAACCGAACCATACTCACCCGAACCAAATCGAACATCCAACTATGGGCGCTATACAAAAATAAATAATGTTACTACGTCATTATGCCTAACCACACTGTCCAATGCCTCTGAAAAGCCTAAACAGAAACCTAACCTAACCGAAATGAACCGAACCCGAAACATGCTCGCCCGAACCAAACCGAACCGTCGAATAGTGCGCTATATATGCATGAACAAATCAACATCAGAATTAACCGAACCGAGCCTACTTTTAGCAAAGCCGAACAAATGAAATCAGAACTAAACCGAACCAAGCCAGATGAAACTTTACCAAACTGCGTACTAAACTTAATCAAACCGGGTTATCTAACCTTGATAAAACCGAACCAACCCGAACTTAATACCGGACAAGACCGATTCATTTCAGATCAAACCGAGCTTTACATGACCCTAGTTTAAAACTTCACGTCGATCTGCATATTAGACATAAATCAGACTCGAATCGAGTCTACGCACCAGCAGGTGCTCCACAACAAATCCTTGAGCGCGTAATCACGTTAGGATCGAGCCGTTAATTTCCCGCCAAAAATAAGCACAACAAATACCGTTTGTTTAATTTGTATTAAGCAAGCTTACGGTTACAGGGAAAGCCATAGGGACGTTAGGCCAAACTGCGTGCGTCATTTGTTTCATAATCTAATTCCAGTATACTTGTTTTGTTAAGACTGTTTACAACGGTGCGCTAATTTGGCTAGTTGTTGTGGAAAAGTCTTTACATTTCCGGGAGAATTTCTTTGATTAGATATCCGTAAAATATCTTATAGAAAAACATGCATTGCCTCGTAGTCGTAGTGCTGTGTCGTTGCTTTTCTTCACTCGTTGCTTTAGACCGCCATTTCGTGGGGCACCTTTTGTTATTTAAACCGTTCAACAATGGAAACACAATATGCGCAACCATGTCCATCAAGGAACGAAATGGCGGCTATTCGATACGGTCTATAGACGCGTCGTTTTAGCCATTTGCTGTTGACAAAAAGTGTGTTTTGTTACGTAAAGACATATTACATGATTGAAAAACTTTTAAAAACAGTTACCACAGCATCAAATAACTATATAGAAAAATGTTAATCAACTGCCTTGTAAAAATTTCAGCCACACAAATGCAGTAATACTTCAGAAAACCATAAAAATCTATGCATGTTTTTTTGTAATAATAGCACATTTTCTTGGCAATTTCGCCCACAAAGGTATACCATTTTACAATGTGGTGTTTGGTACCATTGCTATCAACATTTTCCTCTAGTTTTCTTGTCAACTCGTGAAGTAAAATTTTGGGTAACTGCAACTGATACACTGTGCTTTAAATGCCCATTGTATCATTTGCAATGACCAGAGTTGACAGGGAAACAAATACTCAAGGTGTTAATAGCAACGGTACAACAAACACGACATGATTGCAACTGTGTCTAAAATAGTACTTTTTGTAAGAAATTAACAATGGTTTTTGTGTGCGCGCACAGACAGGTGTGAACTCACTGACAATCGCGGACGTCCCTTTGTTCCTCTTTTGTTTGGACATAGTCTATTTTTCCTTACTCTCGTTGGTTTTGTACAGGAGCGAATCGCGGACGATATTGTTCTCTTTGTTAGACCTCCCTAAAACGTCCACGATTGTTTGGGAGAACAAGCGCAGAGTTTTTACCACTTACTAATTTTAACACAAAAAAACATGCATAGATGTTGAATGTTTTCTGAAGCATTGTGGCATCTATGTAGCTTTTCTACGTAGCATTTCTGCAGGCTAGTTTACCAACATTCATTTTTAGATGTACTATTTCCTTATTCCAGGAATCCAAAAATATTTCATCGTGCAAATGATGTTTTGGCCTTTAAAGGAGTGTGACCAGATCACTTTTTTTTACCCATAACTCCCGGGACTTACCTTATGGGTCATGAGATTTTTATATCGTAACATCCGTTATATTTTTCTGATTGCGAAACTGAAACTCCCGCGCTTCTAGGCCGCATATTTCCGAGGATATCGTCGAAAATCCACCGATTATTTGTAAACTAATTTTTCAGTATCAACGGCCCGGTTTCGTCCATAATGCGATTTCGATTTACATGACTAGCGCCCTCAATCATCTGAATAAGAATTTATCTTATTGATAAAAATAACGTACACATTTTCAGTTCAGTTTATCACTTTTATTGTCTATAAACTTTTTTATAAATGTAAGATTTATAAGTGTCATTTTTTTTGTGGGTGAGAAAATATCAACGTTTTTAAGCACGTAGGCTAACGCAACAACCATGACAACGTCGCGCAGTCGTGGGCGCCATGTTTGATATCCGCGTGCGTGTGTTATCTACATAAACGCGTACATATAATAAATTTTTCTTCATTTTGTGTTGCTTAGCTGATCAAGAAAAATATTTTTAAGCACAAGTACAATTTATACGTTACACATTTTGTTAAATAAATTATTTAATGTAAACAAATTAAATATCAAGACTAAAAGTACTACGAAGGTAAACATACATATGCATGAGTCAAGACTTCAGCCTGATACCGAGCGTATTCAGACTGTAGAGGGCGGGCTTCATGCAAAGTTTATCCGCTGAAAGCCGACTCGATAGTTTTGTTCAATTTTTTACTGGAAATCGCGAATTCGGGTTTTTTGGACATGGGAGGTGTGTATGGGAGTTACTTGATAATATTGGTAAGTTACATCGAAAACTATTTTCCAGAAACCCTGGTCACGCTCCTTTAAATCCCACTGTCTGTTAAATAAAGCTATTATGTATAATATTTAGGGGGGAAACCAGTCTATTTCTTACGAGCCTTTTCAATATCGCTTATAGTGTCTGTCACTATGCTTGAAGCATCGCTATTAAAGAAATCGATTTTTAACTCCAAGCTTTCGTTTCGGGAAAAATTCACATTTTCTGTATTTTCGTAATCCCTGTCATGCAATAGAGTCTTAACAATTGAATCGATAGAAGTATTTTGTGCTTTGCAATATTTGATTTTGTTTTCGGCTGACCATACTCAATCAAATCAAATCTTGAAACCGAATGCCTTGCAATCGATTCTGCAAACAATATGTTGAAGCCCGTACATGGGATTTGCAATGTCCAAAATTGTAATAAACCGTTTGACCGGTAAAACCTACTCAAATGGAAGACAGAAGTGGTTTCAACTGTCCAATGCAATGATTCTACATTCCCGAGATGATAACGTTTAAAAGAAACGATGACTAAAGATTATTCTCAACTCCTCAAAAAAGTTCGGAAACTCAAGTTTGACAATTTCTTTCTTGTTACCAAATCATTTTCCAAGTTAAAAAACACGTTCTATTTCGTTATTTTGACGAAAACTCACGATACACGTTTCAACATGTTCATTTAAACATGTAATTTCGGATGGTCCAGCTTAAAAATGCATAGAGTAAAGTGCGAGGTATTCCAGGTGCCGCACAGACTTTCGCGCCGGTTATGGACCAGGAAACGGCCCGATTTGCCAGGTAGTCTGGTGCTTGACTCACTCGTACGCGAGCGCTATAGCGTGAAGGTTGAAGTCTAGGATTTATGCAAATCTATCACGAAAATAGTCTATTATACTGCTTAAGTTTTATGTAACCGGAAGTTAGTCAGTACAGAACATCGGTGGATTTTTGACGATATCCTTGAAAATATACGGATTCAGAGCGCGAAGTTTTAGAAGAAGAAAAATATGACAAATGGTATGCTATCAAAATCTCTTCACCCGTGAGATAAGGGAGGGAGTAAAAAAGGGAAGCCCTTTAACTGTTTCTAATGGTTAACGCCCGAAGAGTCAAACCTCTCACTGTATTTGCTAGGCTGTTACTTTCATCATGACAACCAATCACTTATTACAGCTGTTAAGGATGACGACAAATGAATTTCCTCATGTAATCCTCCAAAATGCACCATATCTTGGCTGCAGAATGAAATAAAGCGACGACTCGATAAATCAACTTTAGATTGAATTTATGACTTGATTATAATAAATGGTTTTGTTCATTTACTGTCGCGTTTCATAAACAGAAGCCAACAATGCTGTATATGAAAGAGGCGTTTTTATTGAACAGAACTGTCAAAGAACACGTACATTTCCAAATTTATTGGTCATGCAAGCGTATACAATTTGAATGTTTCAGGCTTGACTTGGAATCTGTTATACGCGTAGAAACTAAACGGTGTGATCCGATCCAAATTTCACTCAACGTGGCCGAGTGGTTTGGATCACTGGCTCGCAACACTCGGGTTAAAACTTGGTGTTGCGGGTTCGATACCCGGCCGTGGTACCTGTCTTCTTGAGCAAGGCACTTAAGCGGGCCTCCCACTGTGCGATTTTTGCCACGAATTTCCTACGAATTGGTACGATTACAGAGACTGTCTATAGACTCTACACACAATCGTACTTAATCGTAGCTAATCGTAGGAAATTCGTGGCCAAAATCGCACAGTGGGAGGCCCGCTTTAAACACACCTGCTCCACCCTTCGGAAGTGATGTAAAGCCGTTGGTCCAGTGTGTTGTGTAACGCACTTAAAGATCCCAGAACATCCTTTCGTAAAGAAGTGGATTACCCGTCGGCTGCCAATGGCGCCACCCACCTCTCTCGATCTTTAGGTGGAAGACACTTGTAAACTTTTTTGCAATTCAGCCTATAGGCCAATAATTGAAGTTCCGTAAACCCATTATATCGAGAAAAACATACATTCATGACGACATATCGTTGTTTTTGGTCACATCCTTACCTATATTGACAAGCGTACTTTATTCACATAGACTTAAACGTTAATGTCTTAGGCTTGTTTGTGTCTAACAAATCTGAAACATTTTGTAAACATGCTTCGTCGTTTTAAGTTAATAGGATTTTAAGGCAAAATGCTCGTGTTTAAAGGAAGTGTAGGAGTACAATGACATCTCACGTCCAAAAACATCTCACTTGATTTTAAGCTTGACACATTTTGAACGTTATTAATAGCTTGTAATTCAACCTGACATAAACCTTTCTTGTTATTCAGGTAACGTTTGTCAAAACGAACTGCCCCCGCAAGAACTTCAAAATCCAGGTTACCGAAAACATCTGATGAATAAAATAAATCATTTTATTCATAGTTCTATAGAGTAAATATTATACGCTGCAGCAAAACCAACATTTTCCAACATTATTTGGAGCCCGTTATTTGCTCAGGCACATTGCGAATGCTCGGGTTTCTCAGACAATTTGGCCCATTTTTACCGGTCAATAATATAGTACAGCCAGGTACAGCCAGGCGGGGAGAGGGAGGCGGGGAGAGGGAGGCGGGGATAGGGGGGTGGAGAGGGGGAGTGGAGGGGGGGGGGGGGGGGGGGGGGGGGAGGGGGAATGGGGTGCAAGTCCCGTGGAGAAAAAATTCCTGCCACATTCGCGATAGGAAAAATAATATGAATTTAAACGCCAATAAGCCTATGCCGTTTTCGTAATTATCAAATATCATGGATGTTTCATGTGACATTGCTATGTCGAGCTATTTCATTTTTTATTTCAATTTGATTTCTGTGGTTGGAATTCATTTTGCATATATTAGTTGTTGCTAGGTAGGGCATGCCACAGATAAGCTTTGTGGTGGTTAAGATCAACCCTTCGTTATTAAAGTATGCATGGAATTTGCATACATTAAAGAAATTCCCTATTAAATCTCAAGTTATGCATGTTTGGAACAAAAGTGCGTCTTCAAGTTACGTGCTAATTTGCACGTGACCTGGGGCCAATTTCATAAAGCTGTTTAGCAGAAAAAAATTGCTTAATCCAAAATTTATTTGCTTTATAAAAATGTGTTAATACTCAAAATTGTAGGTCAACCTGTGTTCTTCGTCAGAATATAGCAGGACAGTCTAATATAATATACACACCACATACGATTTTGACTTCCAACCTATTTTTATAAAGGAAACATTTTTTGGATTAAGCACATTTTTGTTTAACTAAACAGCTTTATGGAATTGTCCCCTGCACTTTACACGCCTGCAGCACATTTTGAAAGCAAAGCGCTGCCAACGCCCCGCCCCGTCCCGCTCTGCCAGTCCAGCCACGCCCTCTTCGCAGCAAGCATTCTCTGCCACATCTATCGCTATGTTGCTAACAGTAAATTATGTGCAGCTTTAAACAATTATGATTTGTCAAATCAAAGAGGCATTACACTGTGGCTTTTTAATGGCCCCTTTACTCGATTTGCACGTTTTTTTCTAATTATAAAACCCACGAAAAAAAAAGTATTCAATTGATGCATCTGAAAACAGATACCTGAACAGGTGCGCTTTTGAATCGTAACTTTTTGTGCGGATTTCGCCCATACAAGACCCCGAATCTTTCGTTTTAATCAAAGACGATCAAGTTACCACTACGTCCCTCATTCCTAAGACATTCTCTCTCTAACCTCCGAGTATGTATCACCAATTCAATGTCCGCGACCACACGCTCACTCCATCCACAACGATCATGATTTTTTCCCGCCAACAACTGCGAATGCTCAGTCTCCTCTTGGCGCCAAGAAAGGGCGCGTAAAAGGGCATTTTCACACAAGTCCATAAAATATCAAGCTTGGCAGCTGCCACACGACAACGGAATGTTTGGATTGGATTGCAACACGTGATATCCATTCGTCAATTTCTATTTTGCATTTGTTGTTTATGAATTTTAAAAATGTAGTTATTGATTGCGCTATCTGAGCATGTATGTGCACTACGTAGACTACTAAAGTGTGACATCAGCTCCAAGAGTAACTGGGTCTAAGTATTCGCTGGTAATCCAAAACGTTCATTGGTAAAAGCGCAGGGAAACAGTTCACTGGTTTTAGTGTGGACCCAGTAACCTTGGCAACATACAAAGGATGACGTTTTCACCTTTTTACTCTATTGTCAAAACATTTTATTCAGAGTGTTACTAGCAATAGGCCTATCATATAGGCCTACACCATAAGATCTTTTTTCTGTGTTCTAAATACCTTAAAATTAACATCCGATGGTGGTTTACTGAATTGAGTGTGGACATTCATTTTAAAGTATTTAACACAAAACCATGCGTGAATTTTAAAGGTTTTCTGACTGCTGATCGAGCATTTCTTCTTATTTGAAAAAAAAAAGTAAAGTCGTTTCAAGAGCCAAGCTGGCTCCTACGACCGGTACTCATCCCCGGTTTCCATGACATGACAATGGAGTGACTGTAGAAGCATTGCTACTCCCCCCTGGATGGTATGCCAATCCATCGCAGCAGTTATATAGTTGGGTTTCCCCAACAGTATTTACCGGAACCCATTTTACACCTGGGTGGAGAGAGACAATGTGGGGTAAAGTGTCTTGTCTAAGGACACAACGCGATAGCAGTGACCAGGCTTCGAACCACGGACCTACCACCCGAAATTCCAACGCGCTATCCACTAGACCACCACGCCTTCCTAGAAAATGTATCACTAATTTTTGGAGTATGGCCAGGGGTAAAATGGCGTCAAATTAGCAGAAAAAAAGTTCCAGTTGGCATGCGATTTGGCTCGCTAAGTGCTTTAACAGAAAACGGGTTAGGCATATGAAATGACAACGCCTAGCTGCAAGTTAGCCCGCCGCAAAAGCCGAAAACGTGGGGGGGGGGGGGAAGGTGTTGTGCCTATAGGACTAGCTTAGCACAATTTCTTCTAGGGGTAGGACAGTCCTTTTCAAAGCGGTTTGGATGCTGGAGAAGGAATGCCGGTATCAATCGTAGAAGCAGCGGTGGAGACAATGACGAAACACTTCGAGCGACTTGTGTCAACTCATGTTAGACGTTTCACCTTCTTCACTCTACAACATCCGATGTTCTATTTCGATGTTTAGCATGCACTTTGGGATACATCAATTGAACACTCGAGGGAACAGCTGAATGCAGTCAACGCTGTCGTTTGGTTGAGCGCGGTGATCGTTCAGGAGCTGTCGAATTTTCCCATGTAGCGTGGTTTTTGCCAGGCCGAGATGGAAGAGACGAGATACAAGGATGAACGATTATCAACATGGCAGTGGCGCTGTTTTAGGACAAGATTATACAACAGGTCTGACCGTATCTCGCTTTCAAGTGTGTTGTGGGAGTCTGTATACTGCAAAACCAAAGTACGCGCGTGCGCAGCTTACAATTGTACTGATAATTAGCCTTTTGCGCATGAATAGTGTCTGATGTACTTCCTTTCACATGCTCACTTTCCAGATGACCAGACTAAATGTTTGTTGCTGTGTAATGTGCCCGGTGCACGTAACAGGTGGTAATTACAGAATCAAGACCGTGTTCACGAAAGGAGAGAATGGCATAAAGCAACTGTTGGTTGCTAGGTACTAGCGGGAACTACGTAGCAACAACAGCACAGTGTGTGAACCTTCTAAACTGCACCTCTATTTGAAAGTGGAAAATTCGGGGCGCCAGCCATAGTGCAAACATTACATCCATTGTGCAAAGGTGCCATGAGAGGTAAATGTATCAGAGGTAAATGTGCCAGAGGTAAAGGTGCCAGAGGTAAAGGTGGCAATGGCATAGAGCCAAGTGCCAAGCGCCAAAGGGTAAAGGTGCAGAGGGTAAAGGTGCCAAAGGTGCCGAAGGCAAAGGTGTCAAAGGCAAAGGTGTCAAAGGCAAAGGTGTCAAAGGCAAAGGTGTCAAAGGCAAAGGTGTCAAAGGCAAAGGTGTCAAAGGCAA
The DNA here is from genome assembly GCA_037783545.1 of Henricia sp. BOLD:AAB3569. Lineage (NCBI taxonomy): Eukaryota > Metazoa > Echinodermata > Asteroidea > Spinulosida > Echinasteridae > Henricia > Henricia sp. BOLD:AAB3569. The sequence goes on along the minus strand of JBBELK010000261.1, from coordinate 1,595,860 downwards.
AGGTGTCAAAGGCAAAGGTGTCAAAGGCAAAGGTGTCAAAGGCAAAGGTGTCAAAGGCGTCAAAGGCAAAGGTGTCAAAGGCAAAGGTGCCAAAGGCAAAGGTGCCAAAGGTAAAGGTGCCAAAGGTAAAGGTGCCAAAGGTAAAGCGCAATAAGGGTAAAGCGCAATAAGGGTAAAGCGCAATAAGGGCAACGTGCAATCATAGGGCAGAGTGCGAAAGGCAAAACGCCAAAGGCGAAACGCCAAAGGCGAAACGCCAAAGGCGAAACGCCAAAGGCGAAACGCCAAAGGCGAAACGCCAAAGGCAAAACGCCAAAGGCAAAACGCCAATTTGCAAGAGGCAAAACGCCAAAGTGCTAGAAGCAATGTTCCAAAGGCAATGTGCCAAAGGCAAAGTGCCAGATGTGAAGTGCCAAAGCCAAGACCGTAAACCACAAATGCCAAAGCCAAACCCAAAACCAAATGTAGTATCAAATCCACATCGGAATATAAAAAAAGAGAAGAGTCAACCACTATCATACGCTACACGCTCTATACGACATAGACAAACATGTTTTTGGCAAACGGGGTCGTCTTTGATCAAAAGGAGCTACCAACAAAACACACGAAACTAGGTTGATCATGTTGAATTTTAACTTCCTACATCAAGAAATGCTTGGTAACTAAGAAGAGAATCAGAAAATTAAAGTGTACAGGGTCAGTTTTCAATTATAACAGTATAGATAGAAAATATGTTTTGATTTCCAATCGTCAATCACAGGCGCATAACCAAAGGTCCTCATAATAATGCTCAAATAGTATACAAATATCACATGGTTTGAGGGTGGATAGTCGATACTACTGTACCTCATAAATATTCATCAGGCAGCCGCCTGATGATGTATACGCTCCATTCCATAGTGCCAATCATCCAACACCTCATGGGGTTGTTAGTTTTCACTATCTCCCATCAAACCATGTTGTATTTGTATATTAGCTCCCCGAGGTATTGGAAGTTGACACGCTAGATCCCGAGGCCGAAGGCCGAGGGAACTAGCGTGTAAACGTCCAATATCGAGGGGAGCTAATATCGACTAGCCACCCGAAATGAACCATGTGATATTTGTTTTACCATACCTCACACATATTCTTCCCCAGTTTGAAATCACTGACCAAAGGAAATCGGTAAGTAAAAGTTTGCTTGTGTAGCCATCTTTTCATTCAGCTCGTGTGCGTGCACGCGTGTTGTACCCGCGTGGTGCGCCACCAACGTTCGCCAACAAACCTTTGGGTTGTTCGCGAGTCATTTCAAAATGCGACATGAATGATGACAGACGACAATTTGCAGTTTGGAAAATAACGAAAAAATTGCACCTTTCGTGGTTTTCTCTCTTATAACTGGCGATACACAATCAATAGCAACGAGTCACATTTCCTCACAAATTTGGTAAGCAGCGGAGGGCCACATTGCAACGTCGATACGACTGCAAAGGGAATCGGGTTGCTGAGATTGACCCGACCTAAGTCGATGCCCTGAAGCCACCTAGAAGGTTCTTCAGCACAGCCACGGTATAATTTGGTCTTAAATTACAAGAAAATAGTATTTTTTATATTCCAAATTACTTTTGTATAAGATTATTTTAGGAACACTCCAATGAAAGGGAAAAATAGAAAATTTACCAAGAGCCTATACACAGGATGGATCATACGTGAAAGCGACACGTTGAACGATTCAATAGAGGTATCATATCCTGCTCTATCATAAAATACGTGCTGCACAAAATTTAGGTCGTGATATACGGGGATGTTTACGTAAAGCCGCATTGCTATTTTTCTTTTGCCAGTTCCCGAGACTTAATAACTCCACGAAATGACATCCTTTTCGAATAGTCTTTCATGAAGACTTTTAAACCACGTCTGCCCGTGGCGTTCTGCGCTCCCGGAGTTATAAGCCAACCGGTTTTACACTGAGAGTTTGTCGTATTGTTGACAGGGCCGCAGCAGTTTGTGCGGCAGTTGCCAGGGTAACGTTATCCTTGCCTGAAATTAATACATTTCGTGTCTGGCCAAAATTGGAACTGTTCCAATTGATCAACCTAGTTATAAAATTCGGGCAGCTCCTGTGGGATTCGCTCAGTTACGGAAAATCAACTCGTGTCATTTAACTCTCGCGATGGACTGTGCGGTGCTGCAAAATAGTTCATTTTGTGCATGTATATTCATTGTGCTATTACGATATTGTGATATTACGAAAACATATGTCAATACAATAACAATATTTATTGTGTGAATTCCGTAAAAATACGAAAACTCCGTAAAAATACGGAAATTTGTTTTTAAAATCCGTAAACAAATTTTACGGGTTTTTCGGAAAAATTCCGGCAGCAAAAAGAACGTTTTTTCTACTCTGTAAATTTACGGAATAAATTTTACGGAAATACGTAATTTTACGAAAATAATCCGTTTATCCGATATGTTGGTGCAATTAAAAATACGGATTCTACGTGTGCAGTCCGTACAATTACGGAAATGACCCTGACAATTCCGTAATGTTTGTTTCCGTAAAAATACGGACATTTTTAACAGTGAAGGTATAAGGGGAAAAAATCAACCTCTTTGTGGAGGTTATGACGACACACCTTTAAACCAAATATCTATTTGTAATTTTAACTACATGTATCCTATTAACTGCAAATTACGTGGCTTTTAACAGTCCAATTAATAAATAATTACGAAATGAGCTTTATTTAAAACAATAATGAACGACTGACAAAGCTTGATTTAGCGAGATGATTCCATGTTGCAAACCTATCTCTTTTAGGACACCATTAACATACGCCATTTGGTATACAACATTCTCGTTGTATATAGAAGACGACCACAAAATGTATGCTTAGCACGGAATTCTTTTGGGAGCATTTCAGCTGTAAATCGAATTACGTTAGGTCCAGTCGAGAGGAAGTAAGTGTCAATTGAGTTCACACAACGTACAGATATGCAAACCACATAATAAATCGATCAGTTACATTATCAGAATATTGAAAGATGAAAGGACGTGATATACGTAGGCTTGTACTGCCATTAGTTAAGCAGACATAATTAAGGAAAACAACGCCATCCAACTCAAATCTCAGAGACAATTGAATTTACATTGACATTATTTTCATACGCATCTACTTGAAAACACCGAGTATTTTTATTTATTTAATGGGTTTAAAGGCAGTATACATGATTGGTATCTCGAAAATCAGAAATGTCCACAGATTTATGCCTAACTTACACAATATAAACATGATGACCGTAGAAAACCTACAGTCTTTGAGAAATGAGTAAAACAATTATTTTTCGTCTCATGAGACGAAAATTCAATTCGCCCTAAAACCATTTCGCCCAAGTGCCATTTCGCCCCCAAACCACTTCGCCCGAGTGCCATTTTGCCCTAAATCACTTCGTCCATACACTACATCGCCCAAATGCTACTTCGCCCCAAAACCACTTCGTGCACAGGCCGTGGTTCAGGGCGAAATGGTTCAGGGCGAAGTGGTTTTGGGGCGAAATGACTGCAAACCCTTTTTGTCTGTTTGCTCAAAAGTTAGACGAAGTACGGAGCTGGTTTATGCTTAGGTTGGTTTTAATCATGCATATCTTCAATCACACAGGGGGATAAAACTATTTGTAACAGTTTACCAATCATGTATAGGCCTACTATCTTTAGGCCTAATGAACTTCAATTCGCAGCCTGTAGGCGCCAACCGCAGGCGCTACCCACCTATGAATGTATCTCGATGTTTAGGTATAATACAGGCTTCATGCATCTTTTAGCCTTCGAGCTGCGAATTGAAGTTTATTAAAGCCAATAAATAAAGACAAATATAACTGATTCTATAAAATATATGAATGTTTATAGAGAGAGATACCAAGAGCGACGCATGTCAACCGAGGATAAATTGAAGTTACGAAACGACCTCGCCAATTGCGACGTTTGCCTTGGGGAATCTCAGAACTCAATCACGGCATAACATCATCGACAAATGCTAAACCTGATTAATGTCAGATTTAGATTAAGGGAAGGACAAGCTTGCAAAATTGGGATTTCTCAAGGGAGCCCGGGTTAATTGACAATGGACAATAATGGTATTTTTAAAGGAATTTAGGGAAGAACATTCTCGAGTTGATGGGGATTTAATATTGGAGTCACGACGGTTTTGCAATTGTCCAGAGATTTGAGCGTTGGCGAACCTTTTGCATGTTTCACATGAATAGGCGTCTGGTGTATTGACGTACTTCCTTTCACATTCACACTTGGTATCGATTTGACCAGACTAAATTGTTGTGTGTACGCGGCAGGTGTGAGTTACAGAATCAATACCGTGTTCACCGAAGGAGACGATGACATAAAGCAACCAGACTATTGGTTGCTAGGCAATGGCGTACATCATGTATAGTATATGTGACTTTCTAAACTGCACCTTCATTTGGAAGTGAAGAATTCGGCGCGCCAGCCATTACGCAAATATTACATGCAAAAGCTAATTGAGCGTTGATAAAAAGAGAAACCTGCGGCGATAAGCAATTACATGTACACAACAATAGAGTGAACTGATTTAAAAACTGGTTTAAAATACAATTATAACATAGAACTGGCGTGGAAAAAATCATACAACGTTCTGTTAATTCTCAACGTACAAAATTAATGAAATTGGGGTTTATTAAAAAAAAAAAAAAAGTGGAAATTGGTGCAAAAACCCCTTGTATTTAGCCCTATATTGTGTTAACATGTTTTGTTGTACTAAATTTATGTCAAACATATATCGTACTGAAATTGCTCAGGATAAGTGATATTTTCATGATACTTTATTAAAAGTAATATTTAACATTCTTTAGAGCAAATAATGTGTTTAATGATCCCTTTTGTAAGAAAACAGATTGCAAAACATTAACATCTTGCATAATTGGTCCTCAGCAAATTTTGAGAAGTATAATGTATATTCATCCAAATGATTTTACAATACGTACAAAAATGCATTTTGAACAGTCTTCAAGCTCTGCATATTATTATTATTATTATTATTCTGGTTTATTAAAAAATTCTTGCATCAGGCAGCCATAAGGCTGACATTGTACAATTACAAGTTAAAAAGATAAAATAAAACTATTAAACAGATGGACACAGACCAAAAACTACATCCGACTGACAAAGACACAAGAAAAACAGAGACTGATAACCTGAGACCCTAATTATTGCAAGGTTGCCTACTACATGTACTTCTCCATTAGGATTTTCTTCAAAGCAATTATTTTAAAATGTATGTAAGTGCAGGAATTGTGGATCTCCTTTACCTGGTGGCATATGAAGTGAAATATTTCGCATTTGTTCAGACGACACTGAGAAAATATTTTACAGTACATCCCGGAGCCGTACGATCTGGGTTTGCAAAACGAGTTTAGGCAAACAAACGTGATTGCAGAAAAGTGCAAGCACTCATATCTCCTGAATTGATCGCGTCTCTCAATTTGGTTGAGGACACGAACAAACCGAGCCACAAAACAAGCAAGTGAACGAAATATCACGTCTAGCTCAAGCAATGGTCCACCATCCACCCACACATTGAAATCAACGGCAGTTAAGCCAGATTGCTGCAAATTACAGACTTATGCAGTGAAAATAAGAAATGGCTAAATTTAGATGGATGATGGAAAAATATCTCTCGGCGAACGTGAATGAGTCCCTGCTATAATTCGTGTTTGTCCGCGCTTAGTACTAACGACTCATTTGTCGAAATGGGCAGTTTCATTGTAACGTGGACGAGAAAATTGCCAATTACCAGTTTTACCATACGGGGTCATTAGGTTTGCGCCGGACTAACGACTGAAAATGAGTTGCGCGCCGTGGAAATTGTCTTGGCGTTTCTAAGATGGAGTCGTGCTTCGGAATCCGATTACAAGTTGCCTTGGCCGGCAACAAAGGTATGCTTGGCGTTTGACGCCAGGTTCAATTTCTACTTAGTAACTTTTCTTGTTTGCTGATTTGGGCACGATATAGAAGAATTACAGCCTTTTGCTGTAACTCTTGCACTTGGCTGGCGCCCCGAATTCTTTACATTCAAAATGGAGGTGCAGTTTAGAAAGTCACATACTACGCTGTTGTTGCTACGCGATGCATGTCATTGCCTAGCAACCAACAGTCTGGTTGCTTTATTCTCTCCTACGCGTAGCTACGGTGAAGACGGTATTGATTCATTACTTTACACATGCCGCGTGCACCACATAGTAACACAACATTAGTCTGGTCGAGTGGATACTAAGTGTGCATGTGTAAAGAAATACGTCAGTACACCAAACGCCTTAATGTAGACGTCGCGTCAGGTAGACATATATAGTTTGCGCATGCGCGCGTCGAGTGTAAAGACAGGGCAAAATGGCGTCTTTCGAATTCAGTATAAACTAAAGAGTTGCTCACCGAGTACTTTCTGACGGCAGAAACATGTCAGCACTTTACAGAAACCTAATTCATCAGAAATAAATACGCCACGAACATGTTTCTCTTTCTACTGCATGATCATTTTACAATTATCACGCCAGACACGAAATAATTCGGCTTCATATGAAGCTATTTGGCAACACCACAAACATCTCTGGAGTATTTTGATCACACAAAAACTTTGAAGAATTTTTCTTTCGCTAGACAGATGCTATATATCACTTTCAGTGAACCCGCTAGAAAGTTTAAATCGTGATGGTTGAATTTTAACTTCAGTCTGTGCCGTTTTGACGTACATGCCTATAGCCTAGCTTGCAAACAAATATCAGCTATTATGTGAAAATCATGAGTCTATTAGACGCCTACGGGGGAAAGTCAACACTCCCGAACTACGAAAAGAACGTGAACATTTCACTCCATCGTGGAAACTGCGGAATTGGTGGCGCTATATTACATCACTTATTTTCAGTGGAGAGGAAATAAGAGACGGCAACTGCAGAATAAGCTGTATGGATTTGTTTACATGTTAAACTTTACTTGAAACATGAGGCACATTTTATTGTTAATATTTCACTTATCTCAGATAGCAATCCAATAATGACCAGCCCCCATAAAAGAGAAATAAAAAAAATTAATTTAAATGTACAAAAGTGCAAGACCGAGCTTCCCAACGACCAACAATTTTACTTTATGAGTTCACTTGACAAGAAAAAGCTTAATCAAAGTGTTGATAGCAATGGTAACAAACACGACGTTTAATAGTTTATTTCTTTCCACGATACATTTTGTAAAAAAATTAACATTTTTTTACCATTTATTTAACACAAAAACCATGCTTGGATATTTACGGTTTTCTGAAGCGCTGCTGTATATATGTATCTAAACCTCTGCAGGCTAATTGTTTAGTTTTACCAACATTCTTCTTTAGATATCCAATGCATATCCACTATCAAGGAATCCACAAAAGTTCTATCTTGCAAATGATAGATCAATTGTGTTTATTAGTCATCAGTAAAAGAAAGTCTACGAACGCTAATTTGGAGACGACTTTACAGAGAAGCAGAACGATGTATCACAGTGTCGTAAAAAAAAGAAGAAAAAAATAGAATTAGGTTAATATCAGCTCCAAGTTATTTTCAATATCTCCCAAAAGGGATTGTCCATTGACGCTTTGTATAGTATATGCTTTAGAAACTTACTTTAAATTTCCCCACGCACGTCTGGTGAAAGTGTCGCGACAGTATACCCCAAGAGCAGATTTCTATATTGTACTGTGACAATACAATGGAATTCCCTCTAGAATGAGCTTGTAGCTTTGGTGCATGTTTTGGATTAGCCAAAGACGTAGTTTTGTAAAGTTTAATAAAATCAAATCCAGACAGGACTGACTACTCAATGGCACAAAGAAGAACCAGCACTGACTACCGACCTCCAAAAAAAGGATGCTAAAATGAACGAAAACTGAAACCAAAACACGGTTGGTCAAACTGAATTTCGGAAGCAACATTTTCTCTCATGCTTGATCACTAACCGATAAAATACGCCAATAAGAGTACAGGCCACACGCCTCCTTTCTTTTCTTCTCCTGAAGACGGACAGAGCAGAGAGCACGCTGTCCGAACCGTTGGGAAACCAACCGGTTCTTTTCAGAACCACACATCTCCCAAGAGAGGGAAATTATGATTGCATAGTGTACTGCAATATTTTCAGCTTCTCACCATGAGAACCCTCAAGTATCATAAAATACGCATTGTGAAACGCGTGCGTATATACCACATCATACAGCTACAAAGATAGAATAACGCAAACGTGACGTCACTGGCATGACAATGGTTGTGGATATAATCAATCGACCAATGAAATGCCTATTTATTGTGGATCCTGACAAAATGTGACATGGTTAGTCGGGTTCTTGTGTTTCTACTGTTGCAAATGCAAAGACAAAGAAAACAAAACTTGAATTGTAAATAAGAAACAATTGACGTATATAGCACAGATTGGATCGTTACTACAAGAAAACTGAAAGCTTCGTTTTGGTTTGTCTTTCAGATACTATGGCATATTCCGCCCTCTACGACCGCGCATGGAGAAGGGAAGGCTAGTCCTGATCGTCATCGCCATATGGATCGCTTCGTTTCTCGTTGCCTTGCCTACACCCATCTTCCTTACCTCCACGCCCCCGACAACCAACTGCGAGGGCCGGACCGTAAAACTGTGCTTTGAGAGCTGGACCAACCCACGGGCAGCTAAGGGCTACATGATCTTCATAACAACAGCCGAGTTTCTGGTACCCATTTACGCTATGGGGTTTATCTATATCAGCATCGCCGTGAAACTCTGGACGCACCGCACGCCTCCGGGACAAGTCACCGCGAGACACCGCGAGATCATGTTGGTCCGCAAACAGAAGACCATCCCCATGCTAATTACCGTGGTCGTGGCCTTCTTCGTCTGCTTCGCTCCGTACCACGGTTACAATCTCGCCGTGAACTACTACCAAGAGGAGTGGCACGAGACCATGCCTCATTTCTACACCGTGTATTACATCACAGAGGGAATAGCCATGCTTAATGCCGTCATCAGCACGTTCATATATTTCTTCATGAGTCCGATGTTTCGTAAGGAAACTCGGAATCTGATCAGCCGGATTTGTTGCCGTTGCCCGCCGGCTTTTTTAGGACTACGACGCGTGTCGTTCCACTCCGCCGCTAGTCACTCGTACAACGCGACCCGGAACGGCTCGGCACTGCGTAAGACGACGGTTGGTCCTGGTGGACACGATAACACGCTTGAAACCAAAATTTGAATAAAATAAAACTTTCTCCTGAAGCCGTCTAAATTAGATAAAAATTAACTTTGATATCGCTACTTCGTGAAAACGCCGACGAAATGTTTGACGTCATGTTAGTTTCGCTGATGAGTCGTCTTCGCTATCGCGAACCCCCCGCTAACTTTTCCTGTTGAAAGCACAACGGTCGAGTTGGACAAGTGACGAGTTGGACAAGTGACGAGTTGGACAAGGGTCGAGTTGACCTGCACCCGTTTTGAATACGCCCCATGAGTCCGTCCGAAGGTATACATGGCTACGTCTTTAAATTATACATAACATGATTCAATAGTAGACGGCTTGTCCACGCTGCGTACACTCATGTGTTATGTCTAAAAGGTAGCCAAAGAATCAAACGCGGTCAAATGCGTTCCAATCATGCATATGATGCATTTTAAAATAGTCTGGCACCTTCCCATCAGTAGTTTACGTTTTACCGAACCGATTCAGGGGACTGGATTACAAAATGGCTTCCTCTAAAATAAGGTGGACATAGTGACATATCTAGCAAACTCTATCATAACAATTTTCAAACAATCTGTAACTTACTTTTCCCCGGAAGATCTCGTCTTGTGTGTTGTCAGATAGTGTTGAGTATCGGGGAAACGTTGAGAGAACCACGTGCCGACTTGCGTTGTGTGTGTGTGACGCCCATGCCGCCAGACCTTAATAAGGACATAAAATTGAACAAAGTTCACGGCATGCCAGGCCAAAGAATTAGCCCTTTGCGTGTTTCATATAGCGTCTGGTGTACTGACTACTACTGACGTCCCTTTTTTCACATACACACTTATTATCCACTTGACCAGACTAATTTGTTGTTGCTATGTGCGGCACGCGGCAGGTGTGAAGTGCATAATCAATACCGTGTTCATCGAGCGAATGGCACAAAGCAACCAGATTGTGGGTTGCCAGGCATTGGCGTGCACCACGTAGCAACAACAGCATTATGCCTATATGTGGACCTTCAAAGCTGCACCTCCATTTGCAGGTGAAGAATTCGGAGCGCCGGCCATAGCGTAAAGGTTACACGCAAAGGACTAATTCAAGTCCAATAGACGGTGTAACCACAACATGGCGTTATGCGCACGCATCATGTTTTACATAAATTTGGCTGAGGAATGAGGTCGCATGCCAAATCGTCTTTGAATTTTGTGACCTTTGGCATCATTACCAAACAAAATGTATGCAAAACAGGTTGCGCGCGCATAACGACGATCAATGTTCAACAGAGGGCGCTTTATATATACAAACAGATAGCACAAGGGGTAACTGGGTCTAAACTTTCGTTGGTTATCTGAAAAGTCAATAGACTGCCGAAGTGTGACGTGCGTTGCCATGGCGATTGGATCTAAACTATCATGGCCGTCGGGAAAAGTACCATTGGAAAAGCACTGGGACACGGTTGAGTGATTTTTAGTTTAGATCCAATTGCCCAGGCAACCAACAAAAGGTGACGTATTCACTTCGGCAGTCTATTGCTAAGGCGTAGGGGAAATGTTCACTGGTTTCAGTAACATAACGTCTCATCATTAGCCTCTGTCACACACTCAAGCGTGACCACCTATAGCGGACATTTGTCAATATGGCGGCCGAACACAAAGGCTCAACCTTTTGTTCCATTCGCCGTATTGACAATTGTCCGCTCAGTTCTCCACGTACATGACGTCACTAACCCAACATACCCTATATACTCCGCGAACAGGCAGAGGCTGATCCGAGTGAGCCGCGGAAATTATGAATGATTCAGGAAAGACCCGTAGCAATCCCAATAAAGCTAAGCGAATACATCTTTCAAAGTTCGAAGTCCTAAAAGGTGGCGCCCTTTATTTCTTCCGTGGTGGTGTGTATATGCGTGTGTGTGATGTGTGTGACCGGTGGTCGTAGCTTTTGTCGAAAGTGACGAGATTTTGATACAAGTGTGTTCTGGGTATGAAGATGTGATGGAAAGCATGGAGTGTGGTGTTGCACTAAAGCTTGTGATCTTTAATAAATGTGAGACAATGTGTAAACAATCATACAGTGCACGCATGGTTTTCTGCAATCTACTAAAATGCTAGTTAACACGGCGGTGATATTAAGTGACCAATCTCAAGTATTATTAGAAGGAATCAAGGCGAAAGGGTTTAAATTAGGAGTTTGTTTTCGGGGCCAGTCGGAGACGGAGCGGGGGAAAAAATCTGAAAATAAAAAGACAATTTTAATTTTGTATAAACAAGATATGAATTACACGCCCAGGGAAGATGTTAGAATCTTTGATATAATTTATAAAAATATATTGCTTGTAGCGGTGTACATGTATATTGTGCCTATACATAGTGAGCTCTATTATTAAAAAAAAAAAAAAAAACAATATTTATTGCATGATATACACTAGCTGTATTCCGATTTTCTTTAGTGTTATTGTACAAATATTTTATACAGTAATGTACTTTTGTAATTAGGACAATTGGCATGAATGTTATGATATGTATTGCAGTGTTGTAGTCGAGTCCATCATAAGTCCATCACAAGTCCCTGGGTCTTAATTCAAGTCACAAGCTATTCAAATGAACTCCAACAAAGGCATTCTTTTGTGCGTGTTATCCTTTGCTTCTTGTTACTGGACTTGTGACGGACTTGTGATTTTATCGGCTCTGGACTTGTGATATACTTGTATTTGACTCAACTACAACCCTGATGTATTGATTAAAAAAATAATAATTTTGTACAATAATAATTTTGATCATAGCGAATTGTAAAATATAGACTAGAAATAAATAAACCCCATCAGGTTCTATATTTAATTAAGCTTCCATGTGATTTTAAAAAATTAAAGGGAAGACATGATTTTAATATAAACGCGTCTTTGTGAACGTTGTTTTTTCGTTGTCACTTAATACCCCACAGAATAGAATGTCTACCACATGATCCCCGTTAATTTGTTGGTTTATTGGCGGTGTTCTGGTTAAGGTTTACCCCCTAGGCATTGTACAGATTCAGTAAAATTGAGGCAAATGTCCCATTTATTTCCCATGGGTGTGCCCCAACAGTTAGCTGTGCAGTGGATTTTATTATGCACTGCAATTATTCACGAAAAAAAACCAGAAAGATTTTATTTCCATATCTGCATTTTAACCCAATGCACAAACCCTTATGGACCTAGTCTAAAACTTACAAGTTTTCCTACTAAATAGTTTTGTTAACATTTTGTAAAGGATTGAGAAGTTGATCATGGCTTTATACCATGTGTATACAAAACTGGCTAAAAAAAACAAACAAGTGTATCCTCACAAAATCTTAAAGGTTTCTCACTCCTAAATTTGGGTTTCCCTATCAAATCTGCACTTACAAATGCATGATTAGTCAAAAACATTCCTGATCAACTTCTCAACTCTTAAACCATCACGGACACCTACTGGGACACCATGCACTAAACCTATGGAAAAACTCCCAAATTCTAAGTTTTTCCTTAGTAAAATAATGACATTTTCTCTGTTAATTTTGCGACTTTATGCGTTCATTACCATGCACGGACATCCAAGGTTTTCCTAATTGTTATGGCATATAAACCATGTAAATTTTTTAGTTCAATGATAAAAACGCAAAATTAGGAGGGAAAAGCGTCATGAATTTACTAAGGAAAAACTTGGAATTTTTGAGAGTTGTCCAATCAATCAATCGAGTTGTCTGCCTCGCAAATGCTGTTGCACTGCTTAGAGGGGGAGCTTGCTTGCAAACTCCCTAATCATCAAAACTCTCCGCTTCTCGCTGCTCGGTTGAATTGGTCGCGGTCGAAGCCTGTGGATTTGACTGTTTGTTCGAGAAGGGTTCCGATGCGGTTTCCGGACTGTTTATAGAAATCACAATTGAAAAGAAGCCGTTTAGTATGCCTGCTGTTCGGTTGTCCCATACTAGGTTTAGCGCATGAGGTCTGAAAGGGTTTCGACATAGTCTAGCTTTAACTTACCGTTGCTACAGTTTTTTTTTGAAAGGTTTTCGGCTGGATCTCGACGACATTTCAGTAAACAAAAAGTACTTCAAATTGTCCAAGAGTGACGCGAGATTAAAATTTCCCATTCTTTTTTTCCACACGAAATTTCAGTACACGTGCACACAGATGCTGCTTTGCGCGCGAACCTTGAACGTTGATCGACTCCTCTGCTCACGTTTGGTATACGACATGCGACCGAGTGAACAACCCCTTCCAATGTTCCCCCATTGTGTGTCGAATATCCAAAGAATTTCCATTCAGGTTTTAGGGGGAGTCGTGCGTTAACAAAAGGGAAGAGTGTGTTGAGGTATAACGGTAGTAGGGGGAGGGGCGGGGTTTACTCGGTCCATCGATCTATATACACTGGATGAAGCAACGACGTCTAAAATTGAAGCCACCGTCCGCCATTGTACCCCACCTAATACAATGCCTTGCCTAGACTGGTAATACTGTCTTCACTATTCTACATCATTGTCTACATCTGTTAAGTGGAATGCAATCGATCGCATGAACCGGGGAGGAGTCTAGGCCGAGCATTGTTCGTGGGGTACAATGGCGGCCGGCGCATGGCTTCAATTCTCGTATAGCCAACTGATATTGCATACTTTATCCAGTGTATATACACGGTGGTTTCACTTTGTCTCATATCGTGCAGCATGTACATCGACTTCAGTGTCTGCTGCCACCAAGCGTCGGCAAAGGGTGATGAGATTAGCCTTTAGTCAAGGCGTCCGTGGGGAGAAGTTATTTTGCACAACCAAATTGCCAGTTTTGTGTAAGCCGGTTTCTTTCTTAGCTTTTCCCTGGCATTTTAGAAGGAATAAACATAAGCTTTAATAAACGGGTTGGTAAATTGGCAAACGTGACGGCGGTAGTCCAAGTCTTCAAAAAGTCAGCGCGCAACTTTATTTTCGCCAAGTAAGCCTTGACTGAAGGATATCCTGTACAGTTTATGTGTTCATCATTTGGTGCACGATATCAGACTGAATGAATAACCCCTACCATTGTTCCCCCATTGTGTGTCGAACATCCAAGGAATTTCCTTTCAGGTTTTAGGGGAGAGTCGTGCATTAACAAAATGGAAGAGTGTGCTGTGGTACATCGGCGGCAGGAGCGTTCACTCGATCTCGTAATCGTGCAGCATAATACCGACTTCACTGTCTGCTGCCACCAAGCGTCGACAAAGGGTGGTGTTGAGATTAGCCTTTAGTCAAGGCGTCCGTGGTGAAAAGTTATTTTGCACAAACGAAATAATTACCAGTTTTGTGTGAGCTGATCTCTTTCTTTACGTTTTTGTGGCATTTTAGAAAAAAATTAGCCTTGGAAAAACGGGTTGGTAAAAGGCAAACGTGGCGGCGCGCAAAACGTGACAAGGTATGCGCGCAATTTTATTCTCGCCACGCAATGCCTTGACTGAAGGCTATCATGTACAGTTCATGCGTTCATTATCATCTTTAGAGTTTAGAGTGCTTATAGTCCATTCACCACTTGCACGGTCGCGTTCAAAACCAGGCTTTCCTGCATAGACATGTTTTACAATGGACAAAAGTCAACGTCATGGTAACGACGCGAGAGGGTCATTGTTCATGCAAGGAAAGCCTCGTTCTTTTGACAATATGGCGGTTCCGTACAAGTGGTGAATTGCATATAGTTCAGTGCATGCATGTTCTTGATGGCGAGGGTAAACCATAAAGTTATATATAGTAAACTAGAGCGCGCACCCCTAATACATGATGTGCCGATATGGACGCAGCCATTTTGGCTTAACGCTATGGGTGCTCGGTGGGCAAAGCTGCGTTGCCCACTTTTCACTCATAGCGTTAAGCAAACATGGCGCCACCCACATCGGCATGGTCCAAACTCGTGACTTGAATAGCCAGTGCACACTCTAATTTTCTATACATGTATATAACTATATGGGGTAAACATTACATGCAGCGCAGAGGTAAGCGCCCTCTATCTGATAAATTAGTCAGTGGATTTTGTTTTACCAAGGGAGATCAAGGAAAGAGGGCGCCATTTAATGCCACCGTACAGAGCCGCATATAATAATACTAATAATAAAGGGGTCTTCTATAGCGCACAAATCTACCAAAAAGGTACTCACGGCGCTTGATGATCTCATTAAACACGAGGCCATTCGGTATGCAGTGCCTGGTCGTTCCATGCATGAACTTCAGCACCGAAATACACTGAGTTCAATTTCGCCGAGTTTATTGAATACATTAGGCCTACTGCAGTATGTGGGTTAATGTTTCATGGCAGCAATTTCGTGCAATCTGTAACTTTTATTCTGGATCAATATGCCACAATTCAAGAAGTGACTCACTTCTTTCTTGTAAGAGCAGTGGATTAGGCAGATGACATCTTCCCGTCCCTCCAGGGTGAAATTATTTCAAAGGATCCACTCGCCTGGGGCCGATTTTTTTATTGCATTCCCACGCAGCCATCGGGAATTATCACAGCTGCTCACCATCTGCCAATCGGACTGTAGGGCCCCGCGGTCGGTGGAAAAAAGGACTAGTTTCGTTGAACTTGCAGGAAACGAAGTTTCTATAGGGCATTCATGTTGCTTTAGTGTGGGTTGTGTGTATCCTTCAAAGCGTGAACATTTGTGTACATTTCTCAGTTGCCAGAAGGGTGTACGATGGGAAAAACATTTGCAACATGCGCAAACGTAGTTCAAAGAAATACAAACAAAATGTGTTGTTGTTGTTGTATATTTTATGGCATTTTCGGCCCTTTATGCCATCAACTATACGGTTTTAGCTTTAACTATATATTATCAACTTGAGATGACGAAGAAGGAGTTGCAGTTTTAGAAGTGGGAGGAAAACCCCCAGAGAAATGCCCCAGGGGAAAACCCACGCGGTCAAGTAGGGACTGCAAACCCAATCCACATAAACAAAATGTGTATAACAAAAGGTGTTTTTATAAAAAGCTGCCATCTTTAAACTCAATATGCAGCATGTGACAGAGGGTACAACCCTTCTCTCCATTATTCCCCCATTGTGGATTATACATCCAAGGAATTTTAAAAGAATTCCTTTCATTATTTTAGGGGTGTTGGTGCGTTAACAAAAGAGAAGAGTGTGTTGAGGTATAGGGGCGTTAGGGGAGTCCCTTTGCCACACATCGTGCTGGGTATAAAATGTCACATATGCAGCACGATATGTGGCAGAGGGTAACCCCTTCAATTGTTCCCCCATTGTGTCTCAAACATCCAAGGAATTTAAATGAATTCCTTTCAGTTTTTAGGGGAGATTGGTGCGTTAACAAAAGGGAGGAGTGTGTTGAGGTATAGGGGCGGTAGAGGGGAGTGCCTTTGTCAATTATCGTGCTGGGTATAGACCGATCGAATATAGCTGCCATATTGTAGAACAACTTTTTACATTTAAATTGTCAACAATGTAAGCACAAAATGTGCAACCATGCATGTCCTCACGGAACAAAGAAACTGCCCTACAAGATGGCAGCTATTCGATATGGTCTATATTCGTATAAAAGTATTAAAAAAAGGCCCGTAGTTCCGCAATTGAAACAAATAATAATAAAAAACAATTTTGGTGCTTACCTAAGCCGCTCTAACAAAGTTAGTCCGTAGAAAGTTCCTTTTAAGCCAAAGTTTCCACCGATTGTCGTGTGGAGTCAACATTGCTGCATCAACTTGCAAAATGGTGGTCAGTTTGGCGTTGTGGTTCTCTCCCCGCCCCTCACCTCTGGTGTCCCGGGTTCGATTCCGGGTCGTGCATATGGATTGTGTTTGCAGTCCCTACTCGGCCGCGTGTGTTTTCCCCATGACATTTCCCAGGGGGTTTTCCTTCTAAAACTTCTACAAATCGCGACAGATTCCATTCTGTCGAGAGATTGCTTCAATTAGATACCATATTCAAACAACATTACCTCGGTTACAAGTTTAAAGTATAATATTTCAGCATAATAAGCCCGGAATTCGCGCCACACTGATCAAAAAGAAAGATGGCCGTTTTTCAGTTGTTATTCTCCGGATATGTTAATTTTGACGTCATGGGGTAAAACAAATTTACATAAAATGTTTAATATCACGCACGCGTACGCGTTCGAAACCGCCCCAAGCCGGTTACGGTGATGTGCCATTCAATAACACACTGGTTTCTCATCTCGTTGTTAATTAGCCTTTTTGAAGTATGGCGGACACAATAGGAGGGCGCACTTTGCAGTGGGTATAAAATCGACTAAAATGCAAAATAACTAAGTTTTTCACTTTACACTTTTTAATTTTGTTCATAATTCTGTCTATGTATTATAATTACAACATGTAAATCAAGTTTTTGGAAAGAAATACAATTGATAAAATATTTACTTCCCCTTCGTCGTATATGAGGACAGGTACACGCCGCCATGTTTGGCATAAATATCCAGGAATACCTGGAGGCTTATGCAAATTAACGGGGCTGTGTCA
The DNA here is from genome assembly GCA_037783545.1 of Henricia sp. BOLD:AAB3569. Lineage (NCBI taxonomy): Eukaryota > Metazoa > Echinodermata > Asteroidea > Spinulosida > Echinasteridae > Henricia > Henricia sp. BOLD:AAB3569. The sequence goes on along the minus strand of JBBELK010000261.1, from coordinate 1,578,159 downwards.
CAGTTTGCCTAAGCGCCAAGCGCGCTTAGAAGAATGTAGTGCAATTTCGTATAAAGCGTTGTGTAACGAAATTGCAGCAGCCTTACTTTCTTCTTAGCGCGCATGGCGCTTGCGCAAACTGTGACACAGCCCCGTTAATTTGCATAAACCTCCAGGTATTCCTGGATATTTATGCCAAACATGGCGGCGTGTACCTGTCCTTATATACGACGAAGGGGGAGTAAATATGAGGACAGGGGACCAGTCTACTGCAAATGGTGGGCATGTCCAAACACCACAGCGAGAATGCAAACCTCCAGTGGGCGCTTTGCTGCAAACTGTTAAATACAGATTTGCCTATACAAGATGATTCGAAACGTCATGCAGGTTCATTGCAATTACCGCACGTTAAATACGATCAGGATGATTCGTTTTATCTTGGTGTTATTAATGGGAGGGTGAATTTTAGTTCATGTTGACTTAACGGAACATTTATCTGAATTAAATCGTGTCAGTCTGTTTGATAACAGCAATTAATTAATTAATTAACGACGCAGGGTTGAACTTTCTACACAACATACTGGTTTTCTTTGTATTTTGGATACATGCCTGGGTCAGATCGATCTATCGAATAAATAATTTAAATACATGTACCGAGCAGCAAAAGAAAATTCCCATTTTGATTGAAAAAGCAATCAACCTGAGAGTGCATGGGGATTTTTAGCACCGAGAAGCTTTATGCGGTCATGTATAATGAAGCTGTTATGTGAATATTTTGAAGCCAACTTAATTACAAAAGAAATTTTCAAATTTTGATTAAACTGAACATTTTGCTCGGTATATATTGCTAGATGACTGGCTGGTACTGATATGAACTGATATTTGATTGATTTGATGACAGAGTGGCAAATGGATCGATTTTAATAATCGATTGATTGATGACAATTGATCGATGAATAATCCATTATTTGGCAATCTGTCGATTTGTCAGCCGATCGATTCTTTTTCTTTAACTGATCAATTGGAAAATCATGATTGACGAATTGAAAGGTAGAATGGTCAATTGGCTGCCCGGTGATTACAAGAAAAATCGTCTATCGATTGTTAGATTTATTAGGCCATCGATCAAACAGTTCATCGATGTATATGCCGGTGGTTAGTTGCTTGTCACTTGGTTGCATGGTTATCTCTTTCTTTCACAGACTTTGAGTTTACTGTGATTTTTATTTGTATACTCCAATCATTTAATAGCTAATTTAAATTTTCTTTTTTTTGATATGAAGATGCAACCATTTTGGACCATGCTGTGTCAGATTCATGGAGCTAGTTTACGAAAAAAATACTGCTTAGCCAACCTTTGTGCTAAGCAAAACTTGACGGAGTACCAATCAAAAGCAATACAGATATTATGAGATTTTAGGTTGTAACCCGTTTCTACTAAGCCCATTTGTTTTCAGCTTTAATCAGTATTTTGTTGCTATAAGCAGCTTCAAAAAATTGGGCCCAGTTTTTTGATGAGGGGCAAATTAAAATACTGTGTGAACAGTACGATGTTTTCCGAGTATAACCTTAACAATAATGATGAAGCCTTGCTTCATAATAACAGTCTGAAAGAAAGGGAAATCGATTTTCCAGTACGCAAACAGTTTTTAAAAATATTAATCTTTATTTTGACACCGACAAAACACGACATAATATAATCAAATGTTAAAATAAATTTTGTTTTCCCGTATTAGAACGAATCTCACTTTACGATAAGGTAATAATTTACGGAGCTCACAACTTCACTGCACAGCAAGAGGTTGAACAATGGACATGAGTTTCTTGAAGAAAACGGTTTGGCAAGACATTTCTGCTGATATTAGTGAGGTGTCGGTCGCACACGGTTGTAACTTAAATTAAAGGATAACATTATCATTTGCAAAAAAATAAAAAGTTTACGGAATCCTGGAATAAGGGCATTCCATATCTAAAGAAGAACGTTGATAAACAAGCCTGCAGAAATTTCAGCTGCATAGATGCAGCAATGCTTCAGAAAACCTTTATAATCTGTGCATGGTTTTGTGTTACACGAATGGTAAAAAAGTGTGTGCGCGCACACATTTTTAAACAAACCACATTCAGTTGTTAATTTCTTTGGACAGAAATAAACTCAGAGAGGTTTTTCTTGTCAACTCATGAAGTAAAATTTTGGGTAATTGCAAATGATATAATAATATCACTTAATGCTTCAAAGGGACGACACGCCGGTAAGACTTTACCAAACTACCACCGAAATTTCGGCTAAAAGACATCGATTGGACAACAAAATTCTGTTACCCAAAGGTTCCAAAAATGGTTCCAGACCTAAGAGAGATGGTTCTAGACCTAATAAAAATGGTTCTCGATTTGAAAAAGATGGATTTTGACCTTCCAAAATATTGGGGCTACGCCAAATTGTCGACCTAATAGAGCGCGTCGCCCTAATAGGGCTCTGTACACAAAAAGTGTCGCCCCATTGGATAAAATAGAGAAATAATGGGACGTAAGACCTCGGGGCTTATGAGGACCTATGGATTGGAGTACAGTACTGTTCAGGCCGTTGCCCGTTAGAAACGAGGAAAAACTGTGCAACAAACAGCCGCAGGCTTTATCTTGAGTGACACCTTTAATCCTGGTCAGTTATAGCCAACAGGCTGGCGTACGTGACAGCATAAGCCATAAATCATACACTGATATTTCGGTGCAAGTGTATGATTATGTTTACATGTCCCAGACTGCGTGGGCATGTGGTGTCATAATTACACGCAGTTGCACGGACCCGAGGCGGCCGGAACCCGACCTCTACAATCTGGGTGCAAACGTAACAAACATGGATGGTATAGACTTTGGTTTTTTAATGTCGAGGTCACAGTTTTCGTCAATTATTTCACGGCAAGGTATGACAAACCGGTTGGTTTCACACAGTGCAATAACTTAAACATTGTGGTAAAAACTGATTAAGAGGTACAATTAAAAGATAATTAACGCTACAAACATGGAAGTATGTGCTGCTTTTTGGTGCAAACGCTCAATTTCGGGAGTAAGATCTTATTTAGTCTTTTAGAACAAAAGGAGAGGGCGTAATTTTATTTGGGTATGAATTTTTAAACAATTGTATTTCGTTCTAAAAAACTTGATTTACATGTTGTAATTATAATACAGAGACAGATTTATAAATAACATAAATAAATTATTGATCTGGACATACCCGAATCAAAGTGCACCCTCCTGTTGTATCCGCCAAAATTCAAAAGGGCTAATGGTTACAATAGCCAACGTTTATGGACACCCATAATAACAATGCCTAGAATTTGTAAACAAATTGAAAGGAAAATGCTTGCAAAGCATGTGTTTTTTATTTGGAATGAAAAGAGTCACAAATCTTCCATTTGCATGTATATGTACGCCTATGCATATATGTTCGGTATGGTGCTGCACTGGTTTTCCAAAGGTCATGTTAATATTATCGCGAAATAAATTAATATAAGTTAGATACAACAAAATACATAATGATAGGCACCATAGCTTCAAAATATAAAACATTTATTATTTGATCGCGTTAGTCAACATCGAAGAGAAAAATGAAAGACGGCTCGCGTTTATGATCAATTATGATGGTTATAATCGTGTAAACACTCGGTCCGAAGTTTTACTATATACAGCATTAATATTCATCCACACGCAATCTGCACGCCCTCATTTAAACCGAGTCCAACACCATTTATATCACCACTCTTTCGACAAATCTCAAATAAACCTCTTACATGTTTCACATGAGTAGCGTCAGATGCACTGACTCTCTCCCTTTCACATGCACACAACAGTGTCCAGATGACAGACTAATATTTGTTACTATGTAATGTGACCGACTGCACGCGGCAAGTGAGAAGCACAGATCGAATCAATACCATGTTCACCGTTGGGGAGAATGGCATAAAGCAACCAGATTGTTGGTTGCAAAGCAATGGCTTGCACCACGTAGCAACAATATAGTATGTGAACTTTCTAAACTGCACCTCCATTTGAATGTCAAGAATTCAGGGCGCCAGTCACTATGCAAATGTTACACAAAAAAGGCTAATTTAATTCGGCTCTGAAACACCCTTTCGCTTGATAGGTTCAATACACTATCGCCATGTGTACCGTGTTCCTTGTCGGGATTATTTAGTGAGGTAACGAAACGGTCAGGACAATGTCATTCATTACGATCCGCACGGCGACGCTCAAGATGATATATTTAATAGAACGGTTATTATCATGCTGTTCTCTGTCATTGTGTTTCATTGTATTTCGCTAAGCCATGTCAATCCCTCTTTTCTGTAATAGTTCGTGCTTAATTTATCCTTGGATGTTTGACATTGAGGGTTAGTTTCGATTGCCAAGGCTAAAATGAAGGTTATAATTCGTGCTTTATGATGTTCTTCCGAACAACCACTGCCAACAAAGAGATGTGTCTTCATGGTGTTTGCAAAACGTGCAAAAGTTACTCGGGAATGGCTAATTGGCTGCTCTCTTTTCCACAACTATTTCACTCGAAAACACTTTGTTCAATAAACCAGTCGCCAAAATGTCACACACACACACAACAAAAACAAAAGAAAAACGCGATCAACTCGCTCTTTTATAAAGGAATTGTATAGATAACACAAAACATGCCGTCTCTAAAAAAAATATATATCTTCATATTATATTGTTTTGTTAATAAGAATTACGTATACCCTTCGCTTAAAACAAGGAAGACGCGGTCTTTGCAATTTCATATTTTGTGGGCGGAGAGGGAAGGGTGTTAAAACTAACACAGGAGCCGCGTATTCTATAATTTGATTTGTACAAAATCTGAGAATATCTTACTCGCCAAAATTCACTTCATCTACTGTGTATGAATTAAATAATTTATTATCGTGTATACACTTATCCCCAAATGATATAAACAATTAAGCAAGTACTTATCAGGACAAGTTTTTCTAGCGAGTTTGTGCTTTAAAATCAGCATCCTCGCTCACGTACACACATTCATCACCAATTCTCGCGAGAAAACACCAATTCTCGCGATAAAAACATCTTTCAGTCGCTGCCACCACTGCGTTCCCTGATCGTAATTACCCAATAGACCCTATGCACGGGCGGCCATGGCAGGGGCAGTCACATGGTTTTTGTGGATCTATTGTCACATCATTTAAATATGAAAACCTGCCCCCCGTCATGGCCGCTGGTGCAAATGGTCTATATCCGTATTTTCGTACGAGCCACGCCTTGAAAATTGTATCATTGTTTTAAAAATACTCGTATGCTAAAATTCGAAATATTTTACTGTACACACTGTCTTTAAACAGACAGCTATTTACTGAGATATTCATAATATTTAGCTTTGACCGCAAAATTTGCTCTATTAATAATTGAGCTATTTCACATTACATACATCATGAACTTTTGAAAATATTATTTCTTAAAACTATTTACAAATGTACCATTATGAACAACAATATGGACACAATAACAGTATTACACAAAATGTTCAATTTGGACTGGGTTTCAAACGTCGGAAACTGCACGTAACAAATTCCATGTACAGTAACGAGGGGTAACTGTAATTAATGAAATTGTTGCCATGCAAAGCACACGTAAACAAATATTAATTTACAAACTACGAACAGGTTTGTCAAGAAATAAGGATATAAAAAAGGAATGAAAGAAAGAAATGGACCATGGCGTTTTGATGCAGACAACAGTTGACCATTTTTGTCAGACTGAAATTCACTTTGAAGTCATGTATTTCGTGAAAAAAACACCGGTGCCTCACCCTCGACAATTTCGCCCAGGCAACAAGGTCTTTAAAATAAATAAAATAAATAAAATAAAAATCAAACTGAAGAAAAACACAAAACATCAACTGCCTTGGAAAAAAAGCACGTTCTGCTTTAATTGAATTCAAATTGGCAAGGAATATAAAAATAGCGGCGTAGTACGTGTTGTAACTTTGATCGGTCTAATTGCGCACTGTGCGACCTTGGTTTAGGTATGAACAGAAAAGGGGCAAATTACAATCGCGCTAAATTTACGACGTTACTCGGTCATTCAATAAACGGGACAAACTTAAAGATAGTAGGCTATACATGATTGGTAAACTGTTACAAATAGTTTTATCCCCCTGTGTGATTGAAGGTATGCATGATTAAAACCAACCTGAGCAAAAACCAGCTCCGTACTTCGTCTTAAACTTTTGAGAAAACAGTCAAAAAAGGGTTTGCAGTCATTTCGCCCCAAAACCAGTTTGCCCTGAACCATTTCGCCATGAACCACGGCCTGTGCACGAAGTGGTTTGGACGAAGTGATTTGGGGCGAAATGGCACTTGGGCGAAATGGTTTTGGGACGAATTGGGTTTTCGTCTCATGAGACGAAAACTAATTGTTTTACTAATTTCTCAAAGACTATCCTTCAGACAAAACCATTTCAGGGGAAGTTTTCTACGGTCATCATGTTTATATTGTGTACGTTTAATAGGCGTAAATCTGTGAACATTTCTGATTTTCGAGATACCAATCGTGTATACTGCCTTTAACACTGTCCTTAAAAGTAGGGATTGTTTTTATATATGTAACTATATACACAGTTCCATTGCACAAACAAGTTTGAAGAAAGATACCGGCACCGGCATACGATAATAAATACATGTACATCATGCATTCCCAAATATCGGGTAAAAGCACTGCAAAAAATCTCACTGAACTGTCTGTGGGGAAAATGTGTACAACTTCAAATATATTCAAATCAATGCGCTGCTGCGCGTTCAACTACACGTTCATAATAAAACAACATTATTTCCCATACCAGAACACCATTTCAATCACTCGACGCTTTGGGGCAATGATTAGTAATTAAATAAATAGTTAGTCTCGCCCAATAGGTCACACTGGATTCAGTATACAGTACCAGCTGGCTATATAAGATAATTGAAGCCACGCGCTGGTCGCCATAGCACTCCCAAGACTGCTCCATACGATCGCTTGCATTGCACTTAACACATGTAGACTATAGTGAAGATAGTACAGCCAGTCTATAGGCAATGCTTTGTATTGGGAGTACTAAGATGGCGGACAGTGGCTTCAAATTTAGAGGACGTTGCCGCATCCAGTGGTTAGAAATCAATGGAATTCTTTGGCTGCTTCTTGAAATTCACACATTTGTACGGAAAGTGATCAAGACGCCTACCTAGCATCTTCCATTGACTCGTGTGTAATTTCAAGCAACATCCAATGTATTCGGACACAGCCTGAGACACCCATCTCCAAACATGGCCGCCAATGCAAAATATCTATAGGTTAACCGTTGGATTACAGTTAGGCTATTTACTAGCTGGTTTTCGACAGTCGTTGCTCCGTACTGAAGAGCTCCGAAGGGAACCAGTCATAAGGCGAATTTCTAACAAGGATGCGTCGGGATTTTTAGATACCAGTGAAAACACGAGTCTGTCAAATACATTTAGCTGGGTACCAGAGACTCGTGTGTAATTGCAAGACGTGTGTATTTAGACATAGCAGCAAACATTCAGTCTGGTCAAGTGGATACTACATGTAAGTGTGTATGAGAAAGGAAGTATTGTTTTAGTATACACCAGACGCTGTTCATGCTAAACGCGCAAAATAGCCTTTTGCGTATTTTGCATGAACAGCGTCTGATGCATACTGACGTACTTCCTTTCAAATGCACAATTATCCAGATGACCAGATTATTTTTTGGTTGCTATGTAATGTGACTTAGTGCTGCACCTGGCAGGTGTGCGGTACAGAATCGATACCGTGTTCGCGGTAGGAGACAATGGCATAAAGCAACCGTTGCTCGTTGCTAGGCATTGACGTGCACCACGTACCAACAACAAACCGCACCTCCATTTGAAAGGGGTTCCTGGCATAGTGGAAAGGTTACACGCCAAGGCCTAATTACAGGCGCGCTTCAGCAGTGTCCGTCGTGGTCTTGGGCACGGCGTGGTAATGTCCGTTGCGGGTTAACTGCGTGAAGCCGCTCCCTGTACGCGACGTCTGTTGGCTTCCGTGGCTTCCGTTCTTAGCGAAGCCCTGACGGCGTCCGTGGCGGCGGCCCGGTGCCACACGCCGCAGCGGACAGCACCGGTACACCAGGCACCAAAACTCTTCCTTAAACACCGGCGACATGACGAAGTAAATCACGGTGCTGATGACGGCGTTGAGCATGGCCACAGACTCCACGATGTAGGCCAGAGAAAACCGGAAAGAAAATGCCGCCAGGTTGGTTGAGTGGAAATGCCAGGTCAGGTTAAAGGCGTAGTAAGGCGCCCAACAGAGAAAGAAAGCCACGACCACGGTTATGAGCATGGGGATTATCTTCTGCTTGCGGACCAGCGTGATCTCGCGGTGTCTCGGTGTCTCGTGGCCCGGTGGATGCCGGTGGAACCACAGTTGGGCCGCTATCTTAATGTAGACCACACCCATGACTATGGCTGGTAACACAAACTCAAACACGGCGATCACGATCATGTAGACCTTTCCGGCAACCACCGAGTGCCAGTATTCGCTACACACTGTAATCTGCACGCACACACAAAAATACCAAACAATAAATCATTTATTTCAGTAACTGATATATTCTGAAAAAAAATTGATATATCCTAAAAAAATCTTCAAGCAGCTTTGAGATATATTCTGCCATAGAGTTGGCGGTACGCATGATGAAAAGCATCCCGAGGTTTTGGAAAAGAGGATCTTAGAAATACACAACAATATCTTGAAAATATCTTAATTATCAAGATCCTTCGGACTCAGGGGTGGGGAGTGGGAGTGAGATGGCGACGGAAATTTATAAAACACGGAGGTACCCGGAGGTAGATTTCTTTTTTTGCCGGAGGTTGATGTAAAATTTATGTTAGAGCTATAGAAGAGATTGATCACATTTCGCCAAAAGGTTATAAAAAGTCGAACTTTTTTGCTCGCTCAGTCCCCACCCGGAGCTCCGTTGCGCTTATAGGCCTATCTAGCGACCCGGAGGTTGGTGTAAAATTTGCGATACAGCTGCAATACTTATGCAAATTTGCCCAAAGTGAGGAAGTGTCCCTGTTTTATCAAACAGTCATTCCAATTTTAAGTTTTAAAAATTAATGTCTAACTTTAAAAAAGATTCTACCTCCGGGTTACCTCCGACGACCTCCGGGTTTCAACCACAGCCATGGCGGACGGCTACTCAGGGAGTCGCATAGGCGGGTCCATTGTAAAGTACAAAGACCTCTCGTTATTAACTGTATGGCATTGGTTACTTTTACGACTCTTCTTTTTGTAATATATTTTACAGTTGTAAAACTGAATGTTTTGCAGTAAAGTAACTTTTGTGGCAACAACCAACGCTTCTTCGTTAATATAATTCATAGTTTTCCTACCTTTGATCGATAATTCTTTTTAAAAAACATTTCCGGTTCTATCAGCTTCTGTATTGCCAACTCACTTAAATGTGACCGTTTTCTTGCCTGCTGCAGTTTCAGGCTGTAAAAACACCACTAACCAATCAGAGGCAGGGGTAATAATACCCGATAGCTTTCTCAGCCAATCAACAATGGCCTGTCTTGCCATACCAGCTGAACATATTAAATGTACTAGTCATTGCTGTTTTCACCCCACAATTTCCCAAAAGAATCCCCTTTCCACACAATTTTGAACTTTGTAATTACGAAGAAAAAAGATCAAGACTAACACTGGATTGAAAACAATAAATAAAAGGTTTTATTCTCTTAATGTTCTCAAAAGTAACGAATGCCCGACTGTACAATATCAGTGTTGACGTGACTCATCCGGGTCAATCTGACCCGGAGTGTTTAAATTTGACCCGGGCGAGTCCAACTCACCTCTCGTCCACAGTTGTCAGCCGTATTTGCCGAGGTGAAAAGCGGGGTGGGAACTGTAATAACAAGAGAGAATAACCACACGAGGCAAAGGATGATGGACAGGGTGCCTTTGCCCATGCGCGGCCTCAGGGGATTAAAGATGCCGACAAATCTGTCAAGAAACAACCAATAAGAACATAGTTCCACAGAGAGGTGACCAATAGCAACATACATGAATATCTAAAAACGTTTGTGTTTTGAAAACAATAATGTCTGGTTTAATTACCACAGAAATGAAATTGTTTCGCATCCATGCAATACCAAGATAAAACCTAATTCTTTGGGAAAACAAGAGTATACCACTCTGCCTCATAGCTCAGCTGGTAGAGCATCTGCCCGGTGTATCAAAGGTCTTGGGGGAAACCTGAGTGGGTATATCACTGTGCCTCACAGCTCAGCTGGTAGAGCATCTGCCCGGTGTGTCAAAGGTCTTGGGTGAAACCTGAGGGGGTATATCACTATGCCTCACAGCTCAGCTGGTACCGTAGAGCATCTGCTCGGTATGCAAGAGGTCTGGGGAAAAAACCTGGGGCAGTATACCAGTGTGGCTCATACATGTAGCTCCGCTGGTACAGCATCTTCCGGGGGAGTCAGCGGTCTCGGGCTCGAATCTTGATAAGTATCATTTGATTTCTCTGTAACCCCATGTTTGAAAGAAACATGTGCTGTTGATAATTTCTAGTCCACTTTATTTCGACTAAAAATCACTGATTAAAAAAAACCCACCAACTAAAACACTCTTAAATAAGACCTGCTTGTACCGTACTAGTTTCACGTCCATCACCTCTTTTGTTTTCAGGCCACTTATGATTATTCTACATCTTAAAACTATTAGAAGAGCCAATTTTAACGTTTGTTCACTATACTATTTTCGTCTTTCTGAATTTCGAAATTTTGGCCACAAGCTATAAGCGGTAGCCAATTTTAAAATATATCGTAAAAAGTCCAACACTACTTTCCAAAATGTCGCGGGTAAGCTACAAAACATCCTGAATACCATCCCTGATCCCAGAATTACACAAAATAATCAATCCTCTAGACAGAGAAATCCGGTTAAGTTGGACCAGGGGGCCAATATTGTTACAAACACTAAGAAAGAATGCTGCCGGACCTAAAACTGTAATCATTTTGCTCCAGACTTTTGCTTTCGAGTATCTAAATTTGATCAAAATATTCTACTCTGACAAAAACACCCGAGGTATAAGTTAGGCCTACACCCGTGGGGTTGTTTTATATATAGAAGTCAGTTTCACTCCAAAATAATTCTCCTTTTGTCGAAGTTGTTTTTTTTCCGAAAGCGACGCGCGTCGCATTTACGTGCGAAAAGGCCGAGTTCATGAATCTATATTAAGAAGTTATTCGGAAATCATTTTAGTCGAGACAAATAACTTGTTTTTAACATCCTTCCGCGGTAGTTGCAAAATAAAAGTTGCGCTTTCGGCTTTTGTGTATATATAAATCAGGTTTATGCCTTTAACAAAATGACAGGACACCGCCGGCGGAGAAAGCTTTAAGCCCCGGGCACGACGGATCGTACGAAATGTTGTCGTGGTAGACCCATCAAATATTTGTCGTTGCCAGATCTTGCGACATGCATGCCCGAAATATATTTCAAGTGGTCACAAAGGCTACGACACATTAAAGATGGTTTGGCGATGGGGACGCGACAGAAAAAAAGATATGTCGTGGTTATGTCGTAAGTGTGTCGCAAGTCAGTCGTGCGACAGTCGTGGGACCATCGTGAGTTGTCGGGCATTGTCGGGGGGCTGTTGTTCACGTGATCAGGTCGTGGTTCACTTGTGGGATGCGCGTGCGACAGTCGTGCGACTGTCGCAAGACTGTCGCACAACAGTCGTGGGTCACTCGTGGGACGCTCATGCGTCCGTCTCCCGACTATATAACGCAAGACTTACGACAGCCACAAGACATAGATACCACAAAATCGTCGAGCAAAAAAGTTGCATGTCCAATTTTGCCTCACGACGGCGAGTCGATGCCACGATGCTCAACATTTCGTAGGACTGTCTTGCGACGACCCCTGATGACCCACGATTTGCCCAAATTTTCTGTCGTGTCGTGGCACAAATGCGTAGTGGGTTCGTTGTGACCGGGGCTTTAGAAAGCAATGAATATGGACATTATTGAAAAGTCCAAAGCTTAGTTACCATAATCCCAAAACCCCTATTTAAGTTTATTAAGACGAGGGAAAGATATGCATGAATATAGGGCAATTTACTAAGCCCTGGTTTTCCTTGTTAATGGATTCTGACGATTTCCGTTTCGCGCCACAGTTGTGATCGTATTTATTGGCTTGGCGCGAAAATAATTGACAATATGAGACGGCATGCCGTGCATAGCGCGTTGGATTATATTGGACGAGTTATGCTAGTCCACAGTTACACGCCGACTTGTATATCAAACCCCTTCGGCCCTGGCGGTTTGCACACAGCGTGAAAATAGATCCCTGTTATTACAGATACAGTTATTTAACAAGACAAATATCAGGCTAAATATTTATACCTACGCATCTTTGATCGGGAGAGTCTAAATTTACGCAGCGATTAATTGAATGGGAAAGATGAGACGAGGTTGTTTCAATTCGTGTTGCTGTGAGGGGGGAACAATAATCACTGCCCGGGGGCTGAGATAGTTTCCAAGTAAGTATGGCTATAAATGATTTAAAAATAGCTGCGGGGATTCGCGAATTAAGTTACCACTTACCAAAGGATACGTTTCTTTTCTAGCATTCAAACACTTTCTTTTACCGTACAAGCCAAACGTTTGGCATATAAAGCCGAACAAAAATCAAAGTTTAGCTTTTCGCAATCTTTGCGTTGAAAACCTACGCCAGGATTGTGTTGGAAAGCCCTCTCGGCGTCTCCCACTTTATTACAAAAACAACTGTCTCGCTGCTTATTATTGTAAAATTGATACAGCATTGAGTGTTTGATTACACATGAAACATGATATAATCACTTCGAAGTATGTGGTTTAAAAGAAGAAACGCAAACAGAAAAAAAAAATACTCTGACGGAAAAGATCGAGGCGGTTAATAGATTTAGCTTATTTTATCGGTCAGTAACGTGTATGAACACCTTGTGGCAAGGCTGACTGCACCAGCTTCCGCAAGAGCCGATGCCTAAGAACCTGCACTTTTAAGAATATTTTTGGGACGCGCAGCTCCAGAGGTTAGCTCATCCCATGAAGGCTTAATCAGGTTGGAACCCATCAAAAACATTCCGAGATCACTCAGCCACGGGATTCTTCCCAAAACAGGGATTATAACATTTCTTTGCTGTTGGAATAACTTTGTTCAAACAGGTCTACTTGCTTAGACCTAGACAAAATCACTGAGGCAGAACAGTCTTGAAAGCGATTCAAAAGTGATTGGTCGATCAGTGCCTTGTTATCCACAAGTTTACTGTATTTATTAAACTTACGGTCTTCTCGCGTAGAGTCGCCGTCAATTTGGGAAACCAGAACGAAAAGTATACCCTCATGCTTCAAAAATGCTAATTGTCTCAGTGCTTTTCTTTTTAGCGAGGCCCAGAATTTGAATGGTTGCTAAATAAAATGTCTCGGCACCAAAAACAACGACCTGCATGATGATAATTTGAAAATCGTACACTGCACGAACAGCTCATTTGCAGCTGAACCAAATATATTCACTCAGCTGCGTGTAAAAATAAACGTCGAGCCCAGGTATATATAATTCGTCCTGTGTCGCACTCTATTCCGAGTAATCAATCTTTTAAATTACAGACAAGCTCCGCGTAGCCGGAAAAAAAAATCAAGGCCGCTATTTCCCTAAAATTTCTCTCCTTTTCCCCCACTTCTGCCCAAAAGTGTTTAGCGTCTGTGTTTGTTACGGTATGACGCCAAGCATTGTAAATTGCTGGCTTGGCGCCCGCCTGCCATGACGGCCCAAGCTCGCCGCTCGAGACACGGGCGCTCTTGACTCCTTTGATATGCCGAGTCGACGGTAATAATAATTATGTGCAAAATACGGAAATAGACTTTGGGATGTGAACTAGATTTGATTTTGCGATGTTATCGCGTTCGAAATAATCAAGGCGATTGAGCAAGGTTTTTTTAATTTTAATATAGCACAAATAAAGATAAATTTTGCCCAAGGCGTGTTTCAAAATAATATAAAATATCTGTCAACCAGAGTGTCAAAATTTGCCGCAAGTGACTTGAAATTATCATATAAATTATACAACATATACCTTTAGGTGCGATTAGGTGCGATTTGGTACAATTGTGTATATATAGTCTATAGACTGGTAATCTCACCAAATCGTACCTAATCGTTGGAAATTCGTGGCAAAAATCGCACAGTGGGAGGCCCGCTTTATACAGTAATTTTCAGCAGGGTCATTTATCGTTTCAAATAATAGATATCAAAGTGACAAATCAGCATGCAACATTGGTGTCACGCATGGGACACACATGTACGTACAGTTGAAGTCAGAAGTATAAATACAACTGTATGCAACCAAGTGTTAATACTAGTGTGCTTACACCATTTTTGTAACAGTCTTTACTAAAGTCTTGATTTTGTGGAATTCCTCACGTGCATGTAGTACTTAAAACATAGCTTGTACACCTTGCAATGGTTCGGGTAGTCCTGTTTACTATTTTGGGTGATGATGATATAATACTTGTATTTATACTTCTGACTTCAACTGTATATTATTTCAAAAACAAACATTGTAGAATAACATTTTATGGGAGTACATATTCGTGGTAATGCCCAAACACACAAGGCATTTTATGTAACATGTGAAATAATGATAGCTATGGCTGAGCAGCCTGTTTACAGGGAATGAATTTGAAATGTCATGTTAGTTTGAAACGCCCCCTAAATTCCCAATTGAATGTTATTTATATACTACCTCCAACCCTTTGCTGCCGTGGGCGACTAATGACGTTGCAGAGTCTCAATAGTTAATATTATTTTAACCCACAAAGACGATATCAAAAGAACTATCTGTACTCAAAATGTAGCGATTTCATTATTAGTCTGTCTACCACCAAAATATACTGACACAAACGCAAAACACACACTTTATCAACGCAAAACGAGTTTTGAATGCAATAATATCACATGAACACTAAATGTTCTCGCAACCTCGCTGTGTGATGTTCCTGCCAGCACCATACCCAAAGCACGTTCTCTCTCACCTTTCGTTAACCGTGGCATGATTGGAGTGCATAGCATCTCGTGATTGTGTCTTGCTTTTAATGCATCAAGGCAATTGTGTTGCACGTGCATTGCATTCAACATGATTGTGCATGCCTGTGACAGCTGCACAGAATTTTCTGCATTTTGTCAATTGTTTTCATATTGGGAACATGGATGAGATTCAAACCCAGCCTTATTGAAAACAAAAATTATGTCTTTGCCACTTACAAATGTCGTTTGGGCCTTATCATTCTTATTGGCCGCATTACATAATACTTACACTAAAGTTTCTGTTTTGCGTTTCTAAATATTAAATTTAGTCAAACTAAACTAATTCTAGGTCATCGAGAATGGAAATGATGCCTAAAACGTTGGCTGCTCCGGTTTTGAAGAATTGTTATGCTCATGGTTCATGGCAATGACGGAGAGTATATGCATGCTATATAAACGAGAAGGGATCTCAATTAAAACCAGCAATTGTTAACTATAGCAGTTGCGCGAACTTGATCTTAATCCGCTGAGGATAAAGCCGTCTGCTGCCACCAAGAGTCAAGATTTGTCCAGTCACACCTATACACAACACCGCTCGGTCATTCTCCCTTGACCCTTCCACCTGTTCCGTGAAAGATGATCTGATCTCTTGGGGTGGCGTTGTAGGCCCTACATAATGAACAAACTTCACGCCAGTAGGGGCGCACCTCACTCAATAGGAAAAGATCAGTGCGACGAGCCCATTAATATTTTAGGCAACATCAACTGTTTCTCTAAAAGAGAGTGGAGAGCTGAACTGCCTAAAGGCCCATTGTATATTTATACAGATGAAACTTTTTTTTAAAAGAATTCCTGGATCAACCGCATTACTACATACCTAAAGAGCAATATTGGTAAGCAGGCCTGCAACAATTTCAGCTAGTACATAGATGCTGCAATGCTTCATAAAACCTTTAAAATTCATGCATAATGTTTGTGTTAGTGTCAAGTCAAATATGACAATTAAAACAACTGATTGGCCAACGTTTACAAATTATTATTATTTTTTTTAAATTGTAAACCAAGAGTTATTCATGTGTTTATGGTTATTTTACAAAGATATTAAACTGTGTTTTAAAGCTGGATTCACGCTGAGCCTTTTCGCGCGTAAATTTGACGCGCATCGCCTTGGAAAACAAATTGGTGGGGAGGCAATTTGGAGTGAAACGACGCACTGAAAATCAAAGAATCACAAAAACACTTCCCGCCCAAGTTGATTTTGCGGTTTTACTACAAATTCCCTCCATACAGCTTTTTTTCTTTTCTTCACAGCGACGCGTGTCATATTTACGCTCAAAAGGCTCATTGTGAATCCAGGGCTGCGTTCAACATACGCGAACGTTTGTAACGTTGGCCAACAATTTCGAGTGGAACGTATTGTGCGCCACCAACGTTGACCAACGTTGGCCAACGAACTTTTCAAAATGGCGCACGCGACATGAAAGATGACAGACGATGGTTTCCAGTTTTGAAAATAACAAATAAATTGCACCTTTCGTGGTTTTCTCCCTTATCGCTGGCGATACACAATCAATAGCAACGTGTCCCATTTCTTCAACAAATTGGTAAGCAGCGGCAAGCCACATTTCAACGTCGCTACGACCGCTGGGACTGTGGTCGCCGCCATGTTGACAACGTAATTTGGTAAACATTCCGTTTCACATTGAGCAAAACGTTGGCCCCAACGTTTGCAAATGTTCGCGTTAGTGGAACGGAGCCCAGCTTTAACTATAGTCGTTGCGCGAACGTGCAGTTAATCCGTTGAGAATAAAGCTGTCTGCTGCCACCAAGATTCAATATGTGTCCAGTCACACCTACACACCACCGCTCGGTCATTCTCCTTTGTCCCTGTTCCGTGAAAGATGATCTCATCTCTTGGGGTGGCGTTGTAAGCCCTACATAATGCACAAACTTCACGCCAGTTGCGAGTGGCCCTAGGGGTGCACCCCACTAAGCAGGGGAAGATCAGTGCGCCGAGCTCATTAATATTTGAAGTGCCCACAACTGTTTTCTTTAAAAAAGAGAGTCAAGAGCTGAACGGGTGTGATCTAGTGCAGAGATTGCCAGTCATCATGATGTGGGCATTTTTTTTCTTTAGACCGTATCAAATTGGCCAACTATGTAAGCACAACGTGTACAACTAGCATGTATGTCCTCAAGGAACAAATAAACTGTCCTACAAGATGGCAGCTATTTGATACTGTCTATTTTGGACAATCTAGCTTGTAAAGTGGTCCTATTTTGCCGAGTATAGCGTATGTGACCTTTTCCTCAAAATGGACGCTGGTCTGTTTGGCAATTTTCACTTCTTGCAGGGGTGGTTTTATTTCAAGTTCAAATTAGTTAATACAAGTGACACACTCCCACTATAAAATTGAACAGAATTGAAAAATTTAGACTTTAAGGAGTGTTTTGGTTTTCATCCCGAGACCCTGTGAGAATTATAAGTACTTTAAAATGATTTTAGCATTGGTTTCAATGGGGCCTGATTTTAAAAGGGATTTATACCCATTCAAAAAACAAAAGACCCCGTGCCCAACAAGTACAACTCGTATATTATTTTACTCCCTGTTTTGCCGGCATCAGGGCACAGTGACTTTGTGCCCAGTGTTTTCTTATAATCAAACTTTCATGAAACTTAACGGATCACGGGTGGGATCGGGGCTTGCGATATCGGCCACAGGGGAAATCTGGACGCTGTAATACGGGTTGTGGAAGAGACCTGCTTAGGCCCATCCTTTTGCGTGAAGTCATCTGGAATTGACACTAATGTACACAGTACTGATTGAATAACGTCGGTACGGGTTTGGATTCACGTATGGGTGCACAGTTGCGCGATAGAGTGGATTAATGGGGAAAAGGAGGAAAATACGTGTGACGGGACAACACCAATAATAACAGTCGTGAGCATCACCTCAAACGTCAACTTCTAAAACGAGGTTGCACAAATACGAGTTATCCCAGTTTTACAAGCGTCTTCCATGTTACGGACAGATTTTGCTGTCTTAAATGTGTCAATAGATTTACGAAGTGCCTTCTCATGCATGAAGCACGTCGACAATAGGACCATTAGAAATGGTACGCGTATACGGGAAACGTGTGCGGCTCGGAAAAACTGGAAGGTTGTGTCAACAGTTTGCGCAGTTATTTTGTCTGCACAGCATAGGTTTTGTGACTTTCACATCAATATAACCATACACATCCACACATTTTTTAAACAGCCACGCCAAATATTGTAATATAACAACCCAGTTTTTGCGTACCATTTCTAATGGTCCCTAATGTGAAAGGGTCCGATACTCCTTACTCGAAACTGCTACATTATAAATCGCCTTTTTGCATAATTTGCATAATGGCTGGCGCCCCGAGTTCTTCAATTTCAAATGGAGGTGCAGTTTAGAATGTCACATACTAACGCTGTTGTCGCTACGTGGTGCACGCCATTGCCTAACAACCAACAGTCTGCATGGCTGCCTGACGCCATTCTCTCATACGGTGAACAAGGTATTGATTATGTACACAACTGCCGCGTGCACCACATAGCAACAAACATTTAGTCTGGTCATGTGGATACTAAATGTGCATGTGAAAAAAAGGAAGTCGGTACACCGGACGCTTTTCATGTGAAATACGTAAAAAGGATAATTACCCAGACTGCTTTGCGTGAGATGCGCACAACACACGGAAAATGGTCAGAGATTCTTGTCATAGAAATAGCGTGGAGTAACACATGGCTGTTTTGTACAGACAATTCTTTGTGAAAACGATATAGTAAAAGCATACTTTGCCCAGTAAGGAAATAAATGTAAATTATCTGTCACCCTTTGGGAAATTAAAAAACAAAATATGTTGCCTAATTCCGTCGAGAATCTTAGCTGTCGTTGAAAATCGATTGAAAGCCGCTCAAGCAAGAAATAGAAGCGGTCGGAGTAGAACAAAATTGGGGTCAAACAGGGATTGGTGGGTATCGGTTACGCCTGCTAATACGGTTATCACCATGCATGAAGTAGTATTAAGGGACGTTCACACTATCGCGGACAATTTGCTTTGCGCATGGCTGTGCCATAGGTTTGTACAGAAACTGGTTTGCCACTTGTGCGCGGCCCGTCGCGATGCGCAAAACTTTTAGCTGGGTCAAAGTTCAAATCTGTTGAACATTGACCGCGGTGCGTTGACCTTTCCAACGCGCAGCCAATACGGTTTCAGAGAAGTTACAAGTTACTGGAGTGAAATTTTCTATTTTGGAAAGATTGGCGATTGTGTGCTCATGAAATGCGGTGAGCGCAGCGCGGCACCGTGCTTTTTCCGCGACGTGAACGCCCTTTATGCGAGTGTTTTGAACAAAGCGCGCTGCGCTGGTGCACGCGCTTCGCATTACCACATCACGACAACTTGTTTTTGGCGGTGTATCACATGGTAGACTTGGCCTTAACGTGAGAAGGATGTGGTCGTTTTCCTCATAAACTCGAGACATCTTCCTGTTTTTGTGATTTGAGTGTTTGCAAATTACTTTACCGCAATGAAACATTATCGGGCAATGTTCCTGTTGGAACATGCAAGTATCTCTCAAGTATCAAAAATCCTTGAAATGGTGTGGTATATTTTTTCAGCAATTTTCGAAGTTAATTAACGCTGAATATTTTGTCTGGTACGCCAAAATTGAACAGAACTGGGAAGGGGTTTGAAAAGAGATATGGTCAAAATTGTCCTCCAATTTGAGTTCTTTGCAAACCTGTGGTGCAAAACAAAGGTGTTAGGTATCAGCCTTGGGTGTCAAAATTGAAGTATAATTTTGTCATTTTGTGATGCAAACTCCTCAAAAAAAGTTTGGAAACTCAAGTTTGATTTCTCTCTTGTTACTGAATAATTGTCCTTGAATTTGATATCATTAGAAAGCCCTCTTATTCTTCTTTACATTGATGTGTCATTTGTTATGATTAAGCAATTGGGGGATGTGCAGCACAGCTGAATACGGGGGTGGGTGTAAAGTGAAATGTCACAAAATTCACTGCTATTGTCATACAGTGCATTCCCCTTTTGCTTGGAGGATGGAAATGTGTCAATACACCTTTTGACAATAGCGATGCATTTTGCGACATTTCACTTTACACCCACCCCCGTATTCAGCTGTGATGCACATCTGCCAATTGCCTAATCATGACAAATGACACACCATTGTAAAGAAGAATAACAGGGCTTTCCAAATTCAAGGAAAATTATATTGCAACAAGACAGAAATCGTCAGTCAAACTTGAGTTTCCAAACTTTTTTTGAAGAGTTTATATCAATAAAATACACAATTGTTTTTAACTTTTTGAGACAGCCCTACTTTGAAATCATTAGAATATTCTATTTCAAACAAACAAACAGTGTTGGATGTACTTTAATCTTTCGGCAAAACGCAAAATTTACTTATGGTGAAATACAGCGAAAGGGAAAGATTTGTCCTTATAATTTGTGACCCGCTCTGGAAAAAGGGTAGTATAAGTCGCGCAGGCTAGGTCGAGTTTTCACGACCGGGGGCGGATTGCAATAAAATCGACTTAGCCACTGGTCCAAGACCGGTATTTTATAGCCGGCTATCCAACTTAGGCAGTCTTGGCTTAGTCACTGGTTTAGCCCATTGTAATAAACCAGTCTAACTGAAGTACGGCTGCGCCAACGGAAAAACACGCACATCTTAATGGAAGTGACGCAGCCGGCTATATACTTGGGTAATTTCAAGCCAAGAAAACGTCCTCACGAAGCCACTTGATGGCGCGTGCGCTTCCACAGGATTTGCAAAGAAACCGACTGCAACAGTTAGCAGTCAGTTAGCACTGAAAAGGCACCAATGGGCATATAATGTGCGTTCTGTTCACAGCACTCTTCGTCTTCTTTCAGCACAAATTGCAAGATGTAGCGCCGTGTCCAAAAATTGTAGACCGACTATAGCCTGTTCGCCGCGGGCTTCAATTTTAAAACTGGTCTTACATTAAGACCACGATATTGCAAGCGGGCTATAATTATAGACCGGTCTTAGTGGACTCCGCGTTTGTGATTTAGAGTGATTTGCACTCTTTTGGAGTGATTTGCACTCTTTTGGAGTGCTTTTATAAGGGAGTCACTCTTTTAAGGAGTGAGTTTATACACATGCAGCACGATATGGGGCCGAGGGTACACCTCCCCTACCATTGTCCCCCATTGTGTCTCAAACATCCAAGGAATTCCTTTCAGTTTTTAGGGGGAGTTGGTGCGTTAACAAAAGGGAAGAGTGTGTTAAGTCATAGGGGCGTTAGGGTGGAGTCCTTAGGCCCCAAATCTGGGTGTAAGTTTTTCACTCTGTTACATTTAGAGAGTATAGTCGCGAAAACTTGACCTAGCCTGCGCGACTTAAGTGGGTATCTCATTGGCCTGGAGACTAGGTGGCGACCTGGTGGCGACCTGGTGGCGACTCGAGTCTCCGCTGGTTGCGCGACGTCTCCCGGAGACTAGCCGGTTCTCCGGGGTGTCGCGGGAAATTCAAACATGTTCGATTTTTTTGGACACTTTTTCTAGTCTCCAGCAGGTCTCGGAGACGTCTCCGCGACGTCTCCGCGACGTCTCCATCAGTTGCGGCGACGTCGAGGAGACTAATTTTGTCCGCGACTGGGGAGACGTCTCCGCGACGTCTTCGCGACGTCTCCGCGACCTGCTGGAGACCAAGGAGACTGAGGAGACGTCGCGGAGACGTCCCCGCGACTTACGGGCGAATTGGTTGTCACCTTGTCTGGAGACGTCTCGGAGACGTCGCCTTGGTGAGAGCGCAAGCCATTTTTTTGTCTCCCGAGTCGCCCAGGTTGCCGCGACGTTTCCGCCAATGAGATAGGCACTTTACATACTACCCTTTTCCAGAGCGGGTCACATTTAAAAAGAAAAAGTAAAGTTCTATAGAAAATCTTAACGCTGGTGTGATACACAACATGCTTTAAAGCAACGGAACAGCATTTGATTCATAGTATTATTTGGCGACTCGTCAACATTTTGCTAAGTATCACTTATATTTCCATAATCTGATTAAAAGTACATTGTAATATTCTAATTGAGAATCTTTAGGGCAAATATAATTGTATTGATCTCTTATCTATAAGAAATCAGACTAAAACGAAAAACACTCTCCTGTTTGCTTCGAAGCCATCAAAATTAACTGAAACAGATTATTATGTTGTAACTGACGCGGAAACAATGCATTCAGCAAGCCTCTTCATTAAGGCAAATTGACAGTAAAACGAAATGACGTGACTGGCTTCAACAAGGAACTCGTTATCCCGTTTAAAAACACCCGTTCAACCTGTAATTACGCGCACGAGTTGACACCACTGCCAGTAACTTAATTAAAGGCCTATTATATAATTTGCAGATGAAAGTTTTACGAAATCTTGAAACAACAAGAAGAACGTTGCTCAACTATAGCCTGCAAAATTTCAGCTCTATATCAACGCTTCAAAAAACCCTTTACAATATGTGAATGGTAAACAAAATTTGCACACTTTTTTTGCAAAAAATGCCCTCAGTTGTTAATTTCTTACAAAAAGTAAAATGATCTTGGAAGAAATAAACTCAAGTCGGGTTTGTTACCGTTGCTATCAACACTTTGAATAAGGTTTTTGTTGTCAACCTTTGAAGTCAAATTTTGGGTCATTGCGAGTGATATGACGGCCCTTTAACAGCCATATATTCAACAGATAAGAATTAATGCAATCTCCCGGACAACCACTGTCGTGTCAACGCCCTGCGATCGCGCCAATTGCCAGGCACCACTTCACGGTATAAAACCGCTGTCTATAGCGGCGGCCGCAGGTCGCGAAGTCATACAACTCCGACAGAGCAGATTTGACGGCCTGAATACGGTCGCGACGATATCTGGAAAATTAGACGGCCTGATAATTACAGAGAGTGACAAGGCAATGCTGTTGTTGGGGCGCGTATAGGAGCATGCACGATCCGTTGCACGTTGCCATGGATTTCTGCTAAACTATAGATTGGGAGATGTTCGAGGAAAACACGCCTAAAGGCGATTTTCTTGTCAACAATGACTCCGTGAATCGGGCGCCAAGAAAAGCCTCATGGAAGTTTTGTAACACGTATACGACTGTAGACTTCTTCAATGCAACAAACCGTAGTTATGACTTTACGTCCAAAATAATATAGGTTTCCCGCCCAATTTTACCAATTCAAATGAAATTGAATGACCACGCTGATTTTCAGTCAACAATCTAAAAGAATCATTGAATTTCAATCTTTGTGCATGCATTCCATCGTATTTAAGTTCCGTTAGTCTTTGTATAAGGTACTATGATCACATTGGAATTATCGCATCAGTCATTCAATTTCAGAGGGACCAGCATGCACAAGCTGGTTGTTTGGGCATTCATTGTCATTATTGTGCAAACATTTTTTTAAAGGCATGGCTATCCGTTTATCCAATATGTTTGTGCAATGAAAAATACGGATTCTACGTGTGCAGTCCGTAAAATTACGGAAATGACCCTGACAATTCCGTAAAATTGTCCGTAAAAATACGGAAATTTTTAACAGTGAGTATATAAGGCACTTTGTGGATCTACCGTTACATCTAAATATGAATACCTGCCCCCTGTCATGGCCACTGATGCAAGGGGTCTATATCGAAAAGAGAAAGGTCCAAGAAATAATTTAATGAAATTAGGGCACCATACGATAATGGACACAGAAATATGACAAAGGAGGTGTTTTGAAGTAATAATGTTATCTAGAAAATCATGTATATACTGCCTTTAATGAATATATGATCATCCGAATAAAATCTCGCGCCCAATTCTGCTTTAAAACGTCACCTGGAAAAATTACACGATATCTGCAAAAACTGTGGTGTTAAATTAACACTAGTGGTGTTGTCTTATATAGATAACAAACCTGGTGTTACGTTTTAGTTTTAACACCCAGGATTTTAAAAATAATGCATTTATTCCAATAGACCAGTTGCGTGATAGATTCGCATAAATCCTAGAGTCCCGTTTTCGCGCTATAGCGCTCGCGTACGAGTGGGTCAAGGGCCATCCTGGCAAATCCGGCCGTTCCCAGGGGGTGCAAGCTGGTGCATAGTAACCGGCGCGAAAGTCTTTGCGGTACCCGGAATACCTCGAACATTACTCTATGCATTTTTAAGCTGGGCCATCCGAAATGAAGTTGAAATGAACAATTTTCGTCAAAAAAAGGAAATATAACGTGTTTTTTTGTTTACTTGTTTACTTGAAATCGATGTCAACTTTGAAAGGTGGAACGTTTCCAAACTGCAATGATACATTTAAGAAAGTGGAGAAACGATTTTGGGTTATGTGACTGGTTTGAAGTTGCCGATCAACATGTTCAATCAATATGGTCTAGCTTAAACATACATAGATTAAAGTGCGAGGTATTCCAGGTACTCGCACGGTTACCGTGTATACCAGCGTGCATCCCCTGGAAACAGCCCGATTTGCCAGGTAAAGTATGGTGCTTGACTAACATATGGCGCGAAGGCGGGACTTATTATTTATGCAAATATGAGGCGTAACTCTATGATTTATGCAAATCTATCACGCAAGTGGTCTATTGAGGAATGAAAAGTAACACCCATGGCGTTAAATTGTAACACCAGGCGTTGTATCTAGGCCTATATAAGACAACACTACTAGTGTTAATTTAACACCACAGTTTTTGCAGTGTATATAATAAGAAACACTAACTGTCAACCAGAACATTCAAGCTTAGACTGTTGCAGCAACCGTATACATCATGCTGACATCGGGAACACTAAAGTGGCTGTATATATACAGTCGAACATTGGTAATAAGAGCACTTTATTACAACATTCTGCTTATCACAAGGAATAGTTTAGGTCCGAAACCTTTGTTCTTCATTGTTTTCATTCCTGATAATACAAGGTTCCTGTTATAACAAGGTAATCTGCAGAGTCCCACGAGGTTTGACTGTATAGTTCTTTCTTCGCCATAAGATACAACTAGGTCAAGAAGCTGACAAGTTTTGTCTTTTAAGTCAAGAAATCACAAGTGATGCGCTGTAATAAAGAAGGAAGGTATACAATAAATGAGTGTTACTTGCTAGTAGGTAGGCCTGGACTCTTAATCAGACTCGGTCTGAACAACCCCTGGCCCTAATATTTGCTCTAGTCTTGAGCGACGGTTTGGAACCAATTCTCTGTTTTTAGTGGGTGCAATTTCCCCGCTGAAATAACATCTGCGCAGGCTGGAGATTATACAGGGTGGACACTAAACGACGAGAAAGTTATTGAACCTGATCCAGTGTCGAATCGCCCCACGGCAATGTCTGTGCCGCGCCCGGCAATCATGGACAAGGGTATCCCCGCCCGGTGCGAAGGAACGCAATTTCGCGCCGGTGCTTTATTATGAAAAAGTCCAATTTGGGAAATTTCTCGGTTACTCGCCCAAAGAAACAAACTAAAGCGACGGAGACACGCCGAACCAATTTTAGTCGATCGACCCATCTGTTGAAGCTCATATTCACACACCGAGGGAACCATTTCTAAAGCAGTTTTAGCGTTAAACGCCCCTGAAATCTGCCCATTACAGATAAAATTTCTCGAAAGAGCGTGTCGCATGACAACCGCTTCTTAAGATCAGCCGTCTCATATTGATTAGACGCATCATCGAATGAATATAGCTTTTCCGGGTAAAATTCTTTTTATTGGGGAGCTTTGAGCGATTTCACTTGACACCAAACGTGCCAATTAAGAGACCATTCCGTCCAATTCCAATTTGAGAAATCCAGTTGACAAATGTCAAAAGAGTACATCTGATCTCATTTCGTTCGTCAATAAAAATCAACATCGGAAAATGTCCCCTCGTTTCCCGCGATGTTGGGATTTGGCTACAGAATTGAACAATAATCCAAAAGAGAGCGTTATATCGAGACCTCACTCAATTTTAAGCAGATTGGTATGCAAATCTGGTGCAGTAACTGAAATAACCGAAGTTTCACAGTAAGACAAAATTGAGCCTCAATAGACCGTTGTAAGTCTCTTTTCGGGTCACACTTCCGGAGACCAGTCAGGGAATGGCAATGGGGTTTTAACGTTGTGAGGATCTTCTTTGAATGATCACTTTACCGTATAGTATACCGCGTTTGTAAGCGCCCAAACACTAATAACATGGCTAAATAAATACTTGGTTTGAACAACAATTGAACGTTCACTTCTGTTGAGACTGGAGAGTAGATAAAACCACCACAAAAACCCAAACAAATAAAGTACACATGGTCAGGACGGAAATCGCAAAGACTGTCTAAAGCCGAATCAAGAACTTTTGAAAACGTCCATAATGCGCCAACTACACTGCGCGAAAATATTCGCGCCACTTTTGGACAACCATGCAGAGACGCGCTGTCATGGCTGCGTGGTTTTTATATTACGTGTCGGGTTACCAGTTTATCTCAAAAACGGAAATAAAAGGTCAGATTAAAAATTGTATGAACTTTTTGCTTAATTAAATTTTCTCACAAGTAATAAATGGGATTTTAAGAATTTTTACAGTGGACCCCGAATCGGTAGGTGAAACTGCTAATTTTGACGTGGTGTCAAAATGGTACCGAAAAAACCCGGTCGCTGCACGTGGTTAAGCTCCTATACGAGGTCTACGGAAGTCGACGAGTCTCGCGGAGTCCCGCACGTTCTTGAGGTCAACTTACACGGTATATATGCCATAGGACTTAATTTGACCAATCCTTTATAAGATGGTGACTTTACGAATTAAATTTCTGATCAATCTACATGCAAAAGAGTTTCCAGTACATACATTCATGTCACAACTTTGACATCCATTTACGTAGGTGCGAACATGCGCACTTTGCCTTGGGGTAACATTCTCCGATACAGTCACGAAACACCGCAACAGTGCAAGCTAAGCACAGAACGGACATGTAATTAACTGCGGTTGTGCTCAATGCGCGACTGCTTAAGATAACACTCACCCCCTTCCCCAAGACTATTTCAGTCTGTCCCATGGGGCAAAAATTCGAGGAAATTCAGGCATTGTTCTACTGTGTTTGGATGACTGTTTGACCGCGATCTGTCTCAACTGCAACTTGCAAAACCTCTTAAAGATTCGTGCTACCAGTGGATGGCAAACATATGATTAGCAATCAATGCAAAGTAAAAAAAATTAATTAATTAATTAATTAAAAGTTAAAACATGCAAATATGACAAAAAAATTGCCCAATTATCAATAACCATGAGAAGGCTATATTATAGTTGATGAAATTTTGGAGAAACTTAAGTTGATTCTTACAATAATTATAAAGGCCGCATTTATTTACTAGAGCAAAAACAAATATTGCGGCACTCAACTTTGGGAAGATGCGCAAGACATGAGCAAGACATGCGCAAGACATTTCATTTGCTTAAACTTAAATGCCCATTAACATCATTTACAATCCCCCAAAAATTTACTTTTACACAAGACAAACCTTACTCAATATGTTGGTATAGCAACGGTAAATGTTCCTGTCCAAGATGCATGGGTTCACACAAAAATTATACATGCTGGATTTTGGAGATTTTGCTGAAGTATTGATGTTGAAATTTCCGCAGACTAGTTTACCAACATTCGTCTTTATATAGACCTTTCTCATTACCATGGAAACCTTCCTTGTGTGTCCGCCATAGCTGGGACACAGTCAGTGCATGAACTATACATGCGTTATGTGATGATGCTCACTGTGTGGTCACTTCGAACATTTTGCGCGTTTGTTGTAATGGTGAATGCACAGTAGTCAGATGGGCACTACCTTCGAAGGTAAAGTTAACAACGACAGCCCCACTACCAACGACGCGCGTTTACATGGTGCTTTAACAACGACGCGCAAGCATGCACACGGCCCATATACCAACGGTTCGCGCTCGTAAGTAGCGCGCTACTCTATAGGATTTCTTGTAGGTAAATCGTCGTTGGTAACTTGTAAGTAAGTGCGTCCACACGGTCACTACTTACGAGTTTAATCCCGAGTGCCCACTACCAACGACTAAAGAAGGGTTCACACTATCGCGGAAAAGTCACACTGTCGTGCTGCGCTCACCGCATTGCATGAGCTCCCAATCGCCGATTATTCCAAAATAGAAAATTCCACTCTGGTAACTTGGGGCTTCTCTGATGGCTGCGCGTTGGAAAGGTCAGCGCACCGCGGACAAAGTTCAACAGATTTGAACTTTGACCCATGCAGCTCAAAACGTTTTGCGCGTCGCGATAGGCCGCGCACAAGCGGCAAACCAGTTTGTGTACAAACCAATGGAACAGTGTGATATTTCCGCGATAGTGTGAATCCGCCTTTAGGTTAACAACGATCGTCTGAACGCACCTTGCGCGCGCGTAATAATTGTGACGCGCGTCGCTTTGAGACAAAGCAATGTGTAGGGAATTTTGAGTGAAACGATGCACTGAAAATCACTTAATTATGAATACACTTTCCGTCCAATATGTCCAAGCTAACAATGTGGTTTCGGTGCGTTGTTTACCGCCAAATTCTTGCAAATGATTGTCTTTAAGGTTGTTGTAAAATGTAGCCTACTTCTTGATTAAAATTTCATTCAATTAATTTGCGCACTCACACTGCTCGAATTTAAATGGTACTATGGTGCATTTAGTCAAACAGACAATGTGATAATCCAATTAGACTTTCTGCCTCTCTTCCAAAAAAAACCAGCTTCAGACTGCGAAATTCCTCGGAGAGACCCTTTATGCATGGCGACCAGCTGCTAGACTGACAGATAATCAACGCTGCATCCTTAAACATTCGCCTTGCGTCGTGTCCTCTTAAGTGGCAAATGCTCCAGGAATTTGGACAGCAAATATGCCGTGACTATTCCGTTGTATCAAGAAAAATGCACATGTACCGCCAACGTAAGGTTAAACGTTTCCAGCTGATAGTTGGAACGTCAAGTACCGAGCGTCCTCTCGCGAAAAAAAAAAGAAGAAAAAAAGAAACTAGAGATACTGTATGTCTTTGGATAACAGATATTTCCCGCGTTGTTTGTTTTGTATGCTTGTACTGTTTGTATGTCTGTGCGGGTTTCTGTATTTAAACGGGGGACGTTTAACAATAGGAACAATGAGGTCCGCGAATGCCAAGGGGGTCTACGATTTGGAGTCGCAATCTAAACAAAAGAGGAACAATGGGGTCCGCGGTGGGAGGTGGGTACAAGACTATTATATGTATGTGTGAACATGGTTGCGCTATAGTGAAATAGATGGATCATTTTTCAATTGATAACCCACCCTCCTTTTTAAAAATAATGTTAATACAATTTTTTTGCGTAAAGGACTAATGGTGGAGCGCTGTAATTCTTAATAGTGTAGAATATTTAGAATAATTTACAAACAGATTTTTCTTGGTTTCATATATTATTGTTTTTAACGTCGTATAAAGGGGGGACACACCGATGCATTTTCAGCTCTTACGATTACAAGTCTTTTTGACCAGTTCCTTTCTGGAAAAGGTATAGTTGCTTGTTTTAAAGAATCCGCTTGTCAAGCAGTTTCAAAATTCATTTAGAAGATCTCATATAGTTTATTGCATAATAATCTCGTCATGTTTTGAGTATTATCAACTGGTAAGGGTGTTGTTCGATTCACAAGTAAATTTCAAGTAATTATAAGAATGAATGTAGGATTGTCACGACGAAAGAGGGATACTGTGTCCCATCTTCATGGAATCCAAAATCTAAATGCCTCAAATCATTTCAAATACATGATTTAGTACATTTAAAGGAGCGCGTCCAGATCACATCTTGAGCCCCCATTTTCCCCATGGGTATTGAGATTTTGATACCATAATCGTTAGTCACATTTTTCTCGTTACCAGTCTAAAATTTCTGGCTGTCAATCCGTATAATTTTTTTTTAAAAACACTTATGTTTTGTAAACTAATCCGTTTCATTAAGCAATGCAGTAATATGATTGAACCTTTTCGCTTCCATATCCCAACTGGAGATGACAAAATCCTGTTTTCTTCCCATGGATAGTATTTTGGGAGGTATTTTATATGACTTTTAGGTTAGAATGAAATACATTTTCTGAAGAAAAAAACCAGAACAAGCTTCCTTTAAGTCTCACAGATGACGCGTATCATGACAGAATTTCGCCTCTTCCCAGCAACACTGGAACGAAAACTTAATCCTAGACGCCCCAGTCGTTCGTAACAAAGCGAGCAAGTTTTACAGGTTGTTTGCGCGGCTTTGTCAAAGACAAAAGTCTTCAACGAAATATCAGATGACTTAACTAGCCATAGCACCGACAAAGGGGCGAATCGGCGCAAGCTCTGCGTTTGAGAATGCGAGCCTCAATTTTGCCGGATCGCATTCACCCCAACTAAGGTATTCTTTTGAGATGACCGTCAAAGAATTGGGACACAAAAGGAGAATTGGGACACAAAAGGAGAATTGGGACACAAAAGGAGAAAATTACCCCAGAAAATTACCCCTAAACGCCCCAGTCATTCGTAACAAAGCGAGCAAGTTTTGCAGGTTGTTTGCGCGGGATTTGTCAAAGACAAAACTATAGTCTTTAACGAAATATCAAATGACTTAACTAGCTAGCACCGACAAAGGGGCGAATCGGCGCAAGCTCTGCGTTTGAGAATGCGAGCCTCAATTTTGCCGGATCGCATTCACCTCAACTGAGGTATTCTTTTTAGATGATCGTCAAATGAATCGGGACACAAAGGAGAAGATTACCCCAGGCTATGTCTCGTATTACTGCGTTCTGAAGACTCGATTTCGCCAGATCGACCTGATTTTCCGGATGCGTCTGAGATCTGCCTCTCACCGAGTACATGCATTGCAACGCACGAGCATGCGGTGTGGTACGTGTATACGCAGGGGATTTTAGCTTCCAGACTGCAATGAATAAAGATGCTTAGTCTATAGCTTTTTCTCAGTCAAGAGTATACCAAATCTGACAGAACTAGGTCTGGCAAATAGTGGTAAAATTGCAAATTTCTTTAAATATGTTAGGCTAACAGGAAACCTCCACCCGCCCCTTGTTACCAACGTGTGTGTACGTGTCCGTGGGCAAGACAATCTCAATTGCCCTGTCAACCCAAGCGATACTTGGAGAATGCGACAATCTAACTGCCGATAGGGTTGTGCGGATTCGCTCGAATTCATCAGAAATGCATTCGATTTCGTTTATAGAAGTGCGTATTCAAGTGATTTTGTTCAGGACGCAATTTCTCTGGTTCTCATTCATTTGCACGTTATTCAATTTTGTTTAAAGACATTCACATTTGTTCGCTAAGACATGCATCCAGATTTGAATTTGCGTAATTCAAATACAAAGCGTTGAATCTTCATTTAATTTAGCACAAGCTCGGGGCTTGGGCGAATTTGAATGATTTTCGCTGGTATTTCAAAATTGAATGCGCGTAGTTTTAAATTTGAGTGCGAAATTTTCCCGATTGCGTGCTCGAAAAGCCAAATTGAATGCTCTCATTAAAGGATGATCCCAAACTGCATTCAAATTTGCGCTAAAACGAATACATCTTAAACGAACTTGGGAGGTGCTTTGTCAAAACTGAACGAGAAAACCTAAGATATATTTGGCAACAGATTCAGGATTAAGCCTACGCCTAGCGTAGATACATGTATGTGCGCTATACAAGAATCGACCATTTTATCTCTATACGAATGTAGTTTCGTATTCGCCTCAATGTCCCGCGACCGCGTAATTCTGGTAACATTTGTATTACTGGACATTAAGCTAGAATGGGCCCAGTGTTATGTATACCGTGTTCATTGGGTTGAAGCTTATTTGCAGAGGCGGAACCAGCCATATTAAAATACAGTAATACAATGGAATTCAGGGGGTCGGACCCCCTGAAATCAATTGTATTCCTGTATTTTAATGAGGCTGGATGCGCCACTGCTTTGTGCCCGGTCAAACCAACAGGTTCCCACACCTTTCGAACAAATGTCGTCTTAAGCACATTACATAACACTCGGGGTGAAAGCCTTTGCATCCCATCTAAAGGATGAGGCAGCCGGGATGGATTACTTTGCTCAAGACGGCCACAGCTTGACTTACACCGGAATCCCGTGCTCTCTCAACGTAAAAGTATGAAAACCACTTTAGCCATATATTAAAGGGAATTTGGTTTTAGAATGAAGCTTTCACTCCTTTAAAGGGCTAATATATAATATGTTTTGAGCGATTATAGAAACAAAAACATTAACAATCAAAAGAAGGACATTAAAAAACTCATCTGAAGACTTTTCAGCTCCGTCAATTACACTATACGTTTCCCCAAAACATGAAAAATCCATTTGCGTTTTGTACCACACGAACAATGCTTGGCCTAGACTGCTCCCCGGTCCATGCGATCGCTTGCATTCCACTTAACACATAGACCATGATGTAGACTACTGAAGACAGCATGACCAGTCTAGGCAAGGCATTGTATTAGGTGGGTTACAATGGCGGACGGTGGCTTCAATCTTAGACGTCGTTGCTTCATCCAGTGTATATATATATATATATCGATGAGTTCACATGCACAGCGCGTAGCCTACCTACGGAAAGTGTGCGAAGTCTGAATCGTGCAGCCTGTACATAGCGCCCGTTTCAGACCGGCCAGATGCGAACCAACTAAGTAAATCGTTTATCTTCATGGATTATTTTCTGGTAAAATTTTGCCCTCTCTGGCGGAAACATTATATTGGATAGTTGCTACCAATTCAGCCTTTACTTTGAGGAAGGTTTGCCCTGTCAACTCATCGATTAACATGTTAGGCCATTGCACATATGGCCTTTAAGTGTAGATTTCACGTCTTTAAAGTGGGTTCTAACTCTTCCACAGTGAAAAAGCACTATAAACGAGTGAAAATATTAATATCCACTCCAAAACGAGATGTCCCTTATATGACTCTGAAAAGATCGTTTTACATTTAAAGCCCAATACATCATTTGCAATGATTCAAAATATTCAAAATTTTACTTCATGAGTTGACAAGAAAAATTCGACTAAAAGTATTGACAGCAAGAAGAAATTGCCAAATGAATTAAGGTGCTTTGTAAAAGAACAAAATCATCTGCAGACATGTTTTACCATTCATTCAACACAAAACAATTCATGGATTTTATGGCTTTCTGAAGTGTTCAACCGCACCTATGCATGGGGCACCGGTAAGAAAAATTTCAGACATCAACTACGGGGGTAGGTGCTGTCGTTTTTAGACTTATTTTAAGTCTGAGATCGCGTATACTTCACCAATTATGGGAAGTATCATATGCACAACTAATATACTATATACACGAAGTCAGACTTAAAATAAATCTAAAAACGACAGCACCCCACCCCCCACCCCCCTATTCCCTAGTGTATGTTCTTACCGGTGCCCCCTAGCTGATCTATGTGGCTGAAATTTATACAAGGCAGTTTATCAACATTATTCTTTAGTTAGGCGGTGCTGTTCCCGTTTTTAAAAGTTCTCCAATCATGTAATATTATCTGTCTTTAAAGAGTGTTTTTTTTCTTTTCAGACAGTTGCCCAATAATCGAAAATACCTAAACAGCACGATTCAGTCCAAATTTTCCACATCATAAAACAAGATCAACAATGTTGTGCAAAGCTCATGTTCCGAAAACGGATAAAAACACGCAAATCCAACACTATTAAAAGCTTCAATCCGGAAGGCAATTCAATACCGGAGAAAAGATGGTTTTACCCGGGCAATCTCGTCAGGAAAACGTGGAGATATGAAACACCCAAAATACCACAAATGACGTCCTTTTGCAAAACAGGATGTATCGAGAGTGCCATTATGTTCAGATAAATGAAAGATAATACCGACATTGCTGTCATATACCATAACATGCTTAGCGTTACTGTCAAGAGTGTGGAGAAATACAGTAACATTAAAGATTTTAGAAAATTTACCAATCAATGGTCAGTCTGGAGCAGGCATTGTGCACGTAACTGACCTGCTTACGGCATGACTTTGGCAGTTCAGCCGGGTTGCCATGTTGTACTTTTAACCAATCGACACGCAATCCAGGGACCATCAGAACTTAGCTTGTATTTGCTCGTTCCTATGGCAGTACACTTGACGGTACTAGTGCACGAGTTTCGTGGTGTAATAATCGAGTAAGGACATATCTGTCTAAGTGAAGTAATAAGTCGTTTCATCTTTATTCCACGCACAAGTTTACCGTCTCGGCAGATGCCGTCCATGGTCGACCTTTGCCCGATTGTACTCCGGGACCCTCCCCTGCGAGCTGGTCGTCCATCTCATCGATTTGGACGCAGCACCACTCTTGCAGGAGGACCCGCAATTCAACCGTTAATGCCTCGGTGCCTTTCTGAGCGATTTGATTCCAAAACTCGCGCTAAATCTTCTTTGCCCCGCAGCCCGCACTAATTACACTCAGAAACAAGTCATAATCCTTTGGCACGGAAGCCAACAAAAAATCGAAGATTGGTAGATTTTCTGCTTGGCCGAACCCAAGAGGCCGGCATAAAACCGCTCGACACTTGGTGATCTGATCAACCCTGGTAAATCAAGTTGTTTTGAATTGGCCTTGGTCGACATTAAGGCATTTGTCTTGGAATTGCTTTGGGGTGCGAGGCATCGGACTCGCATCGGAGCGGAAAAGTCGTGAAATCAATGTCACGTTTCCCTCGTAATGGCGTTGGACATCACCGATTTTTAAGAAAAAGGGAAGCCTATTTCGCGGCCGATTTCCTCAGGCGTGAATTTGCTGAGGTTTAAGACAATTCAGTTCTGGTGGATGGTTTTCCGGCCCACGGCACTACAAAATTAAATACAAATCTATCAACTGAGTTGTTGCTGCGAGTACGATTTGTCGAATAAACGTCGGCACCATTCTGACGCGCGGTTCGGGCAAAAGTTATCGCACGGCTGTTGTTAAAGGCAGATTAGATGATAAAAACTGTAAAAGAATTGGCCTCATCAACATCAATACATTCAAGATCTAAGTTCCACGGGACACCAGATAAATAATTTCCAAAACATTAATTGTCCATATCTTTGAAACATCGAAACGTATTATATTGTTGGGGCATGTTGTATTTTTCTATTCATGAATACCATAGACAAGGTAATGATCGCTTATTAATGTTTCTAAAACACCGCTTTTATAGATATTTTCTGGTTGTGTGCTCAGCACAAGATCAATAATACTTGAATTAGTAACACGAGTAAAATTATTTATGAGTTGGTACAGCTGATAAAATAAAAACAAGACATCAATGGGCCATTAATGCTAGCATTAGTCACATCACAGTTTAAATCACCGAGAGCAATCAAATAATTAACATTGTTTGTAGCTTTATCTAGCAAACTGAACCGGATGGGGGTCTATAAATAGACGTGATAAGTATGGGGTCTCTTTGAATGCTTCTTACTTCAACCCAAATGCATTCAATATCAGTGATTT
Source organism: Henricia sp. BOLD:AAB3569 (assembly GCA_037783545.1). NCBI lineage: Eukaryota > Metazoa > Echinodermata > Asteroidea > Spinulosida > Echinasteridae > Henricia > Henricia sp. BOLD:AAB3569. The sequence goes on along the minus strand of JBBELK010000261.1, from coordinate 1,542,572 downwards.
ACAAATCCAATCAACGAGTATAAGTTAGGTTGTTCTTTATGTATAGATACAGTTGTAGTCGGAAGTTTACATACAACTGTGTTAAAGCTGGTGTGCTTAAATTTGCGTTGTCACCATTTTTGTAACAGTCTTTACTAAATTCTTGATTTTGTGGAATTCCTCACGTGCTTGCAGTACTTAAAACATAGCTTGCACACCTTGCAATGGTGCGGGTAGTCCTGTTTACCATTTTAGGTGATGATGGTAGTGGTGTACATGTATGTAAACTTCTGACTTCAACTGTAGCTACGCCACCACCATGACGATTTATGTCATTCCGTAAGATGGAGTAGCCATGCAAATTTACCTCACTGTCGGAATCATTGCATTGGACAGTTTGAACTAATTCTATTTTCCACTTGAGTAATGCGCCTATCAATTGTTTCCCCCACCCCTCCCCACGGGCTACCGCACCTAAGAGGTGGGATTGTCACTTTTTGAGTGACAAAATCCCCACCCCTGGGGCAACATTTAGGTGACAAAAATCCCCACCCTCGGGTGCAAAACATGCGCAAAAATGCACAAAAATGCACAGATAATGGGCCAAATGCCCCTTAGCGCGGGGGGAGGGGTGGGGAAAACAATTGATAGGTGCATAATGTTTTCCGGTCAAATGGGATAATAAATATTTGGATAATACTGGCAGATTACATGATTGGTAAACCTTTAAAAACAGAATGAACAGCATTGTATACTAATAAAGAATAATGTTGATAAACTTCCTTGTATACATTTCAGCCACACAGATGCAGTGATACTTCGGGAAACCTTACCATGCATGTTTTCTGTGTTGAATTGGATGGTAAAAAAATGTCAGTCTGCAGACAATTTAACAACAAAAACGCCTTAATTTGGCAATTTATCCCATAAAGGTTTAGTCCCATTTCACACGAAAACACAAAAATAATGTGGTGTTTGTTACCATTGATATGAACACTTTTAGTCGGGCTTTTCTATATTCAACTCGTAAAGTAAAATTTTGGGAATTTAAAATTGGTCAAAAGGTTTTCACAAAAGCTTTTTGAATCACGAGCCCCATTAGACAGGCTGTTTAACAGTCTCCATAAAGAAGTGTCTCGTTAAATTATTAATAAAACAAATCTAGATACATTTTAAAATCAAGAAAGGAAACCTTTGCTTAATTGGCAATTTGACCACAATCAATCAAAAGTACTGGATTTCAAGAGCAGTGAATGATAATTTGTGTTTATTTTCAATGAATTCGATGTGAGCCAAAACTCCAACTTCAAATCTCCCTGTGAACGTCATTACCTTTTTCATAGCGCACATTTCGTACGAATATCTTCATGTAAGCTCCACAATATCGTAAGTTTATGAAACTTCATTTCGCTGCCCGTAGGCTGAGTTGCATGAAGCTTGCAAGTGTCTTCCACCTAAACATCCCGAAAAGAACTCGTCAAAATGATTGAAATTTAATCGTATTGTTGAAAAATTCCTTTACGTCCCCGTTACGTTAATTGTTAAAAATTTGATAAATTATAAGACATTTCTACGATCAGACATTTCTACCTCTTTGCAAATCATTCTACACTATCTGAAAAATATGCAGGAAATTTCTTCAAAAATATGTGAGCAAAGCTAATTGTTGCTCCAAACCCATGTGTCTCGCTGAACGAACCCCGATGTTGATATTACATTATGACGCCCTAGTATCCCCAACATCTCCCACAGGGTTGCTCCCCCACCCTGGGTCAACAACGCCTCAGGTTAGACCGCCCTGGGGACGACATTGATAAGACAAAGTATCGTGAATCGCTTCCAAATGATTGATAGGTTCTCGACCATATCCAAACAGTGTGGTTGGTTGAAGACTGCTTTGCATGCAAATTCAGACGCTCCAGAAAGTTGCATTATTAATTACAAATCGATACGCAAAGAGATGATCTAGAACCCTCTACAGATAAAAGCGTGGCTGAAATAACACTTGCCTATAGCTAGCTCGTGCTGACGTACGACGGCGAATATTTAACTTACATATTTGGAACGATTCTCTTTTGAAGTCATACATTTTGAATTCAGACAAGTGAACTCAGTTTCGGAGGATTTTTTATTTATTTAATGGGTTTAATGAACTTAATTTCGCAGCCCGTAGGCTGAATTGCATGAAGCTTACAAGTGTCTTCCACCTAAACATTGAGATACAAAGGTGGGCGGCGCCATTGACAGCCGTCGGCCAGAGACACCGGGTAATCCCCTTACTTACGAAAGAATGCTCTGAGATCTTTTAAGTGCGTTACACAACACAATGGAACGGCTTTATATCCCTTCCGAAGGATGGAGCAATTGTAGTTGAGTGCCTTGCTCAAGAGGTACAGGGAACCACGGCCGGGTATCTAATCCACAACAACAAATCTTACCCCTGTTCCGAGTCAACGACCTAAACCACTTGGCTACGGTACCCCCACAACATTTGACAGCTCTCTGTACAGAACGTTTGGGGTGCGGTATAAAAAATACTTATGGTGTAAATGACACATTATATACAAAATTGAAGGTGTACCGGTATATGCCTACGTTTCCACGTAGACATCAATTTCACGTAATAAAATAACGTGAAATTCGAGTAGGCCCTATTATATTTATTTGCCTTAGTCATTTCTGGCAGGATATCGGAGACAGTAATCTTGGGTTCTTGACAAAATGTTTCAGACCACGTCTCAATTTTCAAGATGTGCTGTTGAGGGGAAAACAATCTACGGTGATATCTCATTCGGCTTGTCCAACATTACGATGGAAAACTGAGATGGGATAATCATTAATTTCGATCGGTCCTTTACTAAAAAACTGGGGAAGAATATTAAACGGGAACAAGTATTAATCCCTCGATCTACTTTACAAAAACGAACACTTTGTCGACCCAAATCTTACTCGTATACCACGAAGTAAAATACTGTATGTGTCTTCCGCCCCCTCACTACGTCATATATTAGGACACCTACGTTCCCACACACGTAATATTATACTTGGTATTTCAAAAATATCATAAACATGACGATAATTATCCCCAAAACTCTAAAGGACAATGTCTCTGACAATTTTCCACCCAGAAACCCATTCCACATAAGAAGCTATTTAAAAACAAGCAACTAAGAATTAACACTTGTCCTAATTAACGCACCAAACGCAACGCTTTACCAACTGATCAGGGACCAATTTTACAAAGCTGTTTGTTTAGCAGGGAAAAAAATACTTAATACAAAATGTATTTGCTTTCCAAAATGGGTTAGCAGCCAAAGTCGTATGTGATGTGTATTTCAATTGACTGGTGTTCTGCTACTCGTGCTAAGAACACAAGTTGGCATACAATTTTGACTGCTAACCCATTCTTTTAATTAAATTTGTATGAAGCACATTTTCTGCCAAACAACTCTAGGAAATTGGCCCTTGTCTAATCGCCGTTGGCGTTTTCAAAATACCATGATGTCAAATCTCTTTGCAGGAAGGGGTTGTTCGGAAGAACATCTTAAAGCACTGGTTATAACCTTGATTTTAACTTTGGTAATAAAAACTAACCCTTCAATGTCAAACCGTTATTTAGCATGTCATGGGCCCCTTAAAGGGTCTGTGACATGCCAAACAACTTTGTGCCTAAGCTTTGCTTCATAATGACGGATTACTTGTTCAGCAAGACATGCTATTGTTCGTTTGGATGTAAAATCAATAAAAGGTGGCCTTTTTGAACTTTGAAGATTTCATTGCAATAAATCACAGACAGAGGGCGCTGTTTTGAGTGCATCACACAAGGAAGACAGAAGGGAAAAGTTAAGAAAAAACATAAGACTTCAAGTTGGACTTGTGGAAAATTACTGTAGTTTATACTCCCAGTTTTGTCATGGCTTACAGCAAGCAACATGTAAAACAAACTCAAACAGTCATGGATTACAAAAGTTTCAGGAAATTTGAGAAAAAAGTGGAATCTTTTGTGCACAGTTGAATGTGATTTTTCTGTGTTTGCCTCTTGTGACATCGTGACCTTGGTCATGAATATGCATATTTTCATTAGCATAAATACTAAAAACCTTTGTTTTAACCCCAAAAGCAAGCTCCAAATAGGATTTTTATGACTTTAAATGAGTAGAGTGGTTTTAAAGCATATATTTCATTGATACAAATCCTAAATAAGGGGCCCTTTAAGCACGTACAATGACAGAAAAAAGAGGGATTGGCATGACTGAACGATATACAACGAAACACAAAAACCGAGAACAGCAGGATAACTAGCGTTCTATTAAATCTATCAGCTTGAGCGTCGCCGTGCGGATCGTAACTAATGAATGGCATTGTCCCGTATGACTGTTTGTTCACCTCACTGAATAATCGCGATAAGAAACACGCCACACACGGCGATAGTGCATTGACCCTATCAAGCGAAAGGGTGTTTCCGAGCCGAATTCAATTAGCCGTTTTCGTGTAATATTTGCAGAAAGGCTGGCATCTCTTAATTCTTCGCTTTCAAATGTAGGTGCAGTTAGAAAGTCACTTAATACGCTATAACAGCATGTAATTGTCCAGCAACCAACAGTTTGGTTGCTTTATGCCATTCTATACTACGGTGAACACGATATTAATTATATACTTCACCCCTGCCGCGTGCACCACATAGCAACCAAAACTCAAGTGAATACTAAGTGTGCGTGTGAATAGAAGTACGTCAGTACAGACGCCATTAGTGCGAAACAAGCGAAAGTCTAAATCAAGTTTGAACCTGGATTTCTTTATAATTATATTTGTAAGTTAATGGTTAATCTGTACTCGGTTCACAATGACACTTCTTTTTGTCACTCCTTGAAAGACTGAATTCTTACTTATCCGCGACAGCTGAAGATGCAAAGTGTTTAGAGCACATCAAAAACGACGAAGGCAATATTTGGATTGCTTCCGAAAAGCAATCCAAGCTAAGATACAGTGGAACCATTTATCTTTTCCGCACACGTAGAGATAGCGGAGTGAAAACAACCGCTTCCCACGCAGGCTCTTAAGAATGACCCAGATAAATCCAATTTTGACGGATACGGCACATGACACTTGTTGATGAATTGAAAGTCATCATATCATCCGAAGAAAGCTTGGGTAGAGGATGTCGTCAATTTACAAAACCATCCCGTCGTTTTGATCGACACCGAAGTTTTGAAAGTGGGTCAGATGAGTATCATTTTTACCGCGTGTGGGTGAGCCACTTGTCCCCGTCCAGACGATTGCTTGCATTCCCCTTAAAAGAACTTGTTCAGATATTTTCCAGAAACAATAATGGATTTCGTTTTAACCTAACAATCATGTAAAAAGCCTCTCCAAAATACCATCTATGGGAAGAAAACAGGAAATGTGTAATCTCCAATTTAGACGTAGAAACAGAAAGGTTGGTGTAATCACTGCACTGCTTTATGTAACTGGTTATTAGTTTACAAAACATGGGTGGTTTTTTGACGATATCTTTGAAAATATACGGATTGGGAGAAATGTAATGAACGGTACTGAGAAAAATATGACAAATATTATGGTATCAAAATCTCAAGACCAACGAGGAAAGTGAGGGGGGTCAAAAGATGATCTGGACATACAGTTGAAGTCAGAAGTATACACGTATACCCAAAATGGTATACAGGACTACACGAACCATTGCAAGGTGTACAGTCAAGCTATGTTTTTATTAAGTACTGCAAGCACGTGAGGAATTCCACAAAATCAAGACTTTAGTAACGACTGTTACAAAAATGGTGTAAGCATTAGCACACCGGTTTTAACACTTGGTTGCATACAGTTGCATTTATACTTCTCACTTCAACTGTACGTATATGCTCCTTTAACACGTATACTCTAGTCAAAGTAGACTAGAAGTCACTTTAATACCAAGTCTATAGGTCTATTGTTTGTAGGATAGTGTTTACGTTGCGTTTGAGCTCAAGTGCGCATGCCCAATACATGCAAACAGTGCAAATTTGTTTGCTGCCACCAATCGTTACAAATAATCGTTACTATAGTCGTAGAATAAAGGTCTCATGCACAACATTTACATATCTTTGTGATTTTTGAAAACACCTTTCTGTTGGCCTGTTAAAAGATGTATTGTAGTTCACCAGACTAACACGGCTACTCACCAATCTGTTGACCTGTTGACATTTTCGTGTTTCGTGTACGGCTCGTGTAAAAATATGGTTGGGCTCATTTTCAATTTAGTTCGATGAAACATGCAATTTTGACGGTACAGCATACTTACGGGCCTACATGCGTATTAACGGTCGGGTAAGCACTCGTGGCACAACTAAAGTGACATCCTCACTTTTGCGCATATTCATGCTATCCTTGCTTTTGGGCGCGCCCAGATGCTCTTCGTGACGGATACACGTACACGATGTGACGATGTCATTTCGGTTCTCCGTCTTGGGCGGATAATGTTTTTTGTGATTCTGTGGTTTTCAGTGCGTCGTTTCACTCCTAAATCCCGCGCAACGCCGCTTTTTCTCAAACCGACACGCGTGAAATTTAGGCGCGAGTGAGTTTTGAGACATGGCATTTTGGGACACGTTCACAAATGACACTTCTGGAAACAGCAATATGTGACGGGCTCTAGGAAAATGAGTCACAAGTCGCGCTGGCTAGTATTCTTTTTTGCGACCATAAAAAGAAATCTGTGGCATTTCTACGCTCATTAAAATACCTAAACACAAAAGAAATTCCAGGCGTAACACAGACATTCCAGGGGGAACACAGACATTCCAGGCGGTATCTGGGCACCGCCAGGAATTTCCATTGTGTTTTGGTATTTTATTGAGCGTGGATTCAATGGGAAGAAAACAGGAAAAAAACAGGAAATTTGCAATCTCCAATTTGGATGTGGCAGCAAAAAGGTTAGTGTATTCACTCGACTGTTTTATGAAACCGGATAAATTAGTTTTCTAAATTTCGGTGGATTTGTTACGATATCCTTGAAAATATGCGGATTGAGAGGACATAATTTCAGAATAGTAATAAACAAATATGACATGTTATGGTATCAACATTTCAACACCCATGGGAAAACGAGGGGGGTGGGGGTGGGGGAGGGGGGGGGGGGGGTGGTGCTAAAAATTGCGATCTTGTCGTGCGTGATCCTTTAAAAAAATACTACTGATGAACTTTACTATTATTCTTATCAAAAATTAATTACTTGTGCTATATCGATTAATTCATGGACCTGACAGACACCGACGACTTAAAAAATGGTTCAGCACAGATGTTGTTGGCATGAGTGCCTAAATACATTGTATTATGAGTCAGTAAAGCGCCGACAATGATAAATTTTGTTTATTAACAATATCAATATCATGTGTTTGGTAACTATCATGTGCTGTGCCTAACGCATCAAATTGTTCGAATATTTGATTGTCCATTCAACATGTACATTCACGGCAGATTAATGAGGTTTTTGTATTTATCTTAAATTTGCTACGTTCGCTGGGAGATTGCGTCAGTACGGCGTGGACTTTGACTCGTACATATTCTAAGATTAATTGAGACAAACTATTTTCTAAAATTCTAATTAAAAATATATAGCTGCAAATAATGATTATAAATCGTGTATATAAATCGTCGGAACAGCCTTTTTTGTGTATTTGATTTTTAACTGTGGGAGTTAAATATAGGACGAAACCAGACTTTGAGTTATATATACTCAATAAGCATTTTGCGTGAAGCGAAAACGTACTGTAATTAAAAAAGAACTAAACAAATATATGGTTTCATGTTAGTCCGCGAGTTGTCGCGGTGAAACATTTGCAATTGTTTTCGCAAATATAGATTTGTTTTTAATTAAAACGGTAACACAAATAAAACATGTCACCGTAAAGAGTTTGCTTATGGGGGAGGGGGTAGTACGATAAATACTTTTCCAATGCCTATACCAGAAAGCAAGATCTTATTTTTAAACAACATTTATTGTACCTCCTCTATACGGTTACATTTAACCCCTTGTTTGATTACAATAGACAGCTGAAGTATGACGAGTTTGCCGTGAAAATTGGCTCTAAACATCATGGCCGTCGGGAAAAGTACCATTGCAAAAGCACAGGGACACGGTTCGGTAATTTTTAGTGTAGATCCATTGCCTATAGCCAACTAATAAAAGATGACGTATTCACTTCGGCAGTCTATTGGCCCTTTGCGTGTAACATTTGCATAATGCCTGGCGCACGGATTTTGCCACTTTCAAATGGAGGTGCAATTTAGAAAGCCACATACTATGCTGTTGTTGCTACGTGGTGTACGTCATTGCCTAGCAACCAACAGTCTGGTTGCTTTATGTCATTCTTTCCTACGGTGAACACGGTATTGATTCTGTACTTCACACCTGCTGCGTGCACCACATAGCAATACAAATTTAGTCTGGTCAAGTGGATACTTAGGCTGGATCCGAATTAGTGGCTTTGGCTGTGGCTATGGCTGTTGCTATGCTGTTGCTACGCTGTTGCTACGGGCGGACAATGAAAGTCCTTATAGAAACAGCATAGCAACAGCCACAGCCACAGCCAAAGCCACAAATTCGGATCCAGCCTAAGTGTGCATGTGAAAGGAAATAGTCATACACCAGATGCTGTTCATGCGACGAGTGCGCATACGAATAGCGACCACATGGGGGCAGCCATGTTCCACGGGCAACCTGCGTCACTTGAACTGTGGAGGAGTGTTCGCCATGCATGGTCACACCATTGACTTTTTGACATGCTCAAGCTCCAACTACCACGAGCTCTCACCAAGCTATCCATTATACAAGAAGCATATCCCGACGACAGTTTTTGGCAATCCTTCGGATCGAAGTTGCATTTCAAAAAAGTGTCTTATTTCCCCAAATGTGTCACACAATAAATTACCAATCATGCAAAGCGGTCACGTCGATGAACACTTTTCACGGCATTTGCATGTACAGGCGTCAAAGGGACCCATGACGGGGTGCTGTGACGTCAGCGAATACGCGAATCGTTATTCATAGATTCGGGAGAACTTTTTCATTCTCATACTTTCTCATGCGAATGAGGCAGTATGCATGAAACCGATCGATTTTATGTGCATAAAATGAAGAAACAAGCATGAATAAATGTATTTATTTTTCCATGCAGTCACAGTGAAAGACTAAACGTCCATTCCAATGACTTATCGGCAACTTTAATGGTTCTCGGGCACATGCAGTTGGTCATTTACAAAGGCCCCTTTCAGGGCAAGGGTCCACTTTGGTAATTATATACCCTCCAATGAAATGACTGAATTATTATCTAAAATTAGTTGTTATCAAGATGGTAATGGTAATAATCATCCTGTGAAATTTCTTCGTCTGAAGTGTCCCCATTTCATGAGAAAACAATAAAAAATGTCAAAACTATTTCAATCTCCAAAGATCGCCTGTAAGCGATTTTTTGCCATCCATTCATGCACAAAAACCATGCTTGGATTTTTCAGGTTTTCTGAAGTATTACTGGGCAGTTTTCTCGACATAGGCTTTCAACTACAAGGGGGAATAACGCCGTTTTAACAGTTTACCAATCATGTACTTTACCTTTAATCTCTGGCTTTAAAGTCCGCGTAAAAACATAACCAAACATAAAAATCAAACTACCTAAATTTTATTTTAAATTTTAATACTCTGACCCATTGCGGCGCAAGATTTTGATTTTTCTATTAATTTTCAGCGGTTGTCAGCTTATAGCCACCATATTGTCGTCAAATATAGGTACTCATTTGTGAACAGATTTAGAGTGGTCTTTGTTTCCCTGACCGTTCGGTTTTGCTCGTACGATTCGATTCGATTCTACAATTCGTTCGATGGCTATACGAACTACTCGTTTCACCCATACTAACAATCCAGGTTGTCCTTCAAAACCAAGTTTAAACAAAAAGTGTAACTTGCACGGGGCGAGGGCAAAATGATATCGTCCTCGTGAAGATTAGAACCCAAGACCTCTGACACAGTGGCCAGATACTCTACCAGCTGATCTATGAGGCATAGTGTTACTACCCTTCAGGTTGTCCCCATTGGGTGAGGCGAAAATGATATAGGGGCCTAATCGTCATCAAGATTTGAACCCAAGACATGACACAGTGGCCAGATGAGCTGAACTATTAGGCACAGTGGTACTACATCTCAGGTTGTCCCCAAGAACCTACTTTCAACAAAAAACGTAAACAGTAACTTACCTGTCCACAGCGATGACAAGTAAAGTATTGACGGACACGTAGAGAGAAACATTCTTTATCGTTCCCACAAGTGGGCACATGACCGTGCCGAAAGCCCAGTTATTGGTCAGGTAGTAGTGCAGGGAGAAGGGGGCGCTCAGCAGGGCCGTCAGAGCATCGGACACGGCAAGGTTCGCGATCAGAAGGTTGGTGACCGTCCGGAGCCGCTTGTGGAACAGAATGATGAAGACGAGTAGGCTGTCTCCGATTCCGGAGACCACGATGGTCAGGGTGAACGTGATGGCTAGGAAGGCCTTGACGGCGGGGTGGATTTCCAACCCGTAGTCACACAATTCATCCTGGTTGAACCACCAGGAGGAATCCCAGGTGTCGTTGGGGTTAGTCCAGTTGTCCGGATACTCCGCCATGCCAATCCTGTCCGTTCTTTTCACAGACGAGCAACTGTCGTTCTTCCACGAAACCGCTCCTGAAGTGACCGTCTTCCAAAGCCGAGCGGAGTGACAAGTTTCAGCCGGCCCAACGTTGCATTTTTGTTCCGTTCTTCAGGCACTACCGCCAAGACTGCTCGATTATGTCTGATCAAGGCAACGCATCTCACCTCGCTTTTCTGTAAAACGCGTCGATATGAAAAATCAATCCAAAATAAGTCAAGTGTGAGGGCCTTCACGAAGGTAGTAACAGTTAGGTCGTGAATGTTTTACGCAGTTAGAGTGGCAGGAGGCTGGATGCACTTTATCGGGACGAGTTAATTTAATTCCATCAGGATAGCAAGTAATGATGTGCCGTGCAAGACTCTGTTATGCACTGAATTCTCGCGAGCAGTTCTCTATAAATTCAACCAAAACCCACGCACGTCCGCTAAACCGTTTTCGACCGCACACAACCAGCGACGTACCATCCACCACCAACGCACGAGTAAAGTCACTGCCAACGGCGTGATGTGTGTATAGCAATGCGGTGATCAAATCACGGCGATATGGTATGACATGTCCGCACGCCGTGATCTCCCCGGCTATATAAATCACCCAATCGGGAGACAGTCAACCAATCAGCGACGGTCATGGCAGAACAGCGCCCCCTACGACTCCACGGCTGCATTCTGGGTCAAAGGTCACCATACCGGATAAAACAGGCGTGAATTTTAAACATATTCATAAGCAGATCTCGCGATTGTAGTTGCAATATCAGGGAAAATGCACAACGTCAAAACAATTTGAGTGCCATTTTAATCGTCCCGGCGAGAAGTGAAGCCATCAAGCGTGTATCAGTGGATGATCCACTAGGGCCGTAGCACCCGTCAATCTAGCGGCCTTGTCACGGTGATCCATAATGCCCTTGATCAGACCATGATCGGACTAATGAGCCGGCATATCTCGAAAGGTTTTCCATTTCAGTCTTCAAAGCAATGACATAAGCGTGAGCATTCTTTCATCCGGCTTGTCATCAGCTCTCAGCTTCTTAATTCCTTTTTGCTCCGGTACACTGGATGTCAATCATCAGTAAAAGTCTGTGGAAATGATAAATTATACTCCAATCATATAAAGCTACAAAGGCAACAATGTGTTAGGCTAATATCTAGATGTTTTTAAAATTCACAAATCGACGTGTCGCTGAAACATCTGTTGAGCATACTCTTGAAATGTTTTTAAAGGCAGTATACATCAATGGTAATCTCGAAAATCAGAAATGTTCACAGATTTACGCCTAACTTACACAATATACACATGATGACCGTAGAAAACTTCCCCTGAAATGGTTTTGTCTGAAGTGCTATAGTCTTTGAGAAATGAGTAAAACAAAAATTTTTATTCGCCCCAAAACCATTTCGCCCAAGTGCCATTTCGCCCCAAACCACTTCGCCCAAGTGCCATTTCGCCCCAAATTACTTCGTCCAAACACTACATCGCCCAAATGTCACTTCGCCCCCAAACCACTTCGTGCACAGGCCGTGGTTCAGGGCAAAATGGTTCAGGGCGAAGTGGTTTTGGGGCGAAATGACTGCAAACCCTTTTTTGACTGTTTTCTCAAAAGTTATAGACGAAGTACGGAGCTGGTTTTTGCTCAGGTTGGTTTTAATTATGCATATCCTCAATCACACAGAGGGATAAAACTATTTGTAACATTTTACCAATCAAGTATGGCTATGCTATCTTTACAAATCGGTTTAACTATGCGCGAATGTCGTTGCACGCTCTTGAACTCTAAACTGAACATTATGCACCTATCAATTGTCCCCCCCCCCTACCCCCCCCCCCCTACCCTACCCCCCCCCCCCCCCCTACCCTACCCCCCCCCCCCCCCCCCCGGGCTACCCCACCTAGGAGGTGGGGATTGTCACTTTTTGCGTGACAAAATCCCAACCCCTGGTGGCTTAGACCTACTTGTTATCAAGATGGTAATGACAGTAATCATCCAGTGAAACTATTTGGTCTAAAGTGCACCCCCATTAAAGGCCTATGTATCATTTGCAAGATAAAACTTTTTTACAGATTCATGGAATAACATATCTAAGAAAGAATGTTGGTAAACTAGCCTGAAGAATTGTCAGCTACTTAGATGCATCAATGCTTCAGAAAACCTTGAAAATCTATATATGGATTTTGTGTACAAGTAAATGGTAATGCTCGGGACTTTTTTAGAAAACCACCTTCGATTTTCAATTTCCAACATGAAATACCATTTTGGACGGAAATAAACTCATGTGGTGTTTGTCACCATTGCTATCAACACTTTGAGTGAAGTTTTTCTTGTCAACTCATGAAAAACAAAATTGGGTCATTGCAAATGATACAATGGGCCTTCAATGAGAAAAATTACAAAACTATTTGATTCTCCCAAGATCGCCTGTATAGGCGATTTTTTCAGCCATTCATTCATGCACAAAAACCATGCTTGGATTTTCAGGTTTATTAGAGTATTACTGCATATATGTGGCTGAAATTAGGTTTTCTCGATCGGACATAGACTTTCAATTACCAGTGGAAATCACGCCGTTTTAATAGTTTGCCAATCATGTATACTACCTTTAAAATCCATGAATAGTTTTTGTGTCGAGTGAATGGTAAAAAATGTAAAAATGTGTGTGCGAACATTATGCAAATTATGTAATAGGCTTTTAAGTATGAGCAGCAGGGCCGCGCTGTCTTGTCGGTTCCAATTGATAATGTAGCACAAAATTACCGACCTGTCAATAATAGCAACACTATCGGTCAATTTATGTAATTATCAGCTGGCAACGACAATGTATCGGTAAATATTTGTTACATATTTGACTGGTAGCATGCTATCCATTGGTTACTTCATTATCAGCAGTGATACACCCATCAATTTACGGGTTAACTCGGTGCGCGCCGTCTGACACCTATACACTTAGCTTGAGGGCTACACTGATCTTGTTGCAAATGGCGCGTAAAGGGAGCATTTAACGACAAACATGCTCTCTATCAGCGGCTGCGCGCGCCATCGACATCTAGAAAAGTGCCCGCTGAAATCCATCCCGAAATCGCTGAGCGTCGGTGAAATTCTGCAAGTAATGCTATACCGCCCAGTGTAAGTTGTACTCCAATGTACTTCCCTGCACTTCCTTCCAAAGGTCGTCTGCGATCAAACGTAATGGACGCTAAAAAGCGTTGTTTCCTGAAACCGAAACACAAACGTCCCCAACTTGAAAAGCAGAAGAAAGATAATTAAACAGTCTCTTTGAATCAATAAGTCACGGTGGGCGCCGTAAATGGTTTTGCCAAATCAAGCTTTCATAGTTTCTTTATGTTCTGGCAGTTGTGCGTACTGCGCCACTTTGCGAGAAATTACACGTATATATTGCTTAGGGTGGATTTACACTTAGCCCTTTCGCGCGTAAATTCGACACGTCGCGTCGTTTTCAGTGCATCATTTGGGGTGAAAAGATGCACTGAAAACCACAGAATCAACTTAAATCAACAAGTGATTTAAGTAATTCACTTCAAATTTATGCCGAACCATTTTTTTCTGAAAGCGTCGAGCGTCATATTTTCGAGCGAAAAATCACGGTGTGAATCCGCCTTACACGCGTTCGTTTTGAGGCACTGCAAACGCTTGACACTTTCCTTCTTCAAAGTAGACCAGATTAATAATCTTTGACACTCGGACAGAAAGAGAGTATCTAAACAAATGTCGACGCCAATTATGTTGGGTTGAAACGTTGAAAATAGCTATAAGGATGGCAAAAAGGCGGGAACAGCGTTGACAGAATTACGGCTTAATGGCGAGATTGCGTTTGTTTCCAAATTGCTATAAAATTAGGTATTGCTTGGGATGAATTGAGCCTAAATCAGCACTTTCCAATCAACCGAACAGCATTAACATTTTATTTCCGACCATCAAAGGAAATTGGTGCATAAACAATTTAGGAACATTATTGGCCTCCATTGCACAAATTATTATACTCAAAACAGATGGCCAGAAAGAAACAGATTTAATAAGGGCGCGGTTTAAAATAGGCTCCATAATTTTAATTTCTTCAACTTTAAACAGTAAAAGTTTATCTAATTAGTTATTTAAAGATAATATTTACTCTACGATATTTTACAAGCAATATTTATTAGATAGGACGTGTCCCTAATGTGCTTCATATATGAACAACTTCGACCCGACTTCGGACAGAAAAAAAAAGCATTGTTCACTAAAACAACTGTCGAAAATCGTGTTGATATCTAATACTCAGAAAGAGCAATTTTAAATTGTCATCCAAAACGAGGGTCTCACTGCTTTCATTCGTGATAAAATTTGCGTAATCATTGGCTCAACATCTGAAACGAGGCTGTGAGTGCATGCCAATGTGAAATATTGATCAATATACATGTACATGTACATAGTTTACTGTTCAGTGCTTCACACTTTAATTCAATCGAAAAAGCCCCATTTCCTTGGTTCCGAAGAAAATGTATCCAACGGAAAGAGGGTAATCCACACTTTTAAACCGTGAGCAATCTGGGTAGGTACATTTTCACTAACATCGGAAAATTTAGAAAGTCTCATTTTAAAGGAGCGTGACCATCACATTTTTGACTTACCAATTTTTCCCATGGATGTTGAGATTTTGATACCATATTAATTGCCATGTTTGTCTCATTACCATTCTGAATTTTCGCGTTCTCAATTCGTTTTTAAGGATATCGTCGAAAAACTGCCGAAGATTTGCTAACTAATTTATCTGGTTCCATAAAGCAGTACAGTGATTACACCAACTTTTTTGCTTCCACGTCTAAATTGGAGACTGCAAATTTCCTGTTTTCTTGCCATGGATAGTATTTTGGGGAGGTACTTTGTACGATTGTTTTGGGGAGGTATTTTGTACGCTCCTTTAAGCATATAATTTCCACGTGTTAAACACCGAGTCGTGAGGCTTCGTGAGCAAATGTCCGCATTTTTCATAATTATGTGATCGATTTATACTTTCACAACCCCAGATAATGTTCGAAATAAATCGGTGTCATTTTTAATACAACCCTTCTGTTTCGCTACAAATAAAACATTCACCATCGTATACCCGCACAGCGCAATTAACCTAACTAATGTGTCGGTCTGCCGAAACAAGATCTCCCAACGAGTGCTTTCACCTACAGTCCTATATATTAATCTCCAAATCATGTTTTTCCCGCCGCGAGACTAGAACGTCACCTCTAGGTGGGGCTATTGTTTCGTCATTTCTCCCACCATCAGGAAATATTTGTCATATAGAATCGGTCGGTCGAAGAACATTAATGGGCGAATTAACCTCGTATCGAACTTTGTCAAGAGCGGCATTTACATCAGACTCTTAACAGTCATGCACTTCTATAGTGCATCGCGCATGTTGAAACATTGCAAGTCAAAACATTAAAGGCCAATTATTATGTCATTTACAAGATGGAACGTTTTACAGATTTCTGGAATATAGGGGCATACCATATCTCAAGACGAATGCTGGTAAACTAGCCTGCAGACATTTTAGCTGCATAGATGCAGCAATGCTTCAGAACGGTTTAAAATCTATACGCATGGTTTTTATGTTAAATAAATGGTAAAAATGCGTGCGGGAACACATTCAATTTTTTAAAACTAACTTCAGTTGTTAATTTCTAACGGAATGCACCGTCTTGGACAGAAATAAATAAATTCATGTGGTGTAGATCGATATCGATACTTTTATTTTCTTGTCAACTCATGAAGTAATTTGTTTTATCATTTCAAACATACAATGGCCTTTTAATTTGTATTGTGGTACTCCGAAGCAATTTATAACCTTCGCTTTTCCAAACCCAATAGACAGCCGGAGTGTGACGTGGGTTGCCATGGCATTTGGTTCTAAACTATCATGGCCGTCGGCAAAAGTACCGTTGGAAAAGCACAGGGACACGGTTCAGTGATTTTTAGTTTAGAGCCAATTGCCGAGGCAACCAACAAAAGGTGACGTATTTACTTCGGCAGTATATGGACAATCAGTCTTTTGCGTGAAATATTTGCATAATGGCTGTCGCCCCGAAATCTTCACTTTCAAATGGGGGGGGGGGGAGGGAAGTTTATACACAACGCTGTTGTTGCTACGTGGTGCACGCCATTGCCTAGCAACCAACAGTCTCTGGTTGCTTTATGCCATTCTCTCCCACGGCGAACACGGCGATTCTGTACTCCCCACCTGCCGAGTGCACCACATAGCAACACAAATTTAGTGCATGTAAAAGGAAGTACGTCAGTACACCAGACGCTATGCGAAGCACGCAAAAAGCTAATTCTCTCAGCCTGAGCAGATGGGTTACGTTGGAACTAGAACATTATTTCTCAAAAATTGATAATGTTCAAAGGGCGTTGTAATCTCGAAAGCAAACACGTTTTACCACGTCTTGCTGCCTTTAATGCGATTCTCGCACAATTCCAATCAGTTAGCGTCTTATTAGACGCCTTCGCAGACGATCCATCACTCGTTTTTGTTGTGGTTGGCCGCCGTAGCACGCGCGCGTCTGCATACCGCAATGTCTCTCGAGGTTTCAGCGATGTATCTTTCTCTTATTACGGCAACAAGAAGATTCTCATCTTGTCTTCCAAGTCCACAATGCATCATTTGCAGCTACCCAAAATGTTACTTCACGAGTTGACAGGAAAACCCCGACTAAAAGTGTTGATAGCAATGGTAACAAACACCACACGATTTTTCCCCATGTAAAAGGGCATCTTTGTGGGAGGAATTGCCAACTGAAAGTGTTTTTTTTTTAAGTTGTCTTCAGACAACTTTTTTACCATTCATCTAACACAAAACCTGGATTTTCAGGTTTTCTAAAGAATTACTGCATCTATGGGCAAGTTCGATCAAGCAACTATAGTTAACTATAGTCGACTAGAGTCCCTCGAACGATGGGTAATTTATGTGACAAAGATATTTGCAAAGAAAATGTGCGACATCGCAAATATTTGCAAAGATATCTTTGGTATTATATATCCCTTATATATACGCCACCAGGTATGTGGCGGACTTGTGACGACCCTGACTGGACAACACTGCTTCAAGTTCAACGGCATGCAGCTGCATGGTGATGTACACCAACCGTGCCGACTGAGCCATTTTAGCAGGTGTAATTATGTCTGTCCACGCTTGGTTCCGCTCACTGGTACCCACAATTTCTTTATCAGTACAACGCAATCCCGGCTTTTTATTTAGAAGTCATGCTCGACCTGAAAATTATGACACTGTGAATTTATGGAACACTCTGACACAAGTAGAATAACGAAACCTGTCGTAATTAGTCTTTCTCGGTTCCGGGGTATCGGGTTACTGAACAACGCGACAGTCATGTCATCGAGTCCTAGAAACAGTGATTCAAACAGACCGATTTTAAAGCCCCAGTACATCATATGCAGTGACCCAAAATTTTACTTCATGAGTTGACAAGAAAAACCCGCCTAAAAGTGTTAAGTTGATAGTAATGGTAACGAACGCCACACAGTTTTTCCCGTGTTAAATGGTATGAGAAATTGCTAACTGAAGCTAACTGATTGCTAACTAAAATATATATATAAAATAAAAACCATGCATATAAAATCTGAATATATTAGGCACAAATCCGCTATTGGAAATCCTCTATACAACACCTCTTATATATTTGGAGGGTGCTGTTCGGAGTGCATCACTTCAGGAAGACACGAGGGGAAGTAAAAAAAACCAGAAGACTTCAAGTCGGAGTTGTGGCAAATTGCTGCAGTTTCTACCCCCAGTTTTGTCATGGCTTACAACAGGCAACATGTAAAACAAACTCAAACAGCCATGGATTACAAAAGTTTCATCAAGTTTGAGAAAAAAGTGTAATATTTTTGGTGTACAGTTGAATTTGTGACATCACAACCTTGGTCATGAATACGCATAGGCCTTTTTACATTAGCATATAAGCGAAAAAAACTTTTTTTTAACCCCAAAACAAGCTCCAAATGATTGTTATGGCTGTAACCGAGTAGAGTAATTTCCAGAGGCGGATCCAGCCTCATTAAAATACAGGAATAGGGGTCGGACCCCCTGAAATCCATTGTATTCCTGTAGTTTTAAGAGGCTGGATCCGCCACTGATTTCATAGCCCTTTAAACGGGGATCTTTGATCGTCAACGTGACCGACTTTTGAATGATTAACGCCACTCGCATTTTGAAATCAACGGAGCATGGTTCTTCGGCAGGCTGCGATACATGTACAATTTGATGAAGGTGATTGTTTCCTAGGGTGGATTCACAATTAGCTTTTTCGCGCGTAAATGCGACGCGCGTCGCTTTGAGGGAGAAACAAGCGGTGTGAAGGGAATTTGGAGTTGATTCTGTGGTTTTCAGTGCGTTGCTTTACTATACGAATTCCCCCAATTTGCTTTTTCTCAAAAGCAGCGCGCGTAACATTTACGCGCGAAAAGGCTCAGTATGAATCCACCCGAAAGACCGGTCTACACAAGCCAACATTTGAAGGTCAACACGGTCCAACATGAATTTGGAACTTGTCGGGCGTTGCTGGATGCGCTCGTCAACACGACACAACATGATCTAAAACATCTCAACTGCGGTTGGCTGCTGCCTTCACGTGACGGGCGTTATATTCTGCTATTGGTCCGTTTCGTCCAACAAGCTCTAACAAAGTTGGGTGATAGCTACATGGCCCAACTTGTTGGGTGATGTTGGACGTTGTCTGGTGTGGCGTAGGCCAACACACCATTCAACTTTTGATCGGTCGACATGTTGGACCTTGTTAAACAAAACGTTGGCTTGTGTATATTGACGGGCTCTTAACCCTAACCTCATGGTGTTTTATTCGCTTGGATTATGATTAAATAGGTACAAGAAACAGTTCTTGTTTATTAAGGGGGACAACATTATTACTGAAATTTACCCAGCATGTAACGCAATAATAATTGTTTAACACGCCCCCTCCCTCATTTCTCCCACGGGTGTTGAGATGTTGTCATCACATAATTAATTTTTCACTACCATTCTGACATTTTTTATATCGTCAAAAAACCACCGATGTTTTGTAAACTAATTTATCCGGTTACATAAAGCAGTGCAGTGATTACACCAAACTGTTTGCTTCCACGTCCAAATTTAAGATAGCAAATTTATTTTTTTCTTCCCATGGATAGTATTTTGGGGAGGTATTTTATATGATTCGTATGTTAGAATGAAATCCATTTTCTGGAAAAATCTGGACAAGCTCCTTTAAAAAGACATCCGTAAAAACATAATGGTTTTCTGTATCTTTGCAACTCTATCCAATAAAATGCTTTGGCTAATCAAATTGATATGGCTGTCCACATGTTTTAAAGTTAATATCCCGGGGTTAATATCCGCCCTTACGTCAAAATGTAAGCTAATTACGTTGTAAATCTGCCGAGATAGGGGTATCATGACAAAGCAGTAAAATGTGACATCAACATGCATGCTTCACAAATAACTCATCGTACACGAGTGATTATACACAAAACCGGTCGTTCGGTTACCTAAACGCCGTAAAGTCGAACGTGATTGATGCTTGGGTACAGCTAATCGAGGGCACTATTTCTTGAGTTATGACCGCTAGCGGTGAGAATATTTTGCCGTCATGCAGGGTTTGCGGAAAATTGTCTTCGTTTCGCGGAATATTGGCGGTTTTAAGGGCATCTATTTTCGGCTTTTGTTCCGAGTTCATAGTAAGTCAAGAATGGTTGATGTACCAAAGTTGTCAACGATGACGTCACTTGCGTGAATTTTCGATTACATTCCTAAGTTTTAAAAAGTAGGCCTATAGGCCCCCACATCTCAATTGTGTGTTTAACATTTAACTTTTTTTTCTTTTCTAACTGTCAAATGCGATGATTCCTTCCAATATTATGATTTAAATTTTTTTTACAAGAAAACGATAATTAAAGACGAAATTATAATTATAAACGTGTGCACACACATTTGTTTAAAAGGACGCCCTCGTGTGAAAGAAACTCTAGGCACCTGAATACCGCGGTATTATGGCTGTGTAGTCCATTTTCAGTATAGATCATTTGCACCGGCGGCCATGACAGGGGGCAGGTTTTCACATTCTAATGATGTGACAATAGATCAACAAAGTGCCTACTCGTGAATGATGCACGGTGACACTACCCCCAGTCGTGGCTGCCCGTGTATAGGCTCTATAACCATGGAACCAGCGCAATTTGGCTTGAAAGCATTGACTGTATTTAATTGTTTTCTCTGAAGGTAGATGAGGGGTATAAAAATCCTTAAAACACGTTTTTAACAGTTTCCAATAATTTAATCTGTTTTGAAAGTCGTTACGCAAAGAGAGTTTTTTCATGTTTCTGGATAATTATCTGAGGAATAGAAAATATACATCTAATATTATTGTGCTATGGAGCAAATAATAAAACAATCTTGTAAATTTAATTAATTTTAAAGGCCAAAACACGAAATAAATTCGTATCGAGTTCAGACTCACACAAGTCAGTAAATTCAACGATTAACCACTCGGTATTTCCAGGACACGACAGGGAAAAACACTTTAAAACCGTCCGTTTTTAAAAACCAAACTGTTGTACCCGAAAGGGATTAACCGACACCTGCTCCAGGAAACAATTATTGGTAACTTTAATCCATGAACGAAACACGACAATTTTGACATTAAATTACGCCTGGGTTACAAAGGCAAAAATCCCCGGGATATGTCGGAAGTCGCGCAAGGTCTCCGGAATATTGCCGTTCCTGCGACCACGAGCACCTGGCGTCCGATTAGTGCGCGGTAAAAGTTGTACTATACCCAAGAAACATAGGACGTTGTGGTGAACAAGTGTAACTCACATTATTTTTATTACATAGAATAAGGAATTTGACCCTCTGATACGAACTTCACAAAAAAAATGGACGTCGCCATTTTGTCCGGAAACTGGACAAAGGATGGCCTTTTCGCGGAATTTTTTTTACGTGTACTTCTATATCCCCTTCAGTCACACGAATTTCGACAGACAAAGAAGTCCCTTTTAACAGACGTAGGCCTACATATGATCGAAGGGGATAGAGCTCCTATATTGGAATACACGAAAAGGTTGTCCATATGGTCATTCTATGCCCAGTATCCTGGACAAAATGGCGGCGCCCATAAGCCACCTTTGTGAAGTTCGTATCCGATTTTTCAGTGGGTAAAAATTATTTTGTATAAAAATGGTGTACGAGTTACATACGCGTGTTTAGCACAATGTTCTTTGTTTATTGGTTATAGTTCTCCTTTAAATCTACGATTATATAAAATGTCAACCTCATTCCCAAGGTGCGCGTTTGTTTCTACACCAGTGCTATACAGACCATGAGGACGAGGTTTGAACGTGTTCTGATCGAGCGGTGACCGTCTTCGAAAGAAAAACAATATCCGACGTTTATTTTTCTACTTGTGTTTCGTTGTACAGAAAGACAGCTTTCTGTCTTTTGTTTACATATTTGAGAAAACAGACTAGTAGGTTAGTCTCGGTATTCCCCGCGGAACTTTGCTTTGTCCCCGTCAAAAAGGATTCTGCTTTACGAAATCTCCCTCGAGCGGAAACGAGAATTCTGAGGTATTTTCAAAATACCCACATGGCTTATGTATTGATCCATTTGACACGGTTTGGCAAGCTACCAAAATCTTTTGTCCTGAACACATCTGCGAACTGTCAAAAGCCAAACATTTGCGGGAATCGGCTTTTTAAAACAAAACAAGTTATCTTCGGGGCATCAAACTCTGAGAATCCCAGAGTTGTGTTTTCACAGGATTTAGCCGCGGTCATACACTGTTCGATGATAAACTCGAAGAGAAAGTGGCATTTTGGTCAAAATACGGGGCGAACCGGAGGCCAGGCTTTTGCTAATCCGTCGGGTATCAGTCGTGCTATTGGTAAATGACTTAAGCTCCGACGGGGAAACTCGATATTTTAATCGGCCAAAAATACTGTCATGCTGACTGTCTAGTGAATTATATTCAAAACCTTGCCAATTTCTAAAAGCTGTGGGTTCGAATCCTGGTCCGGTCCATGGTACGAGCAAGACACTTTGCCATGCATTGTTTTCTCCAGTCTCCACCCAGGAGTATAAATAAGTACCTTAGGGGGTAGGGAATGCTGATGTGTCTGATTAGCCATTGAGTGCCTTAAAGGTAGCCGGGGCTGTATACTCCCTGGGGAGCCGAGATGGTATAGACGATGTGTTCTTTGTTTATATCTAAACCGCCCTCTGTTGAAAATTGGTCGTTGTTATGCGCACGCATCTTATTTTGCATAAATTTGGTTTGGTAATGTGCCAAAGGTCACATAATTCAAAGACGATTTGACATGCAACGTCATTCCTAATCCAAATTCCTAAACCAAATTCCTAAAACACGATGCGTGCGCATAACGCCAGGCATGTTTTGGTTTGCTGTGACGCAAGAGGGCACATCGTCTATGGAGTGATTTAATGGATCTTTATGATCAGGGGTAATAATAACGTAGGTGCCTTGATCGGAGTTCCCATCACGGATAACTGTGCAATATAAGTCATATTATTCAAGATACCTTGAAACACTACAATTTATTATCAGACGTTTTTGCCTGTATAAGCTGTATATACTGCTTGGTTTTGAAAAATTGTCTGGAAAGCTCTTGACATTTTAGCGACGGTAAGCCAACAAATATTAATGACGGGGCAAGGATCCAACTGAAGTTCGTGCAAGATATTCGTCATTCTTCATATAAAACATTATAAAGGGCGACCTTCTAAAAGAAAGTTCCACGGAGATGTAAACAAATCGGAGAATGAATTCACTGAAGTCCTGACGTCACGCTGACGTCATCTGTCCGCCGGCGTATTTTTCCCGGCGTGGTATTAAAGGCACTTTGGCCCAACCGCATGTACATAATTGCATACAATCGTGTTTTGTTGATGCACGGAAACTTAAAACAATTCACACACTCTATTGCGAGAGATCTATGAAGTGTTCTAATTTTTCTTCAGTTAGCGTGTGATCTTCACATTCAAATGGAGGTGCAGTTTAGAAAGTCACATATACTATGTTATTGTTGCTACGTGGTGCACACCATTGCCTTGCAATCAACAGTCAAATTGCTTTATGCCAGTCCCTTTCGCGGTGAACATTGCGTTGATTCTGTTCATACCTACCTCGTGCACCAGTCTAGTGGATACTTAGTGTAAATGTGAAAGGCAGTACCGGTGGTTGGTAACCTTTATGTGTACATAATTGATTGAGCATTACCCATAGCATTGAAAAGCTCAGTTCTAGGGTGAAAAATTTCAAGACTTATACCGACCAAAGGTTGCTCTTTAAAAGCTTTCCGAACAAGCAAACCATCAAATAAATGTGCGCGGTTGTTGAAATCCGCGCGGGCAATCCGACTGTGGAACCGACCGTGCAACTACTATTAATCACGGACAAATAGCCTTAAATTATTGTTTCGGTCACGTGGATTTTTCATTTGCGGAACAAGTGTCGAGTGATGTGTGCCAAAATTACTCTGCGGCAAAAATAATTTTGCTTTGGAGCGGCCGTGCTGCTATTCGAAAGGTTACCAGGTAGTTTGTGTAAAGAGACGAGTGAAAAGCCGAAGTCCGTTGAGAAACTGAGAATAATATTGCAACACGGCGGCGACGCAGATTTAATCTTTTAACCCTATGCACAAACTACGTGCATCCTCTAAAATATTTATGAGATACGTGTTACATTTTTTTCCACTCTTTAATCGTGATTACTTCTTAGAATTGTACTTTTTGATGGTTGATAAGCTGTATGTAATAAGGAAATATTATGCAGGTTTTAAAATAAAATCTTACTAAAGTTCTTCCCAAGCAAGATTTCCCCTCTTAACTTTGTATAATCAAATAGCATTTTCACAAAGTTCATAGGGGAAGATTTGAGAAGTTGATCGTCATTATATTTTCTTTGAAATGACTTAAGTGTCAGTAAGTGCATATTTCATAGATAGAAAAAAAACAAACATTTGCTCTGAAAACACGCATGTCAAGTTCTGAAGCCACTGCTAAAGTCTTTCAGGGACAAGATAAAAAATACGTTTTATCCTATAAAATAGTAACACTGTCCTTTTTAATTTTGTGTTTTTATTATTAAAATAGCATTTTCACAGTTGATATGGCCACTCACACCAATAGGCCTTATGCATGGCGGCCATGACAGAGGGCAGGTTTTCATATTTAAATGTGTGACAATAGACCCACAAAGTGCCTACTCGTGCATGACACACTGTGACAATGTGACAGCCCTCTATGGCCGCCATGCATAAGGTCTATATGAGTAATTCTGGATGATTTTGCACAACAGCAGCCGATTTCACGAATCTTTACGCACTGCGTAAGCCCGCTTGCGCAATTTTGTATTACGTAAACTGCGCGTCATTCCAGTGATAATTACACGCCAAGTCTATGGGGCTTATGACAAAAATTGCGCAAGCTGAGCAATTTTCCGTGAAATCGGCTGCAGGTAGTTCTATAGGTCAAAAAAGAGGTCGAACGCCAATGTCCGCCATTTTGAACTAATGCATCTATCAAATTGTTTCCCCACGCCCACTCCCGGGCTACCTCACCTAAGAGGCGGCGATCGAAACTGTTATAGTTACAAAATCCCCACCACCTGGGGCAAAATTTAGGTGACAAAATCTCCACCCACGGGGCAGTTGATAGGTGCATATGACGACACATTTGTACCTACCTTTTAACGTCAACCGAAGACAGCCAAACTGACATTGACTACGGATAATGAGCTAACCATGCAGTAACCACACAGCGCATAGAGAAGAAAATTATCTCTTTATACCGAGGGATGGAATCTCCACAGGCATTCTCTGAATGTTATCATCAACGATGTGCTGTCAAGGCCCTCAATTACAGCTGTTAGTTCTGAAACTATTTTGTCCGCACCACGAGTGTTCACGTAGACGATATTACCACTTGATATGGCCACGTGCATTTTTGGCGCGAAAAACTGGGTGGTAGCCGGCGTTTCGTTGCACAGCAAACAGGGCACCAGCGGGCTTTTGATGTGTGGAATTCGTCTGCCCAGGTTGTCATGCATTCCGCAATTTTAAAAGCAGAAATATAACAGACATTTCCTGTGGGAAAAACAGCACTCATCCCATTCGATCACATGTGTACATTTGTGCATGTTTCTTGGAAGGGATCTTTTTATCTTTCCAAATGCCTGTGACCGAAGGGGATGTATATATAGGCCTACATCCTTATCAAGTTGTTGCGGTCCTTATCTTAAGTTTCGAAAGCAATAATTGTTTACAAAATATTAAACCCGAGACATCTGACGCACTGGTAATGTGGTATGAGGCACAGTGGTATACTCTCCCAGGTTTCCGCTAAGACCTCTGACTCATCGGACAGATGATCTATCAGCTGAGCTATGACTGAGACATGGGTGGTATACTTCTTCAAGTTTCCCCTAAGACATCTAACACACCAGGTAGATGCTCTACCAGCTGAGCTCTGAGGCACAGTATTATACTCTCTCAGGTTTTCCCTCAAGACCTCTGACACACCAGGCAGATGCTCCACCAGCTGATCTCTGAGGCACAGTTGTACACTCCCTCGGGTTTTTCTAAGACCTCTGACACACCAGGTAGTTGCTCTACCATCTGGGCTGTGAGGCACAGTGGTGTACTCCTCGGGTTTCCCTAAAAACCCAACTTTTCTTTCCGTGTTTACTGCGGGTTAAAACTGCGATGGGCACCTCATTCAATGAAAGTATTGTGACTTATTCCATAAAAAAACATTTCAGTTACCAATTATAAAAATTACAGTTTTGTTATACAATTATGTGCAAAAATGTTATGATCTGTGTCTCAGGATTCCTGAAATATTTCCATTACTCCCATAACATCTTCCGTGATCTCCGGTGCGTGGAAGTGCAGGGTATGCCCCAGGGTCCATTTGCATTCTTAATGGCATAATTCTGTTTTCCCCTTTCCTGTGCTTTTCTTTCCAAAACGCCCGAATTTGCATTTAACGGAGCAGAGAACGTTTCTTCGGCCAAAACGAGCCATAGGGGAATTGTTCCACGACTAAAAAAATTGTCGGAGAAAGCGCCTCGGTGCTCACTAAAGATTATGTTTTTTTACCAAAAGGACTTGAATATCAAATACGCCAAAAATAGTTCCTATGACATGTGATTCACCCGTATTTCCGTGATTTTTCCTTAGGGTCTTACTTGTAAAATTGAAAAATAAAATTGAAGAATAAATTGTGTACAAAGGGATATTCAACGCTTTACTTTGTTCTACCAAAAACTGCACCAAAATGAATTCTGAAAATATATTTACTGGTAAATTCCTTATGTAGTAGTTAGCAGCTGTACTTTTTTTCTAAGAAAGGAAAATCTTTAACAAAACTCACCTATACATTTACTCTCCAAAAAGAATATAAATTTTCTTACAATTTCAGTTCTTGATCTAAATAGAAGTTCGTTGAATACAGTGAACTTGTGGATAACAGGGCACTGATAGACCAATCACTTTAGAATCGCTTTTAAGACTGTTTCACTTTAGTGATTTCCTCCAGGTCCAAGAGAACGTGTTTGAGCAAAGTGACTCCAGCTAGAATGAAATTTGCCATTTCCTGTTTCTGGGAGAATCCTGCAGATAAAGGCTCTCAGAAAACCCATTTTGTTGGGTTAGCAACCTGATTAAACCTGCGTGGGATGAGCTGATCTCTGAAGCCGTGCATCTCCAAAACACCCCAAGAAGTGCATGAGCTCAGGAAGGCACTTCAGGCAGAATGGCGCACCCTGCTCAACAGCTCTTACGGCGGCTGGTGCAGTCGGCCTTGCCACAAAAAGCGGTCATACACATTATACCCACCGATAAATTATGTTGCATCCGTTGATCTTTCGGCCAGACTAAAGTGAAAATGTCACCCTTTGTGTGTTGCCAAGGTTACTGGGTCTACACTAAAACCAGTGAACTGTTTCCCTACGCTTCAGCAAGGGACGTTTCAGATTACCAGCGAATCTTTGCACCCAGCTACCTTAGAAAATAGTTGGTGCCAGTGTCATTTTGAGTTTGTCAGGTTATCTCCTGCCTGTCGTATTAGCAGCAAATTATTGCGATCTGACGTGACCTGGCATGTAGGAGGTATATTAAAGTTGGTTATTTCCAAATGATATGAACCAAATCCAACAGCAAAGGAATTGCTATTTGTAGGATAAGTTTCACAGATACGATTACAAGAGGACAACGGTTTACATAAAATGCGTAAATTAAATATTAATTAAAAATTAAAACACAGTAAAATTAAAACACAATAACTCAAAAGGTAGAACTTTAAATAATAATTTAAATAAGTTATAAGTTGAGCATAAGCTTTAACGTAAATTCGTAGTAATAGACCCTTTTCACGGGAGGCCATGACAGGGGCAGTCACAATCATTGCCGGCACTTTGTGGATCTATTGTCACATTTAAATATAAAAAACCTGCCCCCTGTCATGGCCGCGGGTGCAAATATCTACTTCATCGGATGCTACGAAGGCTTATACTCAAACTAATTTATATTAGTCTTAAAAGTGTTCATATAGAACCAATAGTCTGGTTGCTTTATGCCATTCTCTCTTATGGTGAACACGGTATTGATTTTGTACTTCACACCTGCCGCGTGCACCACGTAGCAACAAAACTTTAGTCTGAAATTCACTTAGCTTGCGTCGGGGAACTGAATGTTAATTAAGGTTTGTTTTGCCATTACCCGACGTAAATATTAACACTGTATACTCAGTGCTTTCCCGAGACACTATGAAAAAAATCCATAGTTTAGTCTGGTCAAGCGGATAATTAGTGTGCATGTGAAAGGAAGTACGTCAGTACGCCAGACGCTTTTCATGTGAAACGTGCACAGGGCTAATTAATTGCACGGTAGACTCGTCCCCGGAAACTCCCATGTTCATATTAGAATAATCGTGAACATGATTTCTAATTCATTGATCGATTTAATGACTTTTCTAAGATAAAACGAGGTATACTGTATACCTTTAGATGACATTCCACGCCGACACAACGAATAGAGGTTACGGATATATTACTGTCAGACACACACATTATTATCCGAGATTGCCGTGACCTATCTAAACTATAACACGGGAGAAGCAAAGTGGATCACGGTACAAAAAGAGGGAAAATTTGATTACTCCGCTGCGCCTGACAAAACGACGGTTTGGGATGATGCGCGGAGCCGGAGGCGAGCCGGTGTCTTCTTAAAGGAGTTGTTCAATTTTTTTTCTCCAGAAAATAGATTTTGTTCTAACCTAACAATCATATAAAATACCTCCCCAAAGTACTATCTATGGGAAGAAAACAGGAAATTTCCAATGTCAATTTCGGGTGTGGAAGCAAAAATATTGGTGTGGTCACTGCGCTGCTTTCTGTAACCAGGGCCCAATTTCATAGAGCTGCTTAAGCACCAGCTGAAAACGTGTGCTTACTGTGGCAGAAAAGTTGTGCTAACGTTAAGGCTATTTCACGACCGCGGCGTGCTTAAGCATGTGCGCGCTTGGAAACCGCCATTGTTGCGTCACCATCTTAAGCAAAATTTGGCTCTGCAGGTTTTCAGTTGCTTACCGTTAACGATGTCTATGAAATAGCCTGACGCTCGGTTGACGGAAAATGGGCTGTTAAACAGTTCTATGAAATTCGGCCCTGATAAATTAGTTTACAAAAATCGGTGGTTTTCGATGTCCTTATAAAATTTACGGATTGAGTGCGCGAATTTTCGGAGTGGTATAATGGGGAAAAAAGACACATGTCATGGTATCAAAATCTCAACTCCCATGGGGAAAAATGGGGGATCAAAATGTGATCTGGGCACGCTTCCTTCAAGGCCAGCTATATCATTTGCTGATGAAACTTGTTTACGAATTCCATGCAGGAACATCAGCATTACATAACTATAAAGAATAATGTTGATCAACTGCCTTGTAGAAATTTCAGCCACATAGATGCAGTAATACTTCAGAAAACTTAAAAAATCTATGCATGGTTTTGTGTTGAATGAATGGTAAGAAAACCGTTTGCAAACAATTTTAAAAGCACCTTCACTTGGCAATTTTTCCCACAAAGGTACCATTTTACACGGGAAAAAATGTGGTGTTTGTTACCATTGCCATGAAATCCTTTAGTCAGGTTTTTCTTGTCAACTCACGAAGTAAAATTTAGGGTCACTGCAAATGATGTGATGGCCTTTAAACTCGCGACTTCTGCGACTGTTGCTGAAATTCCCGGGGATCATCATCTTCCTTTCGCAAGGGTCTTTCCTGCACACGTACCTAGTTTGCAAACTAGGTACGTGTGCAGGAAGGAAAGACCGTTGCGAAAGGAAGATGGGGGATCGTGGGCATTGATGCCGTTGCCTTGGTAACCGAAAGGAGCGGAGCGGAGAAAAACCCGCGCAGTTGCTGTGATGTTGTACGTGCTGAGAAGAGCTTAAAAATAATAACTGCTCAGTTTTGTTATGGCTTTATGAGTACGCAGATTGTAGGCTATTGTTTAAAGTTTTCACATTATCGTGGATTTCATAATAAGAAGACAAATATTATATCTTACACTTAAAGGATGCGTCCAGGTCACATTTTTGAACCCCCCATTTTTTCCATGGATGTTGATATTTTGATACCATATAATTTGTCGTATTTTTCACAATTACCATTTGAAATTTCGCGCTCTCACTCCGTAATATTTTTTTTAAGGATATCGTCAAAAAACCACCGGTGTTTTCTAAACTGATTTATCCAGTTACATAAAGCAGTGCAGTGATTACAACAACCTTTCTGCTTCCACATCCAAATTGAATGTTTTCTTACCATAGATGGTAATTTGGGGAGGTATTTTATATGATGATAGGTTAGAACGAAATTCACTTTCTGAAAAAATCTGGACAAGCTCGTTTTAAAAAATTGACGTTTATACGGTGTTTTTTTGTGTTTGGTGTCTTAAAAACATAAATTCCATTTGTACATCTAAAACAGATTGGTTGAATTTAACCAAATGTGGTTGGTAGATATGTGTCCAACCAATATATTGGTTAAAATAACCATATTGGTTAAAATAACCAATCCGTATTGGTTATTTTAACCAATATTATAATATTGGTTAGACACATATCTACCAACCACATTGGTTGAATTCAACCAAATATTTTACTTCACGATTTGACAAGAGAAATCCTACTAAAAGTGTTAATAGCATTTTTTCTGTGTAAAATGGTACCTTTGTGTGAAAAATTACCAACTGAAGGTGTGTGGTTTCTTAAAAAATATTGTCCGCACACATATTTTTTTTACCATTCACTGAACACACAAAAATACGTGCGTAGATTTTTAAGGTTTTCTGAAATATTACTGCATCTATTTGGCTGCAATTTTTAACAGGATAGTCTATTTGCATCCTTCTTCAAAATAATGCTGTTGTTCCTGGAATTCGTTTAAAAAAAGGGTTTCATTTGCAAATAATGGCATTTAATCAAATTAGTCTCAGGAATCTTTACTAGTCATAAAATATATATTTTTTTTACAAATACAGAATCGTGTTTTTGTTTATTTATCTGGAAATACCCCCGTTGACTTGGAACCTAACTGGCACGAACTTCCGCATGGCGAAGTAAACAGAATTATACTAAATTCGTGCATCAATGTTTGATGCAGAATATGCATACGTCTGTTTATATATTGCGCCAAAAACCAGCGACCGTATATGGTACCCGCCCGTAAGGCATAGATACGCAGGCATCTAAATTGCAACTGACGTTTCGATGTTGTAAACCCGCAATTTCCGTTTCCGAAAGTCGACGTCAATTTGTTACCTAATTTCCCGCTTTATCGTTACTTGATCGCAATGTAAATTAAATTATCGGTGATGTGTTGCTGATTTTTAAAACTGGATTTGTGATTTCCTTTTGAATTTTATCAAAAGTCGGCCATGTTGAATTGAACGTATAGGTGTCTGAAAGTCTTCGCCTTTTGAAACCTCGAGCAACGAAATAACGCTGAAATACAAATTCTACACAGGCCTATCATTTGACAGACATTTTGAAATATGTTGAATTATTTCCGCTTTGGCGTGCCATGGACACAGTAATGGCGGATAGCAACCGGTTGTCAAGAAAGTGAAACCCAAGAATAGACCATCCTTGTAAACACAACTGTGCAAGACGCCCAGTGGCATACATAGCCAAACAAATCCGGACATCAACAAAATGCCGCTTGTAATTATTTCACCGCCAGACAGTTACAATATGATCTGACAGTTATTTTGTTTTGGGGGAGTTACATGATGAAGTATCTTAATGGGGGCGAGGATATAGTGTTCGAGGATGGTATTTTGCTGGTATGCGTGTTGATGGAGAGTCGTGGCGGCAATCCGGCTGTGTTTGATTGGTTATAAGGGATTGGGAATGGCAGTATGCAGGGTCATAGAAAGGGTGTCCCAGAAAAGGGGAAACCGATATTAAATTGTCAATTACTGGGTAATGACTGGGAAATTTGGACAACGGCAACTACTATCCGTCTTATCACCGTGTCCTTTTTCTTATGACATCAAGAAATCCAGAAGACCTTTATGGATGACTGAGCACCGATGGTTCAAAGTGACCCTGTCAGAAATAGCTTTGTACGTGTACCAGATTATATACCGTATCGATCATCTGCCATCTTGTAGGACAACTTTTGATATTGGTCAATAACATAATCACAAAATGTCCTCACGGAACAAAGAAACTTTCCTACAAGATGGCGCCAATTCGATACGGTCTATATGAACAGGTTTGACAAATAAAAAGGATAAACAGGAGAAGAGACAAAATACTCACTTTTACTGGAACATAAACGTTCATG
The DNA here is from genome assembly GCA_037783545.1 of Henricia sp. BOLD:AAB3569. Taxonomy (NCBI): domain Eukaryota; kingdom Metazoa; phylum Echinodermata; class Asteroidea; order Spinulosida; family Echinasteridae; genus Henricia; species Henricia sp. BOLD:AAB3569. Next base: position 1,509,991 of record JBBELK010000261.1, on the reverse strand, counting down.
TTTATCGAGAGCACTATACTACGTAAAGCATCTTAGAACTGATTGCTGGTCTTGTTTGTTCTGTTTATCTTTTTGTATTGATGAACTTATTCATAATCTGGTACAAAGCTATTTCTGACATGGTCGCTTTGAATCAGCGGTGCTCAGTCATCCATGAAGGTATCCTGGATGTCTTGGTGTCATAAGAAAGACACAGTGATGAAACGGATAATAGTTGCCGTCTTCCAAACTCCTCAGTAACTATCAAGTAATCAGCGATTTAATCGCGGTTTCCTTTTTTCTAGGACACCATGTCGTAGTCTAACGCTAGGCCAAAGTTTAAACTCGATCTTGAGAAAGGTCAAAGTTCACTCGTGCCATCTTCACCAGCGTTCGCCGGCGCCTTCAGTAACACCTCAGGGAAAACATTCTGGTGAAAAGTACACACATGTAGGGTAATCACAATCGTCCCCGTCGTTTAAGTGAACGATTAATCTCTTACAGATGAAGAGAATTTAATTTTTTCTTCAAATATTCTCTGGACCTTTGTGTGCCATTTATCAATCATAGAGCTCGCACGCTGATGGCGCACGTGTCTACCATGCATCATTTATATGCATGGCTGACACTGTAAAAACCGCGATTTACAAAGGAGAAATGCAGTGCCAAAGCGATTTGGGGAGTGTTGGCAACACGGCTAAAGTGGTGAATTTATTTGTTATAATGCTTGGCGAGTGACACTATTTTAATGTTAAAGGCAGAACACATGATAAGTAAACCGTTGCAAATGGTTTTATCTCCCTGTGGGATTGAAGGTATGCATGATTAAAACCAACCTGAGCAAAAACCAGCTCCGTACTTCGTCTAACTTTTAAGAAAACAGTCAAACAAAAACTTTACGGTCACTTCACCCCATAACCATTTCGCCCTCCACCACTTCGCCCTGAACCACGGCCTGTGCACGAAGTATGTTGGGGCGAAGTGGCATTCGTATGCGGACGAAGTGGTGTAAGGACGACGTGGTACATGGTTTGAGGGCAAGGTACACTTTTGGGGCGAAGTGGTTGAGGGCGAAGTGGTTGAGGGGCGAAGTGAATTTTCGTCTCATGAGACGAAAAATAATTGTTTTACTCATTTCTCAAAAACTATAGCACTTTAAACAAAACCATTTCAGGGGAAGTTTACTACCGTCATCATGTTTATATTGTGTAAGTTATGTGTAAATCTGTGAATATTTCTGACTTTCGAGATTACCAATGATGTGTAATTCTAACTTTAAACATTTCGACAACTTACAGATGTTAATCGGGATAATATTACACTAAGCTACCAACTTGTTTTCCCACACCCCGTCTCGAGAAATAGAGGTCGTCAAATTATCTAGCACTGCCCCAAAGAAAATGTATACCCGGCACCTGCAGGCACTGCACGAATTTATAATTCTGATGTCTAATTTTGGCCAACTCTTGAAGGCAGAAACGTAAATTATTGGGTTGTTTGGCAAGAAATAACAGTGTGTTACCACACCGCACTGCGTCTACGTCTATGAAACCGAACACGGTTTAAGATGCACACGATGCACGCGATATTCAATCTCTATAATCTGCAGAACTTATTAGGCACTGATCAGATAACAATAAGGCACTGATCGACCAATCACTTCGAAATCGCTTTCGAGACTTTTCCGTTTTGATGATTTTCTCTAATTCCAAGAAGATTTGTTTGAACAAAGTGATTCCCACAGCAATGAAATGGGACATTTTCTGTTTCTGGGAAAATTCTGCAGCTAATGGCTCTCAGAAAAAAAAACGTTTCATCTTGATTGAATCTGTATGTGAGATGATCTGATCATGATCCGCGCGTCTCCCAAGCAGCCCTAGAAGTGTAGGAACTCGAGGGTGCACTTTATGGGCAGAGTGACGCACCCTGCCTCAGCGGCTCTTACGGAGGCTAGTGCAGTCATAGCCTTGCCACAAGGTGTTCACACACACGTTACTGATCGATAAAATATGTTACATCTATCAGTCTCCACGATCTCTCGGTTAGAGTTATTTCTCTTTCTGTATTTGAACCGTGATAATGTACTAGTATACATGCGCGTGGTGTAAACAAAATAAAATGCAACACATGAAACCTTTAGGATGTCACATTTAATTTTCGAGGTGAAATCCTTACACAGCATGGAGAATACATCTTTAATCATTCATGAGTATAGGCAGTTTTTCTAGACCACCCTTCGTGGCACAATACCATCGTATATTGCACTCGCATAGACATAAATTTCACAGTATGTGATCTCAATAAATGCACCGACTCTTTTATGGGGGACACTGCGGCGACAGACGAAACAATTATTATATACCCGAGTTGTAAATCAGCGATCCTGAAATGTAGAGTAACGTTTAATAGCCGGCATACCGACTCACATGCACGTGAAAGTCATATGCTGACTGTCACATATTGTTAACAGATTTGTTAACACGGCATTAATCTCGATCACTAATTGATTGTCCAGGTTAACACCGTGTTAACAGATCTGTTAACACGGTGTTAACACCATGTTAATTATCTACACTGTACACCGGGCTAAGTCACAATTCTGTGTTGCGTGTAATAGTGTTAATTAGTGTTAGTTAGTTAACTTAATCAGAATTGTGACCTCAGAACAAACACCGTGTTAACTCGATGTTAACATGGTGTTTAGGACGTGTTGGTGTTACATCTCATGTTAGTTCAACAGCTCCTGTTACAGATCGTGTTAGTGTAACAGATCTGTTAAGTTAATCCGAAGGAAGTGTGTGGTGTTAACTTTAGAACTTTCGCAATTCTCAATAAATTGAGGTTCAGGTTAATGCACAATTAATATATAAATGTGTTCGGTCTTGCATTCTACCCACAATTGAGAAATGTTTGGGCTCCGTGAAGATAGCAAATTTCAATCACTTAGTGGTTAAGATCGTGCATGTAGCACGGACCGGAGGTCACAATTCTTTGTTAGTGTTAGTGTTGAAAGTCGTGCAGAAACCTACCGCCTTGACATTTCCCAAGACGTCGAGTCAACAGATCTGTTAACAGATCTGTTACACTAACACTAACACGGAGAATTGTGACCTCACTTATATACTGCAATTTGCGGTTCCGCGCACGACTTTCAACACTAACACGTCCTGTTAACACGGTGTTTGTTCTGAGGTCACAATTCCGATGAAGATAACAGATCTGTAACAGAACTGTTAACACTAACACTAACACACACATAATTGTGACCTCACTCACCCAATGTGACTGCCCTCTGATATAGCCGCCCTGTGCAAAGACTGTATACGAACTATATAGCTAAGCAATTACATGTATTATTATTCGCTACCAAACAAATTATGCGATTTAAAGACGTCAACAAAATTTGAGGCATAGTTCCGAGATTGCCCAGTTAACCCCGCCCCTTAGATACTGTTGCTATGTGCTCACAAGCCATCGCAAAAAATGGCGACACACAACGTACAAAGCAAACAGGACTCGACATGGAAAGCACAGATTCATTGAGGAAAACTCAATGGTATTTATGTTTTAGGGTCGACAGGTACCGTAGCACACACTGAGCAAAGGGCTAGTAATGCAGGGATGCCATATATTCATAAAAAATGCGCTTTCCTACCTTTGAACAGCGAATCGCCCGACATTGAAACCAAAATTTACCCGGATCACCGCATACAACACTGTACAAACTGTATGGGGCAGAAAATCGCGTGATGTTGACCTATGTGGGCGCTGTCTGCTAGCTCTGTTGTGATTGGTCGGCGGGTTCGGCTTGATTGACAGGTCCGAACTATGCATTCGTTGCCTCGCCTCTCAAACCCATTCCTCGATCATCTAATTTTATGGCGTTCCCAGGATTAGCGGGGGCAGAAAATATTTCGTCCAAGACTATACATGTACAATCACGAACCGAGATGGGCAGAATTAGGCCGAAGCTGTTGTCTAATATAAGGGGGAATCACGTCCGCGAGAAATGTGATCCTCTATAAAATCGCGCGGGAGTTTGAATGTTTGTATTTTCCTGGGGAACTACGGGTCCCTGTTGAGCAGCGAACCGGGAGTTAACCCGTCTCAACAGTATGAGGGGGCGTTTTGCCAATCAACGTTAAACCCGTTGGGGGAACATTCCGGCGGCCAGCGGGGTTGTATAAATTGCACCCGACTTGACGAGAAGAAAACAGGGTCGATTTGGGATTCCGCCGTCAGAATTCACGAGGCACGCTTTCAAACGGCTTTCTGCTCTGACTCGCCCTGCTTTTATACGATCACTGCTCGCTGTGTTGTCGTGCTCAGCTAGCTCCGTACACAGCGAGCTTTCTTTGGCCGTGCATTTTTCTGATTTGACAGATACGTTGCAGCAAGCTCGGTGACTCTATTTACAAAGTGTGCGCTGTTGAACGTTTCATTTAGGGTGGATTCACACTGAGATATTTCTCGCGTAATTGCGACGCCCGTCGCTTTGACAAAAAATTGATTAGGCATTGAAAACCACAGAATCGACTTAGGCGAAAAGTGTTTTTGTGATTCTATGCTTTTCAGTGCATAATTTCAGTTCAAATTCCTTCCACAGCGCTTTTTTTTTTAAAGCGACGCGCGTCAAATTCCTTTACGCTCTGTGAATCTACCCTAAGCTGCGCTCCGAAAAACAAGAGTTGCAATATTTTCGGAGTATAAGCCGCGGCGTATACGTTGATTTTGCCCATAAGCTGCGGCTTATACGTCGATTTTCTTTCAATGAATAAGTTTCCTGCGGCTTATAAAAGGGGCGGCTTTTACGCCGAGATTTGAAGACAAATGATAACATACTCATGTAGGTCTAACATGTCCTTGCAATAAGGAAAGATATATATATTTTTTACCCAACATAGTGATCTTAAATTCAGCCCTTTGTTCTATACTAACCGAATTAAGAGCAGGCCGACGCAGCTCCGTATACAGTAGGCCTAGGCCTAATATGATAATACTTTGCATCACCAAGTCGATAATATTTTATTCAACGACTTCTTCCGCGGTGATAAAGCTCGGATATAGGTAGATATACCGAATTGACTGACATTTTGGTCAGCTTTGCAAACACGCGATAAAGTTGATAGAAACCTCGCATATTGACACACTGTGCAAGCAGTAAAGACATATATTTGTTCGTCTCGTGTGTGCAAACAAATTAAACTCGCATCCTACGGGAAAGAAAGCTAATTTGCGCTTACCCAGACTCCGTGACTGTCAACAAGCGTTTGATTTACATTTCTGATCAACCCGCGTGATTAAACAGTTTGTATCCTTGTACTTTTCCCAGTGTGCTTGGATAAAGGTCTGGACATTGCATCGCGGTTCGAGGAATCCATGCCGTCAGAAATGTCCAAGTTGTCGGGTTGGTTTAAAAGCATAGGGTGGATTGCAATAAAGAGGTAAAGATGTTTTAACTCTCAATACGTCTTAACTAAGACATCATATATCAATCTTGTCTTGCAATAAAAATTAATCTTGAGACATATTAAACTTACAGGATATACCATAATTGACTTTGAGTGTGCCACGTTTTACGTATCTCAATACAGGTCATGGCACATTTTTTTTGTCTTAGTTATGAAACGTCTTATAAGAGTTAATACATCTTAACTTTCTTTATTGCAATCCACAACCAAGGATCGCTTTGTATCGAAGGAACGCTTTGATTTCGCCCCAAAGTACCACTAATTAAAGTTAAAATTGTAAAATACTCAAATAACTCAAGTCTCTGTTTTCCAAAGATACGGTTTCAAATTCTGAATTCTAATCTTAAAGGGGCGTGACCAGACCCCCATTTTTTTTCCATCGGGGTATTGACAAAAAATACACCAGCGGCCATGACAGAGGCTGGTTTTCATATTTAAATGATATGACAATAGGGCCTTTTTCAAAATCTCGACTTGGACTTAGGCTCCATGTAAACCACATGGAGACGGAGCCGGAGACGGAGACGAAGCCGAGATTTGGAAAAGCCCCTAGATCAACAAAGTGCTTACTTTTGCACGACGCACGATTACAATGTGACCCCCCCCCCCCCCCCCCCCCCCATGGCCTCTCGTGGAAAGGGTCTATTGAGATTTTGATACCATATCAAGTGTCACATTTTTCTCATTACCATTCTGAAATTTCACGCTTTCAATCCGTATATATTTCCAGATATATTGTCAAAAATCCACCAAAGTTTAGTAAACTAATTTATCCGGTTACATAAAGCAGTGCAGTGATTACACCATGGAGGAAGAAACACACCAACCTTTTTGCTTCCACATCCAAATTGGAGATTGCACATTTCCCGTTTTCTTCCCATGGACAGTATTTTGGGGAGGTACTTTTATATGATTGTTAGGTTAGAACAAAATCCATTTTCTGAAAAAAATATGAACAACTAACCCTTTTAAAGACTGATTTTCCAGTTGCTAGTTACACACGTATTCAGCAAGACTAGACACTAAACAAACAAAAAAGTTTCATTTAAGCTAAACACTAATAATTGTACGTTTCCGGTACGGCCTATACGTGCGAGCTGGAGCAATCTCTGATGGCGTGAAGTTAAATTGCTGGCAATTCTACGAAGTAGCCAAGTGTTGGCAACACAGCGTTTAAGTGGTTTTACCGAGAGATCGTTGTTTGCATGGGAAACAATCATGCGGGCATACCGCAGCCATGAGCAGTTAGGAGGTAATTGCTAGGCAAAGAGAAAGCCGCGAGTGGAAGAAATCTTAAGTGATTTCATCTAAAAGCCTGTCAGTCATCGTTTTTTGTGCAATTCAAGTGTCCGGGCTGAAGTCGTTTTCCACGACGCACAGAGCTCTGAACACTGATTAGGCATTTCGTTGTTGGATTGAAGCGCTTATATATATATGTGCTTGCATGAATCGCACACAACACGCACAACGCGCGCGCACGTATAGCTCTACCAATGAGCCGTCTTCATTTTAAAGTTTGCATTTGTAAGCAAGCATGCGCGTCTCCTACCAGTACACGCGGCAACGACCTTCTTGCATAATCATTAGTTGATAATTGCGCCGTTGGTATATATATTGTAGCGGCACTTTCCGTATAGCTTAACAATTGTGAAGGTATCGGAACCAATGAGACGTTATTTTGGGTCGCCATTATTTTTTAACATTTTCTTAACAAACTGAGATCGTCTCTAATCCGTCAGCTCTTTGTGGGGTGGATTGTAATTGGTCCAACTGCCAATTTCTTAGAAAGTCTCATTGGTTCGTTGCCAGATGCCGGTGCAAGTCTCTTGTAACATACGAGACGATACTGATTTCAATTTGACATTTCGTTGCTAAATTTTCGTTGAATGTGGCAGAAATTAATACGTTAGCTCAGAGGTTTGAGACAAACGTAGAGCATTAAAGAGCTTCATCGCAAAACGCTGTACATGTATATTCATTTTTGGCATTTTTTTAAATAAAAAAAAATAAAAAATTATATTACAACTATAGCACTGCACGGAATGGCAAATTCCAATAGGTAAAACGTTTTGTTTTGCGGGATATAACACAGTTTGCCAATAATCTATTTGACAAATGTATAGGACCACCAATCGAGAATGTACAGACACCATTTTTGGGATATTGCGTTTACAGCGTTTTGCGATGAAACTCGCCATTTCAAAAGTATAATGTAAGTGAACACCTGCTGCAGAGCTTATATTGAACGGGCTATGCACATACAGCTCAACATTCATGACTAGACGTAATCTTAATGATGCAAACTTTTATCTAGCTTTACTTGTGTTTGTATCCCCATGACAGAAAGTCACGAGTTAACGGCATCCAAGCCGGCGGTGGTCTCGCTAAGCAGCCGATGAAAGGGATTTGGAAGGATTCGGTCGTTTGATACTGTCTGCCCGAGCTCCAATCCGCCTAAACCCGAGGCAGGTGAACACAAAATATCCGGTATTAGAATACGGATGAAAGTGACATCTTTTAGATAAAGTTTTCGAAAATGTGACGCTACATTAATCGGTTATCGAGACGGGAAAAAAGCGCCCTTCCGGCGTAGAACATAAAGGACAAGGACGTTGGTGGTTGGAAAAGCAGGTGGTTTTTGGTGTGCGATATTTAAAAGATGCCTTCGACGAAACTGCTTTTAATGTTTAAACCCCTTAAGGCTGAAAACATTTTATCCAGCTGCAAGTTGTTTTGGTAGGGTTGGGCAAATCTATGCTTTTTTTTTACAAAACTGATGGAAAACGAGTTGTTTTTATGGCCAAATTTTGTGTAGAATCCGATGACGTCTTCCGTCGCTACTGATTACAAATTCAAAATGGCCGCCAAATGACTAAATTTTGCTTTTATTGACATATTTCAAAAGAAATATATATTTTCAGGGTCTGGAAAGTTGACTTTGATGTTTTAAATACTACTTGGTGTATATGGATGACATTTGACCCTATAGACTACTGATTTAAACATTCAAAATGGCCGCCAAAATGGTGTAAAGTTGCCTGTTAATTGTATATTTTCACACTTACATGAATTTTTAATCAGTAGCGACGTAAAACGTCATCGGAGGTCGAAAATTTTAACAGATTTGGATTCTACGCAAAATTTGGCCCCAGATACAACTCGTTTCAAAAAAAGTATAATGATTTGCCCAACCCTAGTTTTGGCCTCCTTCATCTAGAAATGGACTTTTATAAGTTACAGATCAAACTTCAATCTGATATTCTAGCAGTGGTTTTCAAGGGATGGACCAGGATTACCCAGAAATATACCCTTCTCGAATCAGCCTCTGCTTTTGTTCTATATGTCGTTGGTAACGTAACAGCTAGTCGCAACAGGGTTATGTTAAATTGCTCAACAAGTCCACAAAACGGATACGTTAGTGTAAACATTCTACGAATCGGTGACAATCCCAACAGGAAATCTGTCAATTTCCGATTTACAATAAAAGGTTTGCAATCTTTCACAGGGTGAAATTCTCGTCAATTCTCTATGGAAATCATGGAATTCGAACGGACTCTGTAAGGTACCCATGCAGGCTGCTTGATAAGATAGCGCACTTTCAATATGACCTCGGAAAGGGGTGTGCGGCTGAAAATGGGACAATGTTGTTTTTCCGATTACACAAATGAAACTTCTTCAGTTGAAATACAAAAAATTGTAACTGGCGTCGAAGGTTCTTTAAAGGGCTATGATATGGTATTTTTTATTAATGAAATTTATGCTATGAAACTACTCTACAGTCACAAATGAATCCTATTTTGAGCTCGTTGGGGCGTTAAAACAAAGGTTTTTTTATGCTAATGTGAATATGCATATTCATGAGCAAGGTTGTGATGTCACAAGAGGCAAACACAGGAAAATCACATTTAACTATGCACAAAATATTCCACTTTTTTTCTCAAAGTTGCTGTAATCCATGGCTGTTTGAGTTTGTTTTACGTGTTTCCTGTTGTAAGCCATGACAAAATTTGGGGTGGAAACTGCAGCAATTTGCCACAACTCCAACTTGAAGTCTTATGTTTTTCTTTACTTTTCCCTTCCGTCTTCCTGAAGTGGTGCACCCCAAACAGCGCCCTCTTTCTGTGATTTACTGCAATGCAATCTTCAAAGTTGAAAAAGGTTACCTTTTATTGATTTTACATCAAAACGAACAATAGTAATGTCTTGCTAAACAAGCAATCCATCATACGCAGCAAAGACGGCATAAAGTTGTTTAGCATGTCATGCGCCCTTTAAAATCCGGTTAAGGAAAGACGGTGAAGACATGCGTGCCTGGGTGTGTGGGCGTACGCTCGGGGGAGAAATGGTATACTGTGAAACGACTGGGGTAAAACTGTTGTACATGTTTTTGTTGTAACACGACGCGTCAAAGACAGATTACACAATTGGAAAACTTTAAAATCGGCTGTATACTTCCACGTGTGATTAGCATGTGTATAATAAAAACCAGCCTGCGTGTACGTGAGCTCAGTATACCTCATCTACGTTCCGAGAAAAAAATGAAAAACTGATGCTTTCAAGAAATTGTGCGAACCCGCCGTCCTACTATTTTAAGCAGGTTCCGTGGTTATACTGCACGGACAACGGAGCCATGCCATACTACCACGGCAGTCAGGAGCCTCTTTCCCGTGAGGGCGCACTTGTAAAAAAAAAAGTGCGTGCACGCACATTTATATAAAATCACCTTTAATTATCCTTTACGTACAAGTAAATATCTCGGGCGGAATCATTGCATTGGACAGTTGGGACCACTTCTATCTTCCATTTGAGTACGTTTTTCTGGTCAGATGGATGATTAAAAAATTGGGACATTGTAAATCATGGGCTTTAACAAAGTTCAACTTCAGCACCATGTGGTGTCCACTGTCCACCACATGTAGGTCAGTCATTTACAGCACCAATCAATCACGCACGATTTGTGACATTGGCCTGAGCTGTTTTATCGGCAATTTGTCTCAAGTCGACTGACCCAAGGTCGACTTGTGAAGTTTGCCGACTCCGCAACTGACCACGAGTAATATAGATGAGGTACAGCGGGGAGGAATGTCACGTTCTCCCGATACCGTGAAGACAAAATGATGGCGTCTTCTCTTTGGACATGTCCGAGATTATCTGGTAATTGAAAGACGAGACGTCTACCCACGGGTGTGATTTATGAATTGTTGTTACGAGTTGAAAAAGTAAACGCTGTGCGAGTGGCCGTTTGTAATGCATAGTTCCGACCTGTCAATCAACCGAACATGCCGACCAATCACAACAGAGCTAGCAGAGATCACCCACATAGGTCAAAGTGCAATGTTTGCAACAACATCACGCGATGCTCTGCCCCATACAATTTGTACAGTGTTGTATGCGATATTCCGGGTGAATTTTTGGTTTCAAGACCGGTCATTTCGTTGTTCAAAGGTACGAAAGCACGTATTTCATGATATGACATCCCTGTATTACTGGCCCTTTACTCGGTGTGTTTTAAGATAACTGTCGACGCTGAAACATGAATACCTTTGAGTTTTCTCCAATGAATCTGTGCTTTCCGTTGAAAGTCCAATTGCTTTGTGCGTTGTGTGTCGCCATTTTGACGATAGCGTGTGAGCCATAGCAACAATATCCAAGGGGGCGGGGTTAACTGGGCAAAATCGGAACTATGCATTGTACCATTACGGTTCAAAGAAAATGAGCTGTGTTGAGTGATTGACGGCAACCATGTTGTGTACTTGAAAGCCGTACACAAAATGTACTTCCTTTCACACGCATGCTTGGTATCCAGATGACCATACTAAATGTTTGTTGCTATGCAAAGTGACTGGGTGCACGCGGCATGTGTGAAGTACAGAATCAATACCGTATTCGAGGTATATAGGAGAGAATGGCATAAAGCAAGCAGACTGTTTGTTGTTGGGCAATGGTGTGCACCACGTAGCAACAACAGCGTAGTATGGGACTTCCATTTAGAAGTGAAATAGTGCTAAAGTTACACGTGTAAGGCAAAATGCTATCCGGGGATTTTGCAAACAGTGACAAATTCTGCTGTTTTCTTATTTTAAAGGTAAAATGTTGAGCAATTGATTTGTATTTTCGACTCGGTAGAAGTACCAAAATAAAACATGTCTGTAATACCAGGCAGGGAATATTTAATTGGAAGAATTTGCAAAAAGACTAAACTGTAATTTGTGGAAATCGATATTTGTAGGTGTAACGTCAAACTCGGACGTAAACGGCAGAGGGCGGTAGACAGCAACCATGCACCGTATGCATGACGGCCATTTTAAAAGCGTTGAAGAAAGGAATAAATGCATCATTGGTGTTGTGAAGGAGCTTGCGCCAATCCACCAGTAGGAGAAAAAATAATAATCTTGGCGACATTATCAGTGAAACCAGAGGTTAACAAAAATTAGTACGATGCGCTTCCCAAGCCGTAAGCCTTCGGGGAAAAAAGATTAAAAACAGGACCACAAAAAAATTAGGGCAGCGTCTCTAGCTCTGGGTTTCCCCACGAGACGCTGCGCTTGATATTTTTAATCAACGCCAGCCTCGCGCCTAGCTTGGGTGAATCCTCTAGGGAGTCGATCAGTCTGAGAATCGATTACAATTCAGAATGGGAATATCGATTCCGCCATTTGTCGGAATCGATTCTCGTTATCTGGGCGATTCCCGGAAGTTTTTGATTGTAAATGAATGCAGAAATTTCAAAATTAAACAGGAATTTAGTAGTATTTTGTATTAAGTTCGCAAGGTATTGATTTAATTTTTGTGCCAACTTTTAATTTGGAAATGGAATCGATTCCGAATGGTACGGCATTCTTAAGTAAAATCAGAATCGATTCCCCAAAATGTGGGAATCGTTCAAGCCTACTTCATACCATGGAGGAAGTTCATACCAAGCCGATGATTTTGCATTAAAACCAACATATTACTCAACATTTGCTAATGATTACATATATTTTCGTATTTTTTTCACAGGGTTGTCTATTTCTAAAATACAAAGAACCACGGACTGTACATCTTTAAAGAATCAAAATTAATTAAGAACCTTTAAAGAAAACAGATCACAAAACATTAACGTCTTCGAGCCAATGTCAGGCCAAGTAAAACCCAAGAATACGACTAAATCGGTTGGGGGAAAAGAAAGAAAGAAAGAAAACTTGGTGTACTTTTCATGAAATGTGAACTCAAATTGCCGAAGAGACCGCATTATTAAGGTTCCGAGATCCAGGGCATATCGGCAAAGTTTATAATAATTAACAACAGCACATGCAGGAATGATATGGTTTTGAATACACTCGATCTCACAATATCTCATAATATATATCAATAGATCGATAAGGGCCTACCATTTCATTATACGCCTACAGGGTGACGCGTACTTTAAACAATTTGCGTTTAGGCTTTATTAAGATGTTTTTAAAATTTAATTGCTGATTTTTCTGATAGTTTGAATAAACTAGACACCTCGAAAAGCTTTTCCGAGTAAAATGTCGGCAATATCGAACCAGAATTTACTTACAGCATGAATGCATTTTTTATTCGCTCCTTTAAAGGCCCTATGTATCATTCGCATGCAAGATACAACTTTTTGCAGATTCGTGGAATAAGAGTGTAAAATATCTAAGTAAGAATGTTGGTAAACTAGCCTGAAGAAATTTTAGCTACATAGATGCATCAGTGCTTGAAAATCTATATATGGATTTTGTGAACAAATGAATGGTAAAAAAGTCCCGTGCACGGGACTTTTTTAGAAACCCACCTTCGGTTGTCAATTTCCAACATGAAATGCCATTTTTGACGGAAACAAATTCATTTGGTGTTTGTTACCATTGCTATCATACTTTGAGTAAGGTTTTTCTGGTCAAGTCATGAAAAACAAAATTGGGTCATTGCAAATGATACAATGGGCCTTTAAAGCCCAATGCATCATTTGCAGTTACCCAAATTTTTACTTAATTAGTTGACAAGAAAAACCCAACTAAAAGTGTTGATAGCAATGGTAACAAACGCCATGATTTTTTACCTGTGTTTCAAAATGGTAGGCCTACCTTTGTGTGAGAAATTGCCAACTGAAGGTCTTTTTTAGAGGGGGAATCGTTTGCAAACGATTTTTTTACCATTTTATTTACTACAAAAATATGCATGGATTTTTATGGTTTTCTGAAGCTTTCTGTGGATGAAATTTCTACAAGTCACTGAGGCAGTTAATCAACATTATTCTTTAGTTATGTGATGTTGTTCCTGATGTCCCTACAGCCTGACGCACAAAATGTCATTACCACTCGTGCACATAAATTATAAGCAGAATGTTGCATATTGACAGTGCTCCTTAAAGGAGCGTGACCAGAGTTTCTGGAAAATAGTTTTCGATGTAACTTACCAATATTATCAAGTAACTCTCATACACACCTCCCATGTCCCAAAAACCCGAAAACATTCGCAATTTCCAGTAAAAAATTGAACAAAACTATCGAGTTTTGTTCGAGATAAATGTTGATACTGGAAAATTAGTTTACAAATAATCGGTGGATTTTCGACGATATCCTCGGAAATATGCGGCCTAGAAGCGCGGGAGTTTCAGTTTCGTAATCAGAAAAATATAACGGATGTTATGATATAAAAATCTCATGACCCATAAGGTAAGTCCCGGGGAGTTATGGGTAAAAAAAAAGTGATCTGGTCACACTCCTTTAATGTTCGAAAATAATGTATCCAGGATTTAGCAGACATGCAGCTTAATTGTGCATGGAGACACATTTATTCACTTTTATAAAAACTAGTATGATTTTTTTGTAGCAATTCTCCGGACTTATGGTTAATAAATGGCGCACATAATTTGCAAATAATGTTATTAATCATAATTTCTACCCAATGCACTTCATACACGTTGCAATTATTCATCCGGTGGTATAGCCAACACAGTATTTCAACTTTGAATCTAACTGCATCACACGTTGGCTCATGTTTATCCTCCGGCTTATGTCCGTTTCTCGAAAGATAAATCATTATCCATTCATCACCTTTAAAAACTTAATGTACCATTTTTTTCCCCAAAAAAATATTTTATGAAATTGTTTGGACAGAACTATACTAGTTAGTATCATTCTGGCTTATTTTATTATAATGCAAATGTGGACAAATGTTCATGAGTTTGGGAAATATGGATGCAGTGAAAAACAACTTGGCTCCACCGGGATTCGAACAGCGGACCTTCTGCTTAACGTGCATATGCCCTACCATTGAGCTATTAGCCAACAGGCTAAATGCAGTTGTTCCTCACTGATTGGGATTGCCTATCACGTGAGTTTAGCAAGCCATACACAGGGGCGGATCCAGGATTTTGAAAAGGGGGGGGGGGGGGGGGGGGGCGTGAAATGTTTAAGCATGAAATGCTGATGACAATGAAATAGCGAGCGCGTAGCGCGAAGCCCTAACGGCTTCTAGATGGATTATAGATGCTCTGTGGTGCGATCTGGGGCAATATTTAACCACTTTAAGCAGGAAAAGGGGGAGGGGAGCGTGCGCCCCCCCGGATCCGCCTCTGATACAGAGGGATAAACCCTTCAATGAGATAACCACACCTCCCAGTGATCACTTAAGATACGACCCAGACCCTATACCCAGCTTCCCGAATGTCATGGACATTTGTACACATTTGTATCGAAGTATTAAATTCACCCTGGTTGTCCCTGGTTCATTATCCCTAAAAATCACCAATTCATACTGGAGGGGCATTGAAGTTGGGATACGGCGTCCCCCCGTTACATCGGAGAGCTTTTTACCCTATATTTTTGGACTTAACGAGTGAATTTCACGAGTCAATAGTACTCAGAAATACCAGCGGTTGAACGAGATAATTATTAAAAACCTCAATTTTTTGTAACAAAATAAGAATCGATACCAACATCGAAACAATCGCACTCAGTAGAATCGATTACACAACTCGGCGCGCTTCGAGAACAAACAAACGACGAAGGTCTTGGCGCAAAAAGTGAGCGTGCCACCCACTTACTTCCTGGATTATATAAAAAATCGTTTTATAAATGATGTCGTACGGAATGTTGACACGAAATATTTCACCTACCCCAATTTTTTTTTATGTCACTAAATATAAAAAATGCGCCGGGCAAAACCATCGGAATTCATGTCAAGAAAGCCGTATGATTGATTTAAACGTGTGTGCATTCCCACGAATAGAAACTTGCAAAGTATTTTGCTCTAGGGGTATGTATTTCCTCATTTTAAATTGAGGGTTTGTGGAAATGTCAAATACTTCTGTGTGGCCATTCGCTTGGCGGTAAATAATTATGACCCTGTTCACCGTGACATGAAGGAGATCATCATGATAGAAATGAAGATTGGACGAAGAGATTTCCTAATGTGAACGCATTCGACGAACACCGTCAACAATTGCCCGTAATACCCTGTTTACACCGAAATCCTGAGGGACTTGAGAGTGATTTACGAACAAAAATTGGTCAAAATGGCATTTCCTCAGGAGTTGGTCGGCAAGATCTTAAGTTCTTCCTATGTTACTCGGGGGAATCGCCATCGCTCGGCACAAGTTCCCCGACCGTATGGAACGGTTCAAAACGGTCGGGAAACTTTCTCGGTCGCCCCCTTGACAAAAGTTTCATGACCACTCACGAGTCCAAGAAATACAGAATTTTACAACTCGTAAGTCGACCCTAACTTGGTCGTGCTTCGGTGTAAACATAGCATAAATGTTGCGGTGTGCAGCGAGCTACCACCCATCTACCGTAATTTTAACGGTTATCCCGTAAATTGTTTAACGAAAAATCCCGTAAAATTCTAAGCTTTTCCCGTACTTTTCCCTGGTGCTCTAATAGACTGCCGAAGTGAATACGTCATCTTTTGTTGGTTGCCTAGGCAATGGATCTACACTAACAAATCACTGAACCGTGTCCCTGTGCTTTTGCAATGGTACTTTTTTTTCCGACGGCCATAATGCTTAGAGCCAATTGCCATGGCAACGCACGTCACACTTCGACTGTTTACCCGTACCAAATCAACTACAATGCATAGTTCCGATTTTGCCCAGTTAACCCCGCCCCTTTTGATATTGTTGCTATGCCTCACACGCTATCGTCAAAATGTCCACACACACTGCACAAACCAATGGGACTTTCAATGGAAAGCACAGATTCATTGGGGAAAACTTAAAGGTATTCATGTTTCAGGGTCGACAGTTATCTTAAAACACACTGAGTAAAGGGCCAGTAATGCACCTATCATTTGTTTCCCCACCCCTCCCCTCGGCTACCTAAGAGGTGGGGATTGTCACCTTTTTGTGACAAAATCCCCACCCCTAGGGCAAAATAACATGCGCGTCTTGTATACAGATACACAAAAAAATGTATTTCAAGAGGTAAAATGCCCCACCCTGGGGCATGAAAAACGTGACCAAACCCCCACCTAGAGGGTTAGGCAGCGCGGGGAGGGGGGGGGGGGGGGGGGGGGGGGGGGCAATTGACAGGTGCATAACAGGGATGTCATACATGTATATCATGAGATACGTGCTTTCTTACCTTTGAACAGCTGTAAATTATGTATCTTGAATTATGTAAACTGAAGAAAATTACCATCTTCCCGAGGGAAATCTGTTCAGTTACGCGCGACCCCACAATGGACTGCGAAAGGATTATTATGGGTTCGGCCGTAAATATTCATTTACGGGCACTTCCCTAAAAAAAAACGTATTTTCTACCCAAAAATATACGGTAATTCGATGAAGCAATTGCTCCATCCTTCGGAAGGGACGTAAAGCCGTTGATCTAGTCATTTCAGTGTGTTGTGTGACGCACTTGAAATATTCCACAGCACTCTTTCGTGAAGAGTAAGGGGATTCTCCGGTAACTCCGACCTATAAACAGGGATCAGCCATCACCTTCAGACACAAATTGGCGTCAGTGCGACACCTTCCGTGTTTTGCAACACCGTGGAGCTCATTCAACCGGTATTAAAGGCTGGTGCTAGTTAGAGATGTCGAATGATGAACACTTTAAAAGACTACATCGAATGAAGCGGTATGTCAGCGGGGCGGATTGGTAAACAGGTCGTGGATTGCTAAGCCGATCGACTGCTGGTATCGGCTGCTGAAACGTAGATTTGAGGCTGTATAGTTTCGTCAAGCCAGGACTAAAATAATGTGTTAAAGGGGGAATCAGAGTTTGTACTGTCCGAAGACTGGGCCTCGCCAAAAATCACGATTTATTTGAACCAGTCGATAGTCTATGGAAAAAAATACAATCCCCCTACCTTTTTAGATCCATCCACTTTGTGATTTTGGAGTATTTCGAAATGTAAAGTACCAGGTCGGGGGGCAATTTATATGCAAATAGCAGTAACCCGGGCGTAGCTATGCACGTGATTCGTCTAGACGTGTGGATACACGCGCAAATTCTGTTCCACATAGGCCGTTTTCGAAAGCTCGGTGTTCTACGGTCAGTAACCGAGGATCGTAACCGAGGATCAATATAATACCTTTTATTCTCGTGAAAAGCGGAGAAATAAACTCCGATTCCCCCTTTAAGTTCTCTAGTGTGAAATATATCCTCGGGAACCTATCTCCGGAGCAATGAAAGACGCATTAAAACCATTTGTCTCCCTCAGTGTCATTTACAAGGGCAGCATGCATATTTGTCCGTTTAATATGTGTGAGCTCTGTCGACATTAAACTAAAAAGGAACTGATAATTCAATCATTGTCAATTTCTTGTCGACCTCTGAAAATATGCAGAGGTCAGGTTTCAAATTAGAAACGGTGGACTGTATTGGAACACTATTATCTGAAATTGATTGGAACATGTAATCATATCATCTACCACACTTTCAAGTAATTTTTTGATTTTGTGGCATGTTTACAAAGATGAACGCGACATTGTGTTCGCGCTAGACTGGCAAGCGATATTTGATACATTCCGCTGAGCAGTAATTATACGGTCAATGTCAACACCACGCAGAGACCAATCCGTCACCGTGGCAGGCTCACTGGATCGAGTGACGAGGGATCGTGGCGAATCCGTAACGCGACAAGTTGCGAATTCTTGGTCGATTGAATGATATAACGATATCATTAGAGGTATAAGTCTGGAAAGCAGCGTGTCCAGATCACATTTTTACGCCTACCCCTACCCCTCACCCCTCACCCTACCCCTCACCCCCCACCCCCCCCCCCCCCCCCCCCCCCCCCATTTTCCCACGAGAAATTTGGATACCGAACCATCATTTTGTCATATTTTTTTCTCATTACCATTCTGAAATTTCGCGCTCTCAATCCATACATTTTCAAGGATATCTTCAACAACAAAAACCCACCGATGTTTTGTATAAAGCGGGCCTCCCACGGTGCGATTTTTGCCACGAATTTCCTACGAATTGGTACGATTATCGGAGACTGCCTATAGACTCTACACACAATCGTACCCAATCGTAGCTAATCGTACCTAATTCGTGGCCAAAATCGCACAGTGGGAGGCCCGCTTTAAGCGGGCCTCCCACTGTGCGATTTTTTGCAACGAATTCCCAACGATTATAGGTACGATTGTGTATAGAGTCCGTCTCTGGTAATCACCAAATCGTACCTAATAAAATTGTTGGAAATTTGTGGCAAAAATCGCACAGTGGGAGGCCCGCTTGACTAATTTCCTCAGTTACATAAAGCAGTGCCGTGATTACACCAAACGTTTTGCTTCCACATTCAAATTTCCTCTTTTCTTCCCGTGGATAGTATTTTGGGGAGGTATTTTATAGGACTCAAATCCATTTTCTGATAAAAATCTGAACAAGCTTCTCAAAAGTTTGACCACGGTACTGAAATACCACGGGTGACACTAGCGTATTGCATGGTGTTCGCCGTTACTCCAGATGACCAGGCTAAACGTTTGTTGCTATGCAATGTGGTCGGTGCACGCGGCAAGTGTGAAGTACAGAATAAATATCGTGTATAAGGTAGGAGAGAATGGCGTCAAGCAACCAGACTGTTTGTTGCTGGGCATTGGCGTGCACTACGTAGCATTTGAAGGTGAAAAAAATCGGAGCGCCAGTCACAGTGCAAAAGTAACACACAAAGGGCTAATTGAGATACCTTTGACATCGCCCAATAAAGTTCTGATTTTGAGTTACAACCATGCACGAAATATTAAAATAATGTATAGCTCATGGTATTTTTCAGATAAAGGCATACCGATAACTTTTGAGCACCACAACAAATTACACATATCTGTGCATACCTAACAGGGTTGTAGTCGAATCCATCACAAGTCCAGAGCCGATACAAATCACAAGTCCGGGACAAGTCCCGCACAAGTCCAGTAACAAGAAGCAAAGGATGAACACGCACAAAAGAATGCCTTTGTTGGAGTTCATTTGAATAGCTTGTGACTTGAATTAAGACCCATGGACTTGAGAAGGCTTGTGATAGACTTGAGATGGACTCAACTACAACCCTGATGCCTAATCACAATAGTTTCTTAAAATGATACTGGTATGCCGCACAACAGATACATGTACTAAAAAGTGACGTAGATGCAAGTGTAACTGGGTTTAAACATCTGCTGGTAATCTGAAACATCTATTGCCTAAGTGCAGGGAAAACAGCTCACTGGTTTTAGTGTAGACCCAGTAACCTCAGCAGCACACAAAGGGTGACTTTTCACTTTAGTATAGGCTACTCCATTGCTGACAGTGAATAAAGCGACGCCAAGACTAAAGCCATCAGTTTTCCAAGATTTTGTCCCTACGTTTGAGGAGAAAGGTAGGTCAAAAGAGAGAAGTAACATTGATTTTAGCAGATGGCAACTTATTCTGATTTTTCCCGGGTGAAGGCACAATCATCAGTGAAATGTAAATTTTCCCGCCAAAATGCAATTTATCCTCTGTCACATCAGACTCATCTGGGGCCTGTTTTCGCGATCACAACCAAAAACATGTTTCTGACGTTACTGCGAATTCAACCAATGGCAAGCTTTGGTCATCGGCAACAGAAACCGTTTATTGGTTGAATCAATGTACCTGTACATTACGTCAGAAACACGATTATGGGCGCGAAAGGTGTAAATCGCAGCAGCCTGGCCTACGTGCATAAAGCCATCGCCCTGTCTGACAGCGGCCCCCGTCACACTAGCCGCAGGGAGTTAAGGCGGCAGGTGCGTGCTTGAAAGCGTCGGTGTTACGAAGACAAGGAGGTTGAGCTTCGCATGTCACTGATCACTCTCTAAAAATCAGGTCATGTTGCGGAATCATCACCTACAATATTATGTCAATGTTTTGCCCTTTTTTCACATATACAGTCAAACCAGGTAAAAACGTCACACATGTTCAATATACAAACTTACCTTGGGCCAATTTCATAGAGCTGCTTAGGCATAAATAAATTGATTAAGCATGAAAGGCATTGCTTGATAAAATTAGGTTACCAGCAACAAAATCATGAGATTGTCATGGTAACGAAACAGTCCTCTAACACTGGTCATGCATTACTTATATCACATAAGGATTTCACTGGTAATGTTCCCTACTAAGCAAGAGTTTTTTTGTGCTTTATAAGCAAATATTTGTGCTTAAATACCTCTATGAAATTTGCCCCTGTTGTGTAGAGTAATTATTCTTTTCCTGCACATGTAGTACGTACTCATTAAGTGTTTATCTTAATTAGTTAAAGAAGTTTGTTCAGATTTTTGCAGAAATTGTATTTCGTTCTAACCTAACAATCATATAAAATACCTCCCTAAAATATTATCCATAAGAAAACAGGGAATTTGCAACCTCCAATTTGGATGTGCGAACAAAAAAGGTTGGTGTAATTACTGCACTGCTTTATACAGCCATATAAATTAGTTTACAAAACATCGGTGTTTTTTTTGCGATATCCTTGAAAATATGCGGAATGAGAGCGTAAAATTTCCGAAATGGTTATGAGAAAAATGTGACAAATAATATGGTATCAAAATCACATCACCCATGGAGCTGCATAATTCGTGGCACGAATTTGGCCTGAAGCGCGCATTGACGAGCCTGTGCCTTTAACCCTTAACACCCTAAAAGGTCATATTGGGGACCAAAGCAGCACCTTTTGCACCCGATGAAAATAATTCAGTGTGAATTTCGCTTGGGAAGCTCCTGAAACTGTACCGGAGAGCGTCCCCACACTAAAGCAAAACACACACATCTCCATGGACTGAAATATGTGACTGAAATAATTGATTTACCGTCAGGTAAACGGAGGCAAGAGTGAAACATGAAGTGGGGCCTTGGGGGATAAGGCAAGGCGATCTCATCATGTACCCTTGTCGGTGTCCCAAATTTGACCCGAGACAGGGGATGACATTCCCGGGGCCTGAGGCTAGGAGGAGACGGTGTAGAGGCCGGGCTCTCCATGCTCTCGAGCGGCTCACAAGAGAGTCATCTGGGGTGTCAACTAGATCGGGTCGCTTATGTCAAGACAGTTCAAGTTGTCCAAGTCTTAAGGTTGTTTTTTTAAAACTAGGATTCGTCTTTCGTTGCAAGAACAGCCAATAAAGGACTTTATCAGGCATGCAACTGTGTCTTTGGGCCTACGGAAAGCTACGCAAGTGTCAAGCTACGTACTGTTTTTTGTACTAAACAAAATGAAGACAAGCTGATGATGAGCTTATTTAACCTTGAAAGTTTGAAAGATAGTATACGAGAGATATACAAATTATTGATAAACTCCTCAAAAAGAGTTCGGAAAGTAAAGTTTGACTGACGATCTCTCTCTTGTTACTAAATCATTTCCCTTGAATTTGGTATCATTGGAAAGCTCTGTTATTCCTCTTTACAGTGATGTGTCATTTGTTATTAAGCAATTGGGGGATGTGCAGTATAGCGGAATACAGGGGTGGGTGGAAAGTGAAATGTCCGAAAATTCACTGCTATTGTCAAAAAGTGCATTGACACATTCCCATCCTCCAAGCAAAAGGGGAATGCACTGCATGACAATAGCAGCATTGCTGACGAGCCTGTGCCTTTAAGTGAAAATGTCACCCTTTGTGTGTTGCCAAGGTTACTGGGTCTACACGAAAACCAATGAACTGTTTCCCTGTACTTTAGCAATGGACATTTCAGATTACCAGCGAATGTTTAGACCCATTTACCCTGGTAACTAACGTCACACTTTAGTAGTCTATTTCATGAAATACGTAAGCACGTTTTCTGATAGCTTTAGCGGCGCACTAAAAAGTTCTTTTTTGACAAAACCTAGTTTCTGCTTTAAAAAAATAGGGAGCCAAAAAACCAAAGAAAACCTATACACATGTATAACTAACTTTTCACTGTCATAACAGTGATTCTCTGCGAATTTATTTTTAAAATAAAGAATGCCAATTTTGTTTAGCCCACCACACAATACGTTTGTGTGCTCTCTTTAGCAATATGTACAATATTTACAAGGTACATGTTTGTGTCCTAATAAAATTTCTGAAACCCCAAAAAATTATATTGGTCATGATTCCCAATTGAATTCATACATACACTGACATAAGTTACACAATTTTCATTTTTTGTGATAAATAATTGTGCTAAATGATTCACTCAGTGGTCGAGTGGTTAAAGATATACAGTCTGTGCATTTTGGGTATGGCACCACAAAAAATAAAATTTTTTTTTGAATTGATAATTTTCGAGAAACATAAAAGTTCTTCGCTTCCATATGAGACATCAACGAAAACAATCGACACAATTACTGTCAATATTTCGAATTATTTCGGTCCAAAATAATTCAAGGCATAGATTTGCACGTGTTTGGTCTGCAGTGCCCAGCAATCATCCTGAGATCTCAGGGAATTTCCACTCTGCCAAGCGACGTTACAATACCCTGAGGAAATCCACGCAAATCTGTGGAGTAAGCCGGCTGTTGTGTTGAGCCAACTCATGCCCGAGTCATTTTGATGTAATTTAATCAATTCGGTGATGTTATGCCGAAAAGAAACGATTTCTATACTTTCCAGAAATTGTATTGGGTTCTGTTCCTTATGACTGTCCCATTCCTACCAAAATTTCCGGCGACATCTTAATTTACTCCGCAGTTTTTCAAATTAATAACAGGGATGCATGCTGACGAATGTAATGGAACGGATTTCCCAGTACGCTTTAAATAGCAGCCAATCGCCGACGCGGACAACGGCCAGCCTTACTGAGTACATGTATCACATTCACGCACGGTGTTTACAATTTGCGCGCGTGACATTTGAATGCCTGCAACGCACTGCGAAGTGTCCTGATTGGTCTAGCAGAGGTGACAAGATTTCTGTCGCTCGTTCCCCCGCGAAATGGGGCCGGTTTCAACAGGGCCTCGGTACGCAGGAGTTGGGGAGTGCGTTAAAGGGGCACTGTTGCAAGAGGATGCCAGCAAATCACGATTTGTGGTTGTGGCCGAGAAAAAAGTGAAATTTTATATAAATTAGTTCACATTTTCAACAGCTAGTGGGGACTGTTAGAGGTGTCTTTATAGCTGTCTGTGTGCAAGGCCTGCGGTGAGCAGGATTCTTTCTATCATGTCTTCTTAGAACTACATATCTTTTTCTGCATTTTCTAATTCTAGAATAGGATTATTCAGGAGTAGGATCATGCTAAAATATATGGATTTGAGAAATTCAGGGCGAAAATAGATGACTAAAGTGAAACATCACCGTGCGTGTTGCCAAGGTTTCTACATGTAGGTCTACATTAAAACAAGTGAACTGTTTTTCTGTGTTTTAGCAATGGACATTTCAGATTACCGGTGAATGTTTAGATCCAATTCCCCTGGCAATTGTCGTCACACTTTAGTAGTCTGAAAAAAGTATTAAAAAAGGTGAAAAAAGTATGAAAAAAAAGTATGAAGCCGGAAGGCCTGTTTTTGGGGTCAAGACTGTTGTCATAGAACTTATCAATTTTAATGGTAGAACTGGTCAATTTTGCATTGGAAAACTTACCAGTGAATTTTATTAACAGAAAAAAAAATCTGTTGATTTTTGTTTATCCTTCATCCATTGCTTCTTCCTCGTCTTCAACTTCTACAAAATCATCGTCACTTTCATCATCGTCATCTTGGATCATTTTCCCTTCTTCCACGTCAAGTTCCTCCTCGCTTTGTTCTGCATCGGCGATCTCCGAGTTAGGCTGGCTGGCGTCGAATTCAGCCTCGAACGATTCGTCAGCATTGTCGTCTACAATGTCATTATCATTATCGTTGTCGTTGTCGTTGTCGTTGTCGTCAGCGTGCTGGACAACAGTATCGTCGTTCTCGGAATCTTCGCTCTCGCTGAGTTGATTCAGGAAGGGGTTGTCCCCTTCTTCTTCATCTTCTTCATCTTCATCTTCACTGTTTTCCGGAGTGATTTGAAGGTCGTTGAAGAGGACGCTGTCCTCTGCATCTTGTATCGGCTCAAAGCTTGATCTCTGAAGGCAAATCACGAGTATTTTACATAGTTATAATCAGGAGTCAGTGTTGTAGTCAGGGCATGTGACAAGGGAGGCCCGGGACAAAGGAAGGTGGGGCTACAAAGGGAGGGGCGCGACAAAGGGAGGGGCACGACAAGGGGAGGCCAGCGACAAGGGGAGGCGCGCGACAAGGGGAGGCGCGCGGCAAGGGGAGGCGCGCGCCAAAGGGGGGCCCACGCCAAAGGAATCATAACATTAAAAAACAAAAACAACAAAAAAGTACAAGCCACATGACTTACTTTATCCCTGTCGCCTCCCTCAATGTCGACAAACTCTCCTTCTTCTAACTCTTGTCCTTGTGTTTCATCCTCTTCAAATCCTGCAAAAAAGAAAAGAGATATATTCAGAAATCCCTAAGTATCTAGAACAAGGCTTAAAACCACAACCTTTAGAAAAAAGAGCCATTATCAATTTGCAGAACCACAACGTGTCACAATTTGTTCAAGGTTAATCTGAATGCTACAGTCAAACCTGCTATTAAGGCCACCTTGATAAACAGGCCACCTGCTTCTAATGGCCACCTGCTTCTAATGGCCACCCGTCTTTGGTCCTAAATGCCATGTGTATAATGTTTAAGCAACCTCTGTAAGCAACACCTGTTTATAGTGGTCAGTTTTTACAGTCCCGAGGGTGGCCACTATACACTGCTTGCAAGAAAAATGTTTAACAACGTAAGGTCATTTTACAACTCGTACCATTACATTTCAAGTCTTTTTGAATAGTTCCTTTCCGAAAAAAAAGTAGCTGCTGATTTTACCCACCCTTTTACCCACAAAATTTGTTATATTCACAATTTTCGAAATTTTTCACAGGATTGCACTACTTCATTAAATAATTGTTATGTTTTGGGTAATATCAACTGAAACGCAAAAGAAACTTACAACCTTTTTAACCTTTACATAGCAACAATAACAGTGCGTGTAGTAATGTGTGAACTTATTTGTGGACAACAGTGTCCTCACTGTCAGACCAAATGGTGTCTGAAGGTCACTTGAACCTTAAATGGTCACTTCATGGCACAGCTCTTGAAGAGCTGTTTTGACCGTCAGTGATTAGCCAAGGGGTATGGGATGATTGTAATGAGCTGCACGTGATGTCTTGATGTTGGCTTTAAAAAGGCCAGTGCAAAATGGGCATTTCAAGCAACATGCCACGATTGTCGGGGGATCAACGGCAGCGTGCCCTGGGCACGCTGCAAGGCGGACTGAGCTACCGTGAGGTGGCACGTCGTCTTGGCTGCTCACACCAGACGATATCGGTACCTGGTGGACAGAGAAACCCTCCACAACTCTGCAGATGACAGACCTCGATCAGGGAGGCCAAGAGTCACCAATGTTTCAATTAGCAATTGTTGGTTTGTTTTATTTTGAACTGTTACAATTTGATTACATTTTAAACAAGTGGTAAGTTTCTTTTGCGTTTCAGTATATGATGGTGTTCCATTCACAAGGCCATACACTTTAATTGTTGAGGTTAATCATTTTTTGAAGTGTGGTACATGCATTTATAAATAGTCAAATCCACAAGTGTCACACAGTGTTCAGACTTCACGGAATGAATCAAATTGGCTCATACCTGTCATGCTGTCCTCATTGGCCGCCTGGCTTGACGGTGTATTAGGAGCGGCCGATAGGCTCTCCGTATCAGCAGCATCGAGGGCGCTCTCTCTGGCAAGCGCGATGTCCTTCTCTAGCTGCGATAGATGCTCCTCGTTGGAGGCCAGCTCTGATTTACAGACCTCTAAGACTTTGTGGGCAATCCCTGTTAGGAGACTTTCCTCACCTGGGTGGGGAAAATTATATACCTCACATGCATCCAAACGTTTCGAGTTTGGGTGGACATGAATAGGTGTGGCCATTAATCTAGGTCAGTCTTGAGCTACACAAAAGTCCCCTGTTACTTAGGCCTGTGCATGTTTAGCCTTGGTTAGGTGTTAATCGATTGTGCAGGGTTGAGTGAGCTATTAAACGTACACGCCTGTGACGCGCTTCTCCATGCGTAAACAGCGACCTCATGTGACACAAGTTTATGCAAATGACCTTCAGCGGTATGAACGCCTTGTGTCAGGCGCGACGATCACCTTATGTTTTTCCCAAGCGAGTCTTAGTAGAGTCATATGCGCACCCCAAACGCGCCCCGAGTGCATCCCAAGCACGTCACCGACCTACCATTGTAAGCAGCACAGTTTTTGACCATGAGCTCCACATGTTCTTGAAACTGCTCCCGGTTGTTGTAGAGGTGCTTCTGTGCATTCTTGCGCATGGTCTCCAGGTCCATGGGTGTGGTGATGATCTTGTAGTAATCCCGGACATGTTTGGGGTTAACAGGCTGGTGGAAGGGCCACGACTAAAAAAATAAAGAAAGTGTTGATAGCAATGATAACAAACAATATTATTAGTTTGTGTAAAATGGTACTTTTGTGGGAGAAATTGTCAATTGATGGTGTTTTTTTACTATTAATTTACACACAAAAACATGCATGGATTTTTCAGGTTTTCTGAAGTACTATACTGCATCTGTGTGGCTGAAATGTCTACATTGCAGTTTATGAACATGTAATGATGTTATTCCTGTTTTTAAAAGTTTTTTTCTCAAAGTTTTTTTAAAAGCTTTTTCTCAAAGCGACGTGCGTCACAATCACGCGCGCGAAAAGGCTCATTGTGAATTCACTATTACAACAAACGCGCAAATTGTTCGTGACGACACAATGAGCATCGTCACATAACACATGTACTGTAGTTCATGCACTGACCGTGTCCCAGCTATGGCAGACACACAGGGAAGGTTACCATGGTAATGGGAAAGGTCTATAACATCAGCAATATAAAAGGGAAAATGATAATCACTGCCTGAAGCCATAGTTCCCCCACCCCAAAAAACAAGAAAACAAATCTGTCACTGCCAGAATAATTCATTAGTGTCAATCTTTAAGCCAACTTACCTCAGGTACGGCCTTCATGGCCTGAATAATGTTGTCCAAGATGAATGAGAACGCAACTTGATCGTCGTCATCGAGTAACGGGTTGATGGCTTTCTCGATCCGTGAGAACTTCTCATCTTTCTGTAGGAATGATGGAAAAGTGCGAGTCTTATAGACTGGAAGCACACTCGTGTCCTTTGCTGGAATTTGATGAATTTCTGGTGCTCCGTGAAATGATTTTTGTCTTTTTCACTCACAGTGAAAAAACCCGTTGTTCAAATTTTTTCTTCCGACTTCTACGTGACACAAACGCCATAGACATTACAGACAGCCCTTTTTTTACATACCTTTAGGCTTTTGCCAAAATCAGATCTCAATTAAACTTAGCCATAACAAAGACATAGTAGCAGAGATGAGCCCCAAAGAATGACATCATGACGATGTCATCAAGTGATGGATTATAGGTACTTGAATTTTAATGTTTTCCACATTCAAAAAGTCATAAAAAAATAAAACATTTCCTACGAGTGTGTTTATTTTGCTCTATATACGACCACTAACAAATGTCTTTAAGGTACACACAGACATTGACCTTTAACCTCATTCCCTATTGGTCAAACAGACTTTGCCTTGCAGTTTAAAAGTGATAAGAGGTATAAGTAGGTGGATGGGGTTAACAGTGTTAGTGTAGGGTAGGGCGTAAAAAAAGTCAAACCTGCTATTAAGGCCACATTGATAAAGAGGCCACCTGTTTATAATGGCCACCCCGTCTTTGGTTCCAAATGCCAAGTGTATAATGCTAATGCAACCTTTATATTAAAGGGGCACCTGTGGTCAGTTTTTTATGGTCCAGCAAAAGCAATGCACCTACCTCTTCCATTCGCTTCTGACACAAGGCCAGCATGTTGCGTGCGACCATGGTCATCGGGCTTGTGTCTTTGTTGTAAAGCACACTGTTGTCGATGATCAGGTGCACATCACTAACAAACTCTTCCCGAGATTGGTACTTGCCACTTCGAAGTTTCTTAACGGAGAGAAGTAGAGACGAATTATTAGCCTTTTGTGTCTATAGCCGTGTCCACATTGGACTTGTTTTTCGGCAGGTTTTATCGAGATGATGGTAAAATTAAAAAAGGCTAAATTTTACTGCTGTCCACATTTGGACTTTTTCGACACAGGAAAATTTACCGAGACCGTGGGAGAGCATGCGCAGTGTCCCTTCGCAGTTTGACCTTCACGGCACGGACGTCCGCTTCCAGAGCGCTTTTAACGACTTGGGAAAAGTTCCCTGGTAAATTTTCCTGGGCAGCAGTTGGCCAGGAAAAGGAACCGCTGAACTCGGGAAAAGTTACTCAGAGGAAAACTTCCTAGGCCGTCGGCACAGGATTAAAAATGGGAAAAGTATCCATCGTCTCGGTAAGTTTTCCACACAAAGAAGTCCAATGCGGAGAGGTCTTAAGATATTTCAGTTGGAAATGGTGAAAGTTACCTCTCTCATGGCCTGTAAGTCCATGGGGTTGTGTACAATCTTGTAATAGTCACTCAGGTGGCGAGGGTTAACAGGATGGTGAAATGGGGTGGCCTGCATGAAAATAAATTGATTTTAACTTTAAAAGCTGACATTATAAAAGAATATAAAACTCATGCTCAGAGAGGGTGACCCAGTGCGACCTTGAATAAATTTTACTAAAAACAAGTGATAATTTACTTAGGTTAAAACAATTTTGCTTTTAATGAGATGGCATCACGAGAAGTCCAGTAATGCAAGAGGCAATTTTGAAATTTTGAGGCGTATTCAAAAATCCTTTCACATGTTTTTAGAATAATGTGAATGGGGTTTCGAATGCCGAAAACTGACATGTAAACACTGTTCGCGAATGACATTTTCGCTCCTCACTAACTGCGGAAGGGGTGTCGGATGGCGTAGTGGTAGAGCGCCCGTCTCTTAACCTGCAGGTCGTGGGTTCAAATCCTGGCCGGGGCACCTCATATTACCCAGCTGTGACTGTGTAGCTAGTCTATCAAGACCAAGCGAAGGTACGGGCGGTGGAGAAAGGAACTGGCTACCCTATTCCATTATGCCGAGGCTCAGGAAACAATGCCGCTCTACCGGCATGTCCCGAACGCTCCTTGGATGAGTATGGGACTACCTTTACTAATTGCGGAGTGGAAAAACTCGGGCGATAACAAAACAACAAAAAGATAAGTACACTTATGATCTCACCCGAGTAGGTCCCGAGTCTAAACTTTAAATGTGATCCACTCTGGAAAAAAGTAGTGTAAGTCGCGCAGGCTAGGTCGAGTTTGCGCGACCATAAGTAGAAATATGTGGCAGATCCACGCTCATTAAAATACAAAAACACAATGGAAATTCTTGGCGGTGCCCAAATACCGCCTGGAATTTTAATAAGCGTGGATCCGCCACAGATTTCTACTTATGGTCGCGAAAACTCGACCTAGCCTGCGCTACTCATACTACCTCTTTTCAGAGTGTGTCACAAATTTATTTTTCAACATGCAACTGGTACCGAGCACAGCCAAGAATCTTCAAGCTGAAACATTAAAAATATTTAACTCATGCATATTAACATTATCGCACAATTAAACTCCTAAAAGTACACCTCAATTCACTGTGACCCCTCTGCACGGGAAAAATCTAATTTAACAAAAATTACACTCATTTACCATGATGCTTGTTAAGTGCCTCTGACGTTTCGTCAACAAGGGAGAAAACCACAAGAGAGCGTGGGATAAAAAGACATCTAACGACCCAGAGAGCTCTTGGGGGAATTCGCAAGACGGGAGAAAAGCTACAGTCTGACACTCCGCAGGGAGGAACTGACTACCTCTAGGCAGGCCGGGAGAGAGCGTATTTATTCAAAACATACCCCCAGATGAGGGGGAAAAGGGTTCCGGTTTGGGGGAAGAGTCGCGCACCTTCCCCTTCCCCCTTGGGGTGAGTCACTATCACATGGTATTAGTTACTGAACTTACTTTTTAAAACAGTTTTAAAGGTATTCTCATCTAAAAAAAAAAAACCAGAAACGCAATTTTGTTAAAATAGGCTACTGCAGGCCTAATGTATCATTAATGAATACAATGAACTTGTGGAAAACGAGGCACTGATCGACCAATCACTTCGGAATCGGTTTCAAATCTGTTCTGCTTCAGTGATTTCCTCCAGGTCCAAAAGGACCTGTTTGAATGATATTTAGAAATTTTACCACATTATTTTTTTTAAATTGGAAGAGCCGTTTTTTTTACAAAAATGTCAAAAAAACCTCTTTTGCTTTCAAGTCTGTTCTGCTTCAGTTATTTCCTCCAGGTCTAAAAAGTAAAAGGACCTGTTTGAACGATATTAAGAAATTTTACGAGAATTTCTTTTTTTTTAAATTGGAAGAGCCATTTTTTTTTTACAAATGCAACAAAATGTCACACAAAATGGCTCCCGTTTCTATAGAAAGACCCAAGTGAGTGAGTTTAACGCCATGCCGGCCATATTCAGTGGCCATATTCATGGCGGGATTATGTTAATATATAAAATGCTTGGTTTTAATTAAAGATAATTAAATCATGTAAGTTGTGGAAAATATATGATCTTGGAATCAGTTGTATAGATATCAAGTGATATATTTCAATAAGATTGAAGAAACATTGTATATTTAGTACTACATGGATTCTGGGCAGTTTTCCAAGGGAATCCCTAGGAGGCCGGTTATAGAGGATCCCCCAGACACACGGTACCGTGATAGAAAGACCCAAATACCAATTTCAGACTGGAAATTATTCGCATTTGTTTCTCACACTATGACAAGAGTGCGAACCCAGTAATTTTAAAAACCTCTTTCAATTTGGGTTTCCGACGTCGCTTGAGAGCAAGTTTCGAGCCATTAACGAGTTGATTGCAAAGGATTATTTCCTTGACGTTGATCCCGCTGTGCTGACAGATTTCAAGTCAATGAACTCTAGACATTTTTGAGGGCTTTGTGAAAGTGTACTCAACACTTTTCAGAAGTAACATGAAAGTTCATGGCACATCATTCTAAGGAAGTGCTGTCTTATTGTCGATATCCCGAGAAGTGTTATCTGAGTAAATATTTAGCTAGCACACCCAGTCATGTTAACTTAGGGTCATGTTGCTACAGACTCTCTACAATATGCTCTTTTTGTGTGCTGCATTTGTACATGTATGTGTGTCTAGTACCCCTTTCCCACTACAAAATCTCCTGGTTAACTCGGGGGTAACGGCAACCTTTAACCCCGAGATACCCCCGAGGCAGCGCGAGCGTTCCCACTACTCTTTTTCCGCCCCGGGTTAAGACAAAAAATTCGGCTGTTACCCCGGGGTTTGTTAACCCTGCCAGCGACCAGGGTTAAGGATGGCAATCTCGGGGTTAACGGCCAAACCCCGGGATAGCATTGTAGTGGGAAACCAAGCAGGGTTAAGGGTTCCATAGGCAAACTCAGTGTTAGCGCGGGCAAACATCATATACATGTAGGTAAACAGGACTACCCGAACCATTACAAGGTGTACAAGCTATACTGCATGCACATGAGGAATTTTACAAAATCAATAATTTAGTAAAGACTGTTACAAAAATGGTGTAAGCATGTGCACACCAGTTTTAAGACTTGCATACAGTTGTATTTATAGTTCTGACTTCAACTGTACGTGCACATTTTTGCTCTGCCAATTAGGGAATGGCTTCTCAAGCACCGTATATCTCAATTCATAACGAAAAGAAGAGGACAAAAGTGTGGAAAGAAGAAATAAAGCATCCAGGCCTGGTCGATAGACAAGTTCAGTAACAACTGGATGGGACTACTCGAAAATCGGAATAAGATGTTTGCAGATTTCCGTTCCTCCAATCCCTATTTTCAGACGATGCCCGCGTCAGACTAAGCTCGCCCCGGGTTTTGCAAAACTCAAGGTTAACGAAACAAATGGGAACATAACTCGGGGTTAACGAACCTCGGGGTAAGAAAAGCTTAACCCGGGGCGGCAAATCTCCGGGTTAAGCAGTTTGTAGTGAGAAAAGGCCTACAAAATCCCTGGTTTTTAAAGGGCCCCTGAAATGGTGTTTTTATCAATGAAATATGTGCTATGGAACTAGTCCATTAATTTACAATCATAAAAACCGTACTTGGAAGTTGTTTGGAGGGTTAAAATCAATGTTTTTGATTTGTATGCTAATGAAAATTTACATATGCATGAGCAAAGTGGTGATGTCACATTAGGAAAACACAGGAAAATCTCATTCAACTGTGCACAAAAGTTTCCAAAATTTTCTCCAACTTTCTGAAACTTTTGTAACCCATGACGGTTTAGGTTTGTTTTACATGTTGCCTGTTGCAAACCATGAAAAAACTAAGGCTGGAAACTGCAGTAATTTTCCACAATTCCAGTTTGAAGTCTTTATGTTTTTTCTTTGCTTTTCTGCTGTGTGTTCCTTAAAGTGACATGCCCCAAACAGCGCCCTCTTTCTGTGAGTTTATGTGAAAAAAATTTCAAAGTTGAAAAATGCCACTTTTTATTCATGGGGCATCAAAATGAACAGTAGTATTATCTTTCTACACAAGTAATCCTTCATATGCAACAAAAACTGTACATTAAGTTATTGAGCATTTCAGGAGCCCTTTAATGAAATTGCACTTGTACAATAGTATCAGCCTGTAGTTTCTTACCATTTTCCAGTCAACTCATCATGCAGTAACATTTTGGGTCACTGCAAATAATGTACTGGGGCCTTATGATTTAACTTGAGGGAGTACTGCCAAGAGAGAAAAGTAATGGGAAATGCTCAGCATGTAGGACTCATTCAGAGGGCGGAACACGCTAGACGGTGCTCCCTGGAGACAATTTCCCCTTTTGGTGGCAGTTCGGAAGTCTGACATTTGTTCAGGTGTGAGATCCATAGTGATTATGTCTGATCTAGTTTGGAGATTTTACTTTCCCCCTGAGGGAGCAACAAGTGTTGCATGCTATGCAATTTACTTTAAGGCACAGTTGAAGTCAGAAGTATAAATACATGTACACCACTACCATCATCACCCAAAATGGTATACAGGACTACCCAAACCATTGCAAGGTGTGCAAGCTACAGTTGAAGTCAGAAGTATAAATACATGTACACCACTACCATCATCACCCAAAATGGTATACAGGACTACCCGAACCAATGTAAGGTGTACAAGCTACAGTTGAAGTCAGAAGTATAAATACATGTACATTTGTACACCACTACCATCATCACCCAAAATGGTAAACAGGACTACCCAAACTATTGCAAGGTGTACAAGCTATGTTTTTAAGTACTGCATGCACGTGAGGAATTCCACAAAATCAAGAAATTAGTAAAGACTGTTACAAAAATGGTGTAACCACACCAGTTTTAACACTTGGTTGCATAAAGTTGTATTTATACTTCCGACTTCAACTGTATATAATGACTAATGATATATTACATATTTTCATTTTCTGTAGTACTTCAGTGTTGGGGCGTTTCAAATATCGGACAACCTGAGTTTTTAAATTCCAAGTGACCTGAAATAACCATATCTCTACAGATTTTGAACCAGTGTACACCATACCTTTTGAGAAGTGGCAATGTTATAAAGTACTATTCACCAGAGTCATTAATTGTTTCAGTTAGGCCAAACAAAATAAATGGTGCGTTTACAGTAACGACCTAAAACAAATCCAGGTACATGTAGGTAGGTAGGAAAATAATTTTATTTTGTAATTTTTTTTTACATTTCAGTTCATGCATTTGCGTGTTGTTTTGCAATGTTTGAAACTCACTATTAACACTATTAACCATGTTCATGTACAAGTGCAGAAAATGTTATGTTTATTGGAAATTATTGCAAATAGTGCTCATTTAAAATTATCAACTTGAAAATTGGCAATAAAAAGTTTATCATCAAAATGAATTGTGCTGCCGATGAGGGTTTATGCATCGGGCATAGTGTAGCATTTGTTATTAAATACGACGATAATTCCAAACGAGTGTTTTCTCTCTCTTTAATCACACAAGGAGATAAAGCTGTTTTTAAGAGTTCTGCAATCATGTAATCCGTCTTTAAAGGGTCTTAGGTTTCGACGACATCACTATCAGCAAGATGAGCCAGTTATGATAACATTAATGGGTGGGGCATGTACTGCTACAGGATGGTTGCGAGCCATCCGCAGCCAAGATAAACAAGACTTGAGGAGGGGAAAGACTTGGTTGCATATCTTGACCCAGAAATTCACAGGGGATGACCTTTTCAACTGTCTTTGCTGTTTTGGAAGAGGTTAACCCATGACAGCAGACATTGTACTACGTGTCAAAAATTCCTTTTCGTGCTAAAAAACTTTGGCATTTGCCCATAAATTTCAACCAAAATTTGAGATCATAAACAAGGCCCAAGAAATTGTATTGAGCGATTTGCATCAGATTTGTCCGAAAGCCGAGAGGATGAAATTTAAAAGACATAATAAACACACAAAAAATAATCCATGAAGATGAAATTATTTAGATCGTTTGCAAACGATTAACTTAGTTGGTTCGCATCTGGGTGGTCTGAAATGGGCGCCGTGTACTGCGTATGTGTGTGCTGTTCAAACGTGATACATTTTTTATATACAACTCTATGGGTCGTGCGCACACGCAGTATGGACGCGCTAGTCACAGAGTACGCGACCGACTGAAAACGAAGAGACCAATTGAGAATAAGTTATTTTGAAACACCTCGCCAAGACCGGCAAAACGCATATGGATTTTCATGCTTTTGGAAAAAGTGGTACATTTGACGGAAATTTCTTTGGATGAATTTGTTGGTGTCTTTCTTTTGATTTATTTTCCAGAATCGCTCAAAAACAGTGAAACCATTTCGCATTTTCGTAAGAACCAATTAAGTTTCAAATAACAACCTTTTAATAATGCGGTGGATAATACAAAAAGAATGTTTGATACTCACGTAAGGTATATCCCTCATCTCATTCATGATTGCCTCCAGCATTATACCAAGTGTGACTACGGGATCGGTGCGACGTCTGTTGTTGGATTGGTTCGGCCGCTGGAACAAGCAAAGAAAAATAGTCAACTTTGTGTCACAGAACAGCAATTCTGAGGCAAATGCAGTGTCCGCATTGGACCAGGGGGTCATGTCAGAAAATGTTCTTGACAACTACAGGGAGTAGATAGTGTCATTGTATGAAAGTACCTTTATATAATCTGTGAATTGTACACAATTCCAGACTAGAGAAGTGTGTTCAGATTTTTCCAGAAAATATATTTCGTTTAAACCTATAAGAATTATGTAAATTACCTCACTAAAATACCATTTAGGGGGAAAAAAATCAGGAATTTTACAATCTCAAATTTGAATGTGGAAGCAAAAAGGCTGGTGTAATTACTGCACTGCTTTGTGGAACCAGATAAATTAGTTTACAAAAAATCGGTGGTTTTTTGACGATATCCTTGAAAAAAATAAAAACAGATTTATGCCTTTCTAAGCGGGCCTCCTACTGTGCATTTTTTGCCACAAATTTGCAATGATTAGGTACGATTTGGTGAGATTACCAGAAACTGTCTATAGACTACATACACAATCGTACCAAATCGTTAAAAATTTGTGGCAAAAATCGCACAGTGGGGGCCCGCTTTACATCAATTGTCGACATCACAAAACTTACAATCAACAGTTGACACTTGTTGGCGTTTACTAGCTGTTTCGTATTGGGCTTAATGTGATTAAATTAGCAACCATCTCTAAGTTTTACCAAAGAAAGTCCAGTATGGACACGGCTAAAAGAAGAGGGACAAATGCCACGAACAGTTGTTTCACAAATTATTTTTAATTGTTTGAATTGTTTGAAATCGTCTGTTAGTTTCTTAGAAGTGCTAAATTCTGTGAGACCATTCTTTAACCACTTGACACCAGAGGACGTTTAAACACGCCAAGATGTCCTCATCGGTGTAGCGGAGGACTAGTAAACACGTTTAGGGGAAACTCGTTTGTTACTGCATTTGACGTCTACAATCGCAGTAATTTCCAAAAGAAATTGCCAAAAATATTTATAAGAAAGCGACATTGTGGTGTACAATGACCAGAGGCGGATCCAGCCTCATTAAAGTACGATGGAATTCTGGGGGTCGGACCCCCTGCAATCCATTGTATTTTACTGAATGAGGGTGCATCGACATAACAACAATACTTAACTGCACATGGTTAATGAATTCAGCTGTTTTCCGCCCTCCATGCTTCAACTAAAAATAAACCCACACCTAGGTAGAGCATTGTTTGAAATAATCCTGGCGTTAACTGGTTAATAAGACCTCGGAGGGGTAACTTCAAGAAATGTAATATGATAGGTTTCTTTTCCTCTTTTCTTTATCATGTTTAACATCAGCCCTTACCTTAAGATAGTCCAGTGGTTGAGAGGAATCAGTGCGCCGTCGTCTCTTGGGCGGAAGATTTTCTTTAGGAAAGCGAAGTACCAATGATTTCCGCTTGATGTGTTCAGCACTGAAAGAGAGCAAATTTTAAAATGGGTTTTGACCGGATTTCCATGTGTCCTGCAGTCGATATCACGAAACATTGCGCAGCTTTTGACAAATGGCGCAATAAAATGTTTCACAAGTGGGCTTACGCAACTGCGTAAGTTTCGTGAAATCGGCTGCTGTTCTTTAAAGTCCCAATACATCATTTGCAGTGACCCAAAATTTTACTTCATGAGTTGACAAGAAAAACCCGACTAAAAGCGTTGATAGCAAAGCTAACAAACACCACATGATTTTTTTTTCCTGTGGAAAATCGTACCTCTGTGGGAGAAATTGCTAACTGAAGGTAGTTTCTTTAAAATGTTGTCTGCAGACAACTTTTTTACCCTTCATTCAACACAAAAAAACATGCATCGATTTGTATGGTTTTCGGAATTATTACTGCATCAATGTGGCTGAAATTTCTACAAAATTTCTGTAATGCTGTTGTTCCGGTTCTTGAAAGTTTTACAATCTGTCTTTAAAGGAACGTGTTCCGATTTTTCCAAGAAAATGGATTTCATTCTAACCTAACAATCACATAAAATACCTTCCAAAAATAAAATCCAGGAAATTTGCAATCTCCAATTTGGATGTGGAAGCAAAAGGTTTGATGTAATTACTGCACTGCTTTATGGAACTAGATAAATTAGTTTACAAAACATCGGTGGTTTTTTGACGATATCCTTGAAAATATACGGATTGAGAACGCAAATTTTCAGAATGGTAATGAGAAAAATATGACACATGATATCTTGTGTAAATCTTAACACCCGTGGGGAAAATGGGGAGCTCAAAAATGTGATCTGGTCACGCTACTTTAAAGGCCCAGTTGATCATTTGCAATGACCCCAAAAAGTAATCGACGAGTTTACAGGGGGAAAGTTCTGAAAGTAAAGATTGAATTAATAGCAACTATCCAATGAAAGATTTTCGCTCAAAATGATATAATTTTACCAGAAAATAATCCGTAAAGATGAAATTATTTAGATCGTTTGTAAACGATTTACTTATTTTTGGTTCGCATCTACGCGGTCCAAAATGCATGGGCGCTGTGTACTGCGTGTGCGTGTTCCAACGCGATGCATTTTTATGGATCGCTCGCACACGCAGTATATGATGTGCGCCACACAGTGCATGACGCAAGCCACATAGTACCCGATCAACTGAGAACGAATATTTGAAACACCCTGCCAAGACCAGGAAAACGCGTATGGATTTTCATGGTTTTTTTTAAACGTGGTACATTTGACAAAGCTAAAATTTCTTCGGATGAGTTTGTTGATGTCTTTCTTTTGAGTTATAATGGTTTTATTCGCAGAATCGCTCAAAAACAGATCATCTACAGCGCCTTTAAACAGTGTCAAAGACAAAAGGGTGACGATGTATGAGTAATGTTACAAGAAGCGTCCATGAAATTGATGCAAATGCCACCTACTGTTCAATGATACTCTTGGCCAGGATGACCTTCGTCCCTTCCGTCTTGACCAGTTCGTCATCTTCCAGTTTACGTTCTTCTGCTTCTTCTTGCTCCTCGGTCATCGCCACGGCAACCGACGGCAGATTCTCCTTCAGCTTAGCGTAGTTTGGACACTCCCTGTTGGTGCGCATGTGGCCGATTAGACCGCACGCTCCGCATTTCATCTGAAAATCCAAATACAAGTAGCTATAAAACAATTTCTTTGCAGTCGACGCCAGGGTTATTTTTGGCAAAAATACTAAGTTTATAAAAAGGAAAATTTGATTTGCCAAATGTTAAGACCAGGAGCCAATTTCATTAAATATGTTCCACTTAATCAGAAATCTTGGATTAAGCATAGCACGAAATTTTGCTCAAGCAAGGGCGCATTTCATAAATCTTCTTGTTCTAAGTATGAGAAAAGACTGCACGCGCAACGCTGACGTCTGTTTAGTTCGAACGCAATCATCATCAAAATTTTCAAGTACCATCATTGGTAATGTTTCCATTTTGGGATGATTATCACTACCACAGAAGACCCTTGCCTGTTGCTGACTGGTATATTTCAACAACAGCTGAAAATTGTGTACTGTTGGAATATGTGTCACGAATTTTGCCGAGTATGGCGACAAAAATAAATGGCGTCGTGTTAGCAAAAATTCAGTAGGTTAGCATTTGGTTTGGTTTGCCTGGTGCTAACAGTCTTATGAAATGGAGAGAGCTTTGCTTAATCAGAAATCGGCTGCTAACATGTTTCATGAAATTAGGCCCAGGAGGGATACAGTTTGTGCTACTTTTATAACAAACTTTGCTATGCTGGTGAAATTCAGAAGAATTGGGTCTTCTATACATTAGGGGTCCAATGTTGGTGTCCCCGTTACATGTTGTTTTTGTAAATTCAGGACACATTATTTAAATACTTTCCATCTCAAAGAGTGAGTACATAAAGTACAATTCATACAAAATGGTTTAAAAGCCATTTTAATGATTTGTGTATGAAAAATAACACATATCAGGTGTAACGGGGGACACTAAATGTCACACTTTTGGAACCCTAATTTATAGAAAGACCCAATTAAAGGTAGTATACATGATTGGTAAACTGTTACAAATAGTTTCATCCCCCTGTGTGATTGAAGATATGCATGAATAAAACCAACCAGAGCAAAAACCAGCTCCGTACTAAGTCTAACTTTTGAGAAAACAGTCAAAAAAGGGTTTGCAGCCATTTCGCCCCAAAACCACTTCGCCCTGAACCACGGCCTGTGCACGAAGTGGTTTGGGGGCGAAGTGGCATTTGGGCGATGTAGTGTTTGGACGAAGTAATTTGGGGCGAAATGGCACTCGGGCGAAGTGGTTTTGGGCGAAATGGTTTTGGGGCGAATTGAATTTTCGACGAAAACTAATTGTTTTACTCATTTCTCAAAGACTATAGCACTTCAGACAAAACCATTTCAGGGGAAGTTTTCTACGGTCATCATGTTTATATTGTGTAAGTTAGGCGTAAATCTGTGAACATTTCTGATTTTCGAGATTACCAATGATGTATACTGCCTTTAAGCAACCTTCTGTACATGTTTCCTCTTTATTTAAAGTCTGCCAAGATGAAGAAACCTTACCTTAAGAACCCTGGGATCAATTTTCTTCTCTTTCTTTTTCTTGAAGATCCTCGGAGGTTTCGGGTGCAGTTTTTCCTGCTCTTGTTTCTCCTGGTTGCGTTTGATGCGACGAAGCTGTTCCTGAATTCGACGCCGCTCCTTTTTCATCTCTTCGCGGTGCTTTTCGTCATGCAGGGCAAACTGGCGACTGGGAGAAAAATGTATTTAAAAAGATGCATTTAGAAGACCATTTGTGACCCCGTCTGCAAAAAAACTGGACAAAGTTGCTTTCCATTCTTTTCTTTTTTCTTTTCAATAATTTAGATATCTGCAAATATATCTTAAAACAGTGTTGTAAAGACTCGAGACTCAAATCGACTTGAGTCCCGATTGTTCACAGACTTGACTTGACTTGAGACTCGAAGGCAGTTTGACTTGACACTCGAGCAGAGGGAGACTCGTTACAACCCCGTCTCAGTGGTTAGTTGACACTTTTGGACTAACTCGCAAAACCTGTTTGAGCAGGTCTCAGTGGTTAGTTGACACTTTTGGACTTACTCGCTAATCCTGTTTGACCAGGTCTCAGTGGTTAGTTGACACTTTTGGACTAACTCGCAAAACCTGTTTGACCAGGTCTCGGTGGTTAGTTGACACTTTTGGACTAACTCGCGAAACCTGTTTGACCAGGTCTCAGTGTTTAGTTGACACTTTTGGACTAACTCGTGAAACCTGTTTGACCAGGTCTCAGTGGCTAGTTGATACTAATGCACTTATCAATTGTTTCCCAAAATTAAGCCAGCAAAAACAAATAGAATGCTAGAATGCCCTTTGAATCTTACATATAGCTTTCATCCTTGTTCTGTCGTATGCGGACGTATGTGTCAATGACCTCAGATCGCCGGACGTTTTCAACCCGCACAAAGTCCTGCCCATCCTCGCCACGAAAGGTACGATAAATCTTCAGGCGACGACCGCTCTACAAAGCACAAGAAATATTGAAAAAAATGTGCACATGAAAATGATACCATCAGGCAAGGGCTCTCCCATATGGCTCAAAAATGTGCTGGTCAAAAACAACCAAGCAAGTGCCTCAAATGACTTGACTTGAGATTCGTGCCTCAAATGACTTGACTTGACTCAGACTTTTTTATTTGAGTCTGCCAAATATAAAATACATCTTTTATGCATTTGTTTTCATTTTGGAGACTGAATTGTTTTTTAGCACTAAAGTAACCTGGGTCAGAGCAACAAGAATGCAAGTCCGAGTTTTTAGATTCATTTTGAAATTAGTTTAACAAATTTACTGTCGTGACTACTTGACTTG
This sequence comes from Henricia sp. BOLD:AAB3569, assembly GCA_037783545.1. Classification (NCBI taxonomy): domain Eukaryota; kingdom Metazoa; phylum Echinodermata; class Asteroidea; order Spinulosida; family Echinasteridae; genus Henricia; species Henricia sp. BOLD:AAB3569. The sequence continues at coordinate 1,468,229 of JBBELK010000261.1, read as the reverse complement.
ACCCAACTTGACCAATACGTCTGACTTGACTTGACTTGACATGGGACTCGAAGGCAGTTTGACTTGACTTGACTTGGGACTCGAGGGCAGTTTGACTTGACTTGACTTGACTTGGGACTTGAAGGCATTTTGACTTGACTTGGGATTCAAAGGCAGCTTGACTTGACTTGGGACTCGAGTAGAAGGAGACTCGTTACAACCATTTTTAACTGCAACATCAAGCTTTTTATTTGAATGTTGCGAGCGAGCCAACAATTAAAACCACTTGAATATGGTACCACAGCTGTATTATGATTATACATGTACATGTATCCCAACTTACATATGAAGAGCCCAAGCTATGCATCGAAGCAGCATCGTCGTCCTTAGTGGATGGCCCAGCCCCTGGTGTAGGAGTATTGGCACCGTTTTTGGACCCGGCGCTGTCCTTACCATCCCCACGGCTGTCCCCCATCAGCATGCGCTGGAGTTCCCTTCGCTCGACTTCTTCACGCTCATGGGTCAGCTGTGAGCGTAAAAATACAAAGAAAAGCATATCACATTGGGAAAATTCATACACAGAGTCCCAAGTTTTTTGCATTACATTGAACACGGATAGAAGATTTTATTTCATAAGGTGGCGAGAAAAACCTATTAAACTGTAATACACAGGTCTATCAACGGTTTATTTGTTTTATTTATTTATTTAATTTACTTATTTATTCACCACATCCAACAGCGGAAGGACCGCCAATTACAGGAATGGGATCGATTAACATAGATATTCAAATAACTATCAACTTCTAAGTTGAATTAGAAACGGCTAGAGACACCGGGGAATCCCTTGCTCTTAACGAAAGAATGCTCTGTCGATAGCATTGGTTACAAACAAAACAATCTGTTAAGTGTAAATATTTTATTATTATTATTATTATTTCTTTCTGGTATTCATAACAAGGATTCCTCAATAGTGCTCATTACACTGTCACTCGCAAGCGTGAGGAAACCCATGAAGAATTATAATTAGAAATGGCCAGAGACACCGGGGAATGCCCTTGCTCTTCACAAAAGAATGCTCTGGGATCTTTAGAGTGCGTTACCATTACCTAACACACTGGACCAACGGCTTTACATCCTTTCCAAAGGATGGAGCAAGTGTGGTTGAGTGCTTTGCCCAAGGGCACAGGTACCGCAGCCGGATTCGAACCCGCAACCCCAAGTTTTCACCCATGATTGTGAGTCAATGACCCAAACCGCTCGGCTACGGTACTCCACAATTGAGCAATGCACAAGTTTATTTTAAATCAATAAAACAAACATTTAACACTATTAACCTCCAATTTCTATGGAAGTTTCATAGGACGGATTTCCAGGGAGGTTTTTATCTTGTCGAGTAGTCATGCAATCTGGCTTCTAAATAAAAAGATTTACTTAAAATGTCTACATTTCTCCTACATTTTCCTTGAAGGCTCTAACCATGTACATGTACTTCTCTTTACAACTGATTAATCAGGATCCATGGAGACCTCGCACGCTTTTCTAAATTAAATTCAAACCGCTATCAGATTACGTTTTTTATTAAGAGCCCATGACTAGCAAACAACAAACCTGTCCTTTTTACAGCGACGAAGACTCTTAGCTACATAATTCCGGGAATTAACGGTTTAAAGGTATAATACATGATTGGTATCTCGAGGAATCAGAAATGTTCACAGATTTACACATAGCTTAAACAATATAATAACGATGACGGTAGAAAACTTCCCCTGAAATTGTTTTGTCTGAAGTCTTTGCGAAATGAGCAAAACGATTATTTTTCGTCTTGCGAGACGTAAATTCATTTTGCCCCAAAACCACCTCGCCCCAAAACCACCTTACCCTGAAGCAGGGCGAAGTGGTTCAGAGCAAAGCGGTTTTGGGGCGAAGTGACTGAAAACCATTTTTTGACAGTTTTCTCAAAAGTTAGACAAAGTACGGAGCTGATTTTTGCTCAGGTTGGTTTTAATCATGCATACCTTCAATCACACAGGGGGATAAAACTATTTGTAACGGTTTACCAATCATGTATACTACCTTTAAAGCAAATCTTACACAAGGCATGCAAATCAAAGACGAATTTAAGAAAGTGTTTTCACTTTAAAATCCTAGAGACTCAAATCCCAATCCACAGGGATTTAGTGCAGATTAATTACAACGGCGATGGGGATTAACTCCCGAGGGGAATTATTGCAGAAAAACGGACGCACTGCATCTTGTTAAAACAAGCATTTATCCCTTCTTTAAAGCCCCGGGCGCATGAATTAGACTGATCAGTTTTGGAGCTGCGAACTAACGATCTGATTGTTTCGAGACGAAGAAATGTCACGATGAAGTGAAGGCATTAGTTCCCTTATCCACTGCGGCTTTAATTAAGAGAGTTTCTCACAACACAGATTGTAATAGGATCCGAACAAGAGCCTTCGACTTTGCTAGTCTGAAATCCGATAGTCCCTGCAGGCGAAGGAAAGATTCTGCCTGGGGTACTTACTTCGCAAGAGATCTGCTAAGATTTCATTATTAAAAAGCCCACGCACCAGGCGCCGTCTTTAATGACCACAGAAAAGAAAATCTGTTTGTTGTTTTAAGTCCAGTAGTGTTGATGAGATGGACAACATCTTTTGATGTTAAATCAGTGCGGGGAAATTGTATTTTTAGAAGTACGGTTACAGTTAAATTTATTTTAAAATGTGGCGACCTTAGCAGCCAAATCAAGAAGCCTATGAAAGTAGCTTTTTTTTCTTCAGGCTTTTCCAGCAAATTTATTTCTAATCTAACAATCATATAAAATATCTCCCAAAAATACTATCCATGGGAAGAAATGTATAATTTGGATGCAATGTCCAATTTGGATGTGGAAGCAAAATGGTTGGTATAATCGCTGCTTTATGGAACCATATAAATTGGTTTAAAAAAACATTGGTTGTTTTTAAAGGCCCCATGTATCATTTGCAAGATAAAACCTTTTACAGATTCGTTGAATAAGAGTGTAACATATCTAAGAAAGAATGTTGGTAAACTAGCCTGAATAAATTTTAGCTTCAGAAAAGTCCCGCGCACAGGACTTTTTAAAATTAAATAAATAAATAAACTAACAATTTTCTCTGTTTTTGTAGCAGCTTGGCTAGCAGTGGATGCATTTTTCATTGACGATTCGCAAGGAATGAGACATTTTTTAACAAGCACTACACAGCTTTTGCTTGTTCGATTTTTGAAAAAGCCGAAGTTTTTCCGACACCTATTGGAACTTGTCTGTAGCATGATAGTGGTTTTAACTCATAATTATTAAAGATTGGGGAATGGGATACTTTCCCCGCCTTCCACCTCTGTGGCCCTGGTTCGAATCCCTTCTGGGTCAGTATGTGGATTGGGTTCTCCGTCCCTGCTTGATTCTGTGGGTTTCCCCCCTAATACAGAATTGTGTAGGGGTTTTCCTCCCACCTCTAAAACTGAGCATTTCTTCATCGTCTTCTCTTCACAGGTTTCTTCAGGCTTACGAGCTACAGTGCCTCAGGCACTTTAGAGGAATCCTTGGTTTCAATACCAGAGAGAAAAAGGCCCTTTTCCAAATCTCGACATGGGCTCAGCCTCAGGCTCAGGCTCCATGTAAACCCTATGGGGACGGAGACGGGGACGGAGACGGAGACGAAGTCGAGATTTGGAAAAGCCGCTTAATAATAACCGAACTGCAAGACTATACTCACCTCTGTACTGGTTTTCTTATTGGTCAACATATTCTCAATGTTCTTGCCCATTTCTTCATAATCGCTGTCGTCGGCTGAGCTGCTGTCTTCGTCTGTTGAGAGTACTTCATCAGATGCGAGGACCCTGGATTGACGAAACAATGGAAATACCTTTTTAACCACTAGATGCCAGAGGACGTGTTAACATGTTCTGGCAATGCAGAGATGCCTATATTGCAATTTGAAAAAGAGTAATTTGCCACAGGGAATTCGCTATAGGCACACAATTTTATAGCGTACACCCAAGCCCTATTTAAACCCCACATTTGAAGCTATGCATTTTGGAATTATGTCACAATACTGATCGTCATTGGTTGAAACAATTGTACAAACTACATGTACGCCTAAATCGTAGATGTTGGCATCTCTGGCAATGTAACGATTGCTTTCTGTGACGTAGAACATCCGGGAATGTTTAGTGGTCAACGATCAAGCGCATACACGTTGTGTTGCGATATGTTCAAATTATTGAGCATGCACTCAGCTTGTAAACACGAAAGTGCTTCTACTTGATCACGATTTTTATCCTGAACAAATACATTTTTATCTTCATGAAAAATGACAACCAAAATGGTGGATGGAAGGCATGACGTCACCGGAAAGCAATCAATAGTCACAGGGGTGGTTGACTCAGAGTTTTGCTAAGTATAATCTTTTGGTGATCTAGTGAGAGGATTCAGACAGTGAATGTACAAATGACTCTCAAGAGTCGGTATTTGTGGTGCTTGACCAGGGGCCAATTTCATGGCGCTGCTAAGCACAAAAATTTGCTTAGCACAGAGTTTATTTGCTTTATAAAATGGATTACAAGCCAAAATTATACGCCAACTTGTGTTCTTCGCAAGAGTAAAAAAATACCTTTCAATACACATCACTTACGATTTTGGCTGGCAATCCATTTTTGCAAAATAAAGCAAACAAATCCTGTGCTAAGCAAATTGTTGTGCTTAGCATCGCCATGAAATTGGCCCCTGGTCTTAACTTCTGGCCAATCACATTTGCCTTTTTACAAAAATTATTTTTTAGAGAATGATAAAAAAGTATGGTTTTTTTTTTTCATAAAAAACATCATTAAGAATATTATTTAGTTTTTGTTTGGTTTTTTTTTCTTCAAAAAAGAATCCTGGCTTCAACTGGTTGAGTGGTGACAGAAATGAAATGAGGATATCAGGTTTTTGTAGCAGCCTTTCAACTCTGTGGCCCTGGTTCGAATCCCGTCTGGGATAGTATATCGGTTAAGTTTTAGATACTACTAGTCCATGAGTTTTTTCTGTACATGTTTCTGTGGTTCCGCCCCCACTACTAAAACAAAAGCCAATTTCATGAAGCTGTTTTAATAGTATAAAAATCTGCCTAACACATCATTATTTGCTTTGCGAAAATGGGTTAGCAGTTTTGGAGACGTACTTGTTTTGAAGGTCAAATATCCTCTGGCATTCTTCCTTGTAACGTTCTTGGTGCTCCGCGATACCAAAGCGGTTACCGCGCGCAAACTTAGATGTAGATGTTTCTCCCATCTTAGCCTGCTGTGTGGAATATGTACGCACCACGTCGATTACCTCCCAGCGAGACAGCTTCTTGATCTAAAAAGACAAACAGAAACAATGACTGTCCAAGGAAAGCAGAAACCAAGACCGGGGTCACACAAATTACGACACCTCAATTTATTGTACGTTCGTAGAATTAATAGATTTTTTAAGTGAGACCCCAAATTTATTGTAATCGCATCAGAATTGATGACCAATGAGAATTCTCATTGTTGAGCCTTTTTAAATGTAATTTGATGTGTTACCCCCACAGACATAAATAACCCATAGACCTCAAGCAGGGGTGCAAAACTGAAATCAATGTGATCCCACTTTATAACAATACAATTAAAATCTGATTAACATAAGTATGTCGTGCGACCCTAGTGGTCACTCAGTTAATACGATCGTATTACAATCGTGTGACAATCGAGTAATTATTTTGTGTGTGACCTTGGCATAAGGCTTTTGTTTTCATCGTCATTGTACAGATTGCAATTCCAAACTCACATCTTCTTCCGAGATGCCAAACTTGCGAAGGAGCTGCTTTGCTTGTTTCAGATTCAGTCGTCTGAGATCGGCATCAGTGCCAGTTACCGTTTTCTTGACTTGCTGAGGTGAACTTGTGTCATCCTGTCAAATTAAAGTGCAGGACAGAAGACAAAATGTATGGTGAAAATTCTTTCAACATCTGAATTTTTAGAAAATACAAGAAAATGACTAAAGGTGGTACAGCCAAGGCTGGTGTACTGTGCAAGAATTTTAATTGGTAACCGTTTGCCCTTGCCAGACAATTTATTATACTGAGCAGCAGAAGAAATGTAACTTTTTTTCAGAAACAAGTTTAATCAAAATTTGAAAAAAATGGCAAAGAAATATTCACATATCAGCATCGTTACACATATCGCATTTTTCTGTGTGCCAAAAATCCCCACTTTCAACCAAAAAGTAGAGGAATTTTTGTGTTTCTTTTGTTGCTCATTATATTTACGTTCACTGCCTTCCACTAAAAATCTTTATAGTATGCTCAGGTGAGACTCGAACCCAGTCTAGAGAACATATCATACACCGTGTCAATGGTGAGTGAGTAGTTTGAATTATACAACAAACACCACAACTAATCAGGGAAGGACTTGAAGCAATTCTTAATTTTTAAAAATAAAGTTAGTAAATTCGAAACTATGTTACCTTAGCACCGGATGGTTTATTGGGCACCTTCATGTAGGCAAATCCCTCACCACAACCTGTTGGGTCCGTGGGTCCAGTCACGGCAAGAAGACACTTGCCTTTCATGGCTGCTATGAAAGCCCTTGTGGTGTTCCAGGGAGCAGTTCGGACCTACATCCAACAAAAAAAAGAAAAGATTCATGAACTACACTTGTGAAATATTACGCAAAATCAAAATGTCCCATTAAATGGATTTCATTCTAACACAACAATCATATAAAATACCTCCCCAAAATACTATCCATGGACAGAAAACAGGAAATTTGCAGTCTCAAATTTGGATGTGGAAGCAGAAAGGTTGGTGTAATTACTGCACTGCTTTATGAAATAGATAAGTTAGTTTACAAAACATTGTTGTTTTTTTTGACGATATCCTTGAAAATATACGGATTGAGAACACAAAATTTTAAAATGGTAATGACAAAAATAAGACAACATATGATATGAAAATCTCATCACCCATGAGGTAAGTAGGGGTGGGGGATTAAACAAAACCTAATATGAGTATGTCCATGAGAGCACAAAAATGGTGACGCTATGTATTCTCCAGAAAAATATATAGAGCTCAATGGGTGTACCCTACAGATTTTGAATTCTTTCTCATAAAATGCACTACCCAATCATTTATAAGCAAGCGACATCAAGTCAACTGCTTTTTGGACTATGGGCAGGCACATTACCTCATCATCAATTTTCTGCACGTCATCTTCGTTGTCGTCATCAGGAGCAAAGAATGACTTCTCCCCATAGCCTGCATCCTGAATACACAAGGAAAAAAATCAGAAACTATTACCAGCAGTTTTAACTTTATTTTTAAAAAAGGGAAATGCGACAAAAATGTAACCTTTTAAATGGGAACTTATAACTACAGTGATGGGCGATATGGATCATTCCATCCAAACGTCGTGACACTTCTAAGAGTTGATTTTTTTATGAAAACACCCAATATATACGTTCATCGGCTAAAAACGGGATCTGACCTTTAACCTCTGCTCAGCACCCAGCATGCTGTAGTAGGCACAACACTGCTCAGAGGACACCATAGCTCTGATTTCCTCCTCGCTCGGCAAACGGAAATCCAGCTTGATCACCCACCAATTGGAATCCATTCCTAGAAAAGCAAGAAAGGCCCAAAACATAATCTTTAAATTGCGTGAATGGTAGATACAAATAAATGAATGTCCATAGATCCACAATGCGCCTACTCATGCATGACAACTCGCGCAGCCAATTGTGGCGTCATTTGCCCATTAATTCCTAAGACAAGGTTTTGAATGATACGGTTTGTAGGTCTGTGATACAGTGTCGGTCCGTGACCCGTAACGGCAATGCTAGGAACTATACAGCTTTTCAGAATGCATTCTCTATTTAGGGGAAAAAGCCAAACCAACCGGCCCTCCTGCTTTTTTGGTGGGCGAGGGCAACACATTTTTTGTAAGGCCTTTTTACCTGTGCGTTTGAAGTCTGCGCATAATTTCAAGCGTTTCCTGATGCTACTCTCCGAGTGAGTAGGAAACGCTCGCTTAATGTCCTCCATTTTGATGCGACGAGGCCGGTCAAGGCTTTTCCAAAAAAGTCTGTAGATGAACACCTGGAAGATAATTATTTGGAGAAAAATGGCATGAACTCAGATTAAAAAATATTCACCATTTAAAGCCCCATACATCCTTTGCAGTTACCCAAAATCTGACTAAAAATGTTGACGGCAATTGTAACAAACCCCTCATGATTTCCTTTCCCGTGTAAAATGGTGTACACCTTCGTGGGAGAAACTGCCAACCGAAATTGCTTTCAACACGTTGACTGCCGACTACGAATATACTCGTAGTAACAGGTGTACCGGATTCTGCCACTACGAGTATACTCGTAGAAAATGGGAATGCCTTTAGGCAATTTGGTTTTTTTAATATTTATTCAATTTGACATACATTTTTAGCAGGTAACACATATTAGAAAGCAAAACAATTCTGTGTTAAGCACATTTTTGTGCTTACACAGATCAACTGGGCCCAATTTCATGGAATCTGTTAGCAAAAACAATTGTTTAGCACAGAATTTCTTTACTTTATTTTACAAAACTGGGTTGCCAGCCAAAATCGTATGTGATGTGTATTTACTGATATTTTGCTCCTGTTCCTAAAAATACAATTTGACAGACAATTTTGGCTGGTAACTCATTTTACAGAGCAAAGAAATTCTGTGCTAAACATGAAAATTGGGCCCTGGTCTCTTTAGCATATTGAGCACCGCCTCTCAAAGGTGATCGTCGCGCTTGACACAAGACGTTCATATCATAGAAGTTGGTTAGCATCAACTTGTGGCCATGTGAGGTCGCTGGAAATTGGAGAAGCGCCGCGCCACGGCACGGACAACAGGGGTGTTAGATGTGAAGCCAGTATGCACTAGACTATCGATAAACGCCTGACCAAGACTATATTAAAACCAGAGTAAGGCAAACCAGTGATTTTCAAATCAGATGGACTGCAATGGTGCCTCACTGGCTACCAGATTCATATCTTAAAGATAGTATACATGATTGGTAAACTGTTACAAATAGTTTTATCCCCCTGTGTGATTGAAGATATGCATGATTAAAACCAACCTGAGCAAAAACCAGCTCCGTACTTCGTCTAACTTTTGAGACAACAGTCCAAAAAGGGTTTGAAGTCATTTCGCCCCAAAACCACTTCGCCCTGAACCACGGCCTGTGCACGAAGTGGTTTTGGGGCGAAGTAGCATTTGGGCGATGTAGTGTTTGGACGAAGTAATTTGGGGCAAAATGGCACTCGGGCGAAGTGGTTTTGGGGCGAATTGAACTTTCGTCTCATGAGACGAAAACTAATTGTTTTACTCATTTCTCAAAGACTATAGCACTTCAGACAAAACCATTTCAGGGGATGTTTTCTACGGTCATCATGTTTATATTGTAAAAGTTAGGCGTAAATCTGTGAACATTTCTGATTTTCGAGATTACCAATGATGTATACTGCCTTTAAGCGATCTTTTTCAAACCACACTGACCTGTAGGAAGTCCCTGATATGGTTGTTAGCCTTCTTTGAATTAGGTCCCGGTACCTCCCGCAATGGACACTCCTGGCCCAAGGTGTACATGTGATCCACAGTCCTGACGAAATACCTGATTAAACAAAACAGGTTGTAAAAAAGATGGGCTAAAATATTTCTTTTGTGGATTTAGGTCTGTACTTAGACAGATGCTGCAATCAAGATAATTTGTTAGATAATCTGTTTTGAGATATAGACCAGAATACATTTGCGACCTTTTTTAAAAACAAAAACACACCAAATACATTTTCACATCAAATTCTTTCAATGAAATTCCACAGGAACATAGTAAAAAGATTGGCTTTTCTGTACCCTAAACCGAAACTGTTTCCAAATAAAGCCCGTATTTTATGCAGTGTTTACATAACTGTAAATTTTGAACCAAATGTCACATTCAGATGGGGTTTCAGTTTTTTGACAATCTTCAAAGCTGGATTGGGTCGATCTTTACCACTTTCTTTCTGAATTACACTAAGAGAAGATTTGTTTTGTGAAAGAAAAATGATTTCCACTTCTGTTTTTGTAAAAATTTGGCCTTCATCTTTATGAAAGTATGTTGTCACATATCTCAAAACAACGATTGCCAAATTCCGATTGAATTTGTTTAAATGGCAATTGCTGTAACTTCAGGAAAGTCTGTATTGTAAATTCAGACATGGCTTAAAGTCTATTCTCGTCAACACGGAAAGACCAGATGTATTATTGGATCTGTGCTTCAGCTAAGCCCTAGGCTGGATTCACACTGAGCCTATAGACAGCTTTCGACCACATGCAACATCCAGGAATGTTTGGGTGTCACCGGCCACGTGTGTAATCGCACGAGCCAATAGACGCACCAGCGTATTTTCATTCGAAAATCCCGCACACGCGCGTTGCGATACGGTCAAATTATTGAGCATGTACTCAGCTTGTAAAAAACGAAAGTGTTTTTACTTGATCACGATTTAGCCTGAAGAAAGACAGTTTTATCTTTCTCGATACAACAGCCGTGGCGCAACAACATAAAGCAAGGTTAAGCAACAGAGGTAAGTGCAACCAATGCAATGGGCTTTTCTTGCTTATTTTGCTGGTTGGCACTCGGGCCACGATTGTCAAATGACACCCGAAATGGTGGAAGGCGTGACATCACCGTAAAGCAGTTTGTTCATGCTTTAGTGCACGTAAATTTGACATGCGTCACTTTGGAAAAAAAAAGCGGTTTGGGGGAGTCGGGAGTGAAACGATGCACTGAAAACCACAGAAACAACATGGGCAGAAAATGGTTTTGTGATATTGTGATTTTCAGTGCGTCGTTGTTTCACCTTTTTACCTCTGCCTGGTGCGGATGACTACAAAGTCTGTGCTGGGCATCTTATGGAGGTATGCAGGAGACCTGAAGAGGTTGTTCTCCAGGGCTTGCAATGATTCACCGGGAGATAGGACACCCAGGAAGGGAGAGCTTCGGACATAGACGGTCTCGCCGTGCTCGTACTCGGGTGGTTTAGAGTCAGAGGAGGATTTCTAGATAGACAAATCATAATGGGGTAATTCCCAAAATTAGATTTCCAAGTGTTTTTAGTGATTGAAATGCTTTGTGTGTAGATATGGCACCAAGGTTAATGCAAACTCATTCTACAGCCAATTTTCATTGGCGTAGGTAACCCGGAATCAGAGAACAAAATATTAAAGAAAATGATGCTGCCCTCTATAATCACAGGCCACAGTCCAATACTGAGAATTTGTGATCATGAGTGGTGATTTTTGAAGCAGAGAGTGTCGTACGTAACTGGGACACCAACAATTTTGGACCCCTAATTTTGGGAATTACCCAATGACAAAAACCAATTTACACACACAAAAAACACAACTTCCCAAAAAAACAAAATAAACATGGGTCTGATAATTTTTTTAAAAATGGGAAAGCGTGACATTTTGGTGCATTTGTAGAAACTTAAACCTTATCGGCTCCCTGGGAGGCAAACAGCCCCGGCTGCCAATTACGGTTCCCCCTGCACATTTCACTGCGCGCAATACAAGGCGCAGTGCAAATCTAGTACGCTGGCAGAATCCCGTACGTATGATTGTACACAAGTCAATGGGTTTCTGGAGGTGAGTGGAGTTCTTGGCCACTTCAAACTCGTAAAATGCGGCGAATGTGTGTTTTTGACACAAAATGATAACTGGTAATATAGATCTCAGATACTGATTCAACCTACTGTATATCTGTTTTGGGGTTATATGGGCGTCTAGGGGTGGAATTTTTTAGAAAATCTGTGGTTACGGTATTACGTGAAGCTGAGCATGCGTGGCGTCACGAGTCATGGGACTCACTACCCATGACTGGCGACGCCACGCACGCTCGGCTTCACGCAATACCGTAACCACAGATTTTCGACAGTTATTTACAAAAATATCAGAGTTTACTCTACTGTTTATATACACGAATCTGGTTGCTAAGAATTCCTTCCCTGCACGTCCGCCATTATTGGGGGCCATCCATTGCCATGAACTGGGCGCTCTGTGTTGTTGTTAAATCGAGCAGCGCACAACGCGCCCCCTTCGCGTACACGTTTGCGAGCTTACAATAAACAGGCAACATTTTTCGAAGTGACAACATAATGTAACAGCTTATCATCAACACAAAAAGCACAGTTTATGGCACTGGATGGCCCCCAGTTATGGCGGACGTACAGAGAAGGGGACTTCGGCTCTCGGATTGGCGTATAGTGAAGGTAATCCTTCTCTGAAGCTCGGTACACATATAAAAAAAAACAACTCCAGAAGTGTCATTACGTGGAACACTATGTCTCGATTTTATGAAAATGCAAATGCAAATGCAACATCAGTATTATTATTATTATTTCTTCTTTCTGGTATTCATACCAGGGATTCCTTAATAGTGCTCATTGCACTGTCACTCGCAAGCGTGAGGAAACCCATGAAGAATTAGAATTAGAAATGACCAGAGACACCGGGGAATATCCCCTTGCTCTTCACGAAAGAATGCGTTACCATTACCTAACACACTGGACCAACGGCTTTTCATCCCTTCCGAAGGATGGAGCAAGTGTGGTTGAGTGCCTTGCCCAAGGGCACAGGTACCGCAGCCGGTTTCGAACCCCAGGTTTTCACCCATGATTGCGAGACAATGACCCAAACCACTCGGCCACGGTACCCCACAGAAGCGTATTATAAATTAAACTCACCCTCTTATAGTAGTTGCAAATCTTGCTAGCCATACCGACTTGCATCATATGCGGTGGGTACTGCTCGCAGAACTCTGATAAGACCAGCTCCCCGTCCATGCCGGAGAGGTCTTCTGGTGTCCTCATGAAGAACATCTCGCCTCCGCCGGAAGCCTGACGCTCTTGCTCACGTAACTAAAAAGAGAAATGTCTCAAAGGTTTCAAAATTGTGACCTATTGTGACGTAAAGTTGTAATTTTCAAAAATTTAATATTGGTATTTTTGAATGTAGCAGAAAAAGAGCTTTGCAATGGTATATAATACATAAGGTAAAACTATTCCCTTAACGCAACACAGCTTGGAGAAGTGGTAGTGTTCGAACAAATCTTACAACAAAATTTCTTACGAGCCACGAAGAAAGAAAATCGTCAAAATTGTTCTGAAAATGATGTTTTTAATTGTTGGACGACGCTAAAAATTTGGAATTAAATAGAATAAGAGTTACTCTTTCCAAATATTAAAAACCCTAAAATTGACCTCCCTTCAATGTTTGACTTTGAACCGTCCTTATACACCAATCCGGTAATAAGGTCTTCTTCCCTGTATATCCGCCATAGCTGGGGGGCTTCCACTGAATGAACTGTATGTTTTTGTTGTTGCTGAAGCTGCATTTGTTTACTTCGAACAAGTTGCGCGTCTTTGTAGGGTTGTGTGCGCGCAAAGGCGGGCGCGTCGCGTGTACGCGAAGGAGGCTCGTTCGTGCATGTAATGGATGAGCGCTTTTCGTTCTAACAGCAACACAAAACGCACACCCCATGCACTGGACGCCCCCCAGCTATGGCGGATATGCAGGGAGGAGATATTAGTTACCGGATTGGTGTATAGGAAATAGCACAGTGACAGATTTCGTTGTGAAAGATCATAATTAGGTTAACCACTTGACGCCAGAGGATGTGTAAACATGTTCTGGCAATATACGCTCGTAACCTTGACGGACACTTGTGTTACATTTTAGGCCGTCCCGGTTATGAGCGAATATTGGAAATTTGTACACAGGGTTTTTAGAAAGGCATGTTGACACACTATTTGTAACCCTTTTTGGGCCCAAATTATCTTTTCAGAACAACTGAAACTTATTTCTTTTATTTTGAGACCAGACAAAGGTATTTTCTGGAAAATATGGTCTGTGTTGCCAAAATGCCCCTTTTACCGTGAAAAGACTCAGTTGTAGTTTTCAAGTGATCACTCGAATAGCTGCAATACTTTTGTTTGTTTTGGCATAAAATACGTTTCATCTCCCAGCCTTCCAGATTTTGGTCACAGCATTTATATATATTTTTGGAATCGTATACTTTAGCTTTTGTCTTGATGCGTCTAATCAGTGGCCATACGCTGTGATACCCCGGTGCGGCCAGCGCGCCGTGGGAAAACCTCTTAATCTGTGGACGATGGAAATGTCTCAACCTGATGGGGCCCATGTGGGGTGGGAAGTAAGGCTGCCGGAGTTCCACTGCCGGAGTGGAATGCTGCAAGGAAAAACAAAAAATAACATAATGCGTAAAGGAGCTTGTCCAGATTTTTTCCAGTAAATAAATTTTGTTCTAACCAAACAATCATATAAAATACCTCCCAAAATACTATCCATGTGAAGAAAACATTAAATTTGCAATCTCCAATTTGGATGTGGAAACAAAAAGGTTGGTATTATCACTGCACTGCTTTATGGAACCGGATAAATTAGTTTACAAACCCCGGTGGTTTTTTAATGATATCCTTGAAAATAGACGGATTGAGAGCATGAAATTTCAGAATGTTATTAAGAAAAATATGACTAATGATATGGTATCAAAATCTCAACACCCATGAGTAGGGCAAGAGGAGGGTGCAGACCTGTAGGTTGCCAGCCATATTAGCCCGTAGTTTGTTCTCTCCAACATTCTTAGGATAGTAGTAAGCATCGTTTGAGATGTTGAAGGGATCTTTGATGTCTTCATCATCTTGTGGTTGAGTCTTAAGAAAGGAAGAAAGACCAAGATATGCAAAAAAGTAATTTTTAAAAAAGTTTAATAAATTAAAACAACCAAGAATGCTAATCCAAATTTTCTATTGATCACTTCACAGGCGGCCATCTTTGTAGAAAAAAATGCTACTGCATGTTAAACGCCATAAAGTACGCGCACGCACACGCTGGAACATGTTCCAAACACGCGCGCGTGTTGCTCAAAATTTGTTCGAAATACGGCGCAACCGATGCACGTCACAAAACAATACGCTCAAAATTCTGATGCACGAGGCGATTTGTAGGAAGTGACGTCATTTGAACGTGATCAATTAAGGATCACTTGTATTTTGTGTATAAGTAACTTGCAAGCAGTGAATATTACACATGGCTGAACGGTGTAGTAGGCCCGAGTCACGGCTTTCGCCACTTGTTGCTCGAACGTTTGTGAAACTTTTCCTCTCCACGGCACTTTGAACAGCATGTCCCATCCTCCATCTGCAGCAACGTGCATGCTTTCCGCAAACAGCCGTCGCGTGTCTGCAATAGGACAACACACATCTGCTATGCACAACTGCTATAGGACAACACTTGCTTGATCACCCCGAGTGCTCGGAACAATACAGCGAACAGCAGTTCACGGTACTGGCCAGAGCACGCAATATCATGCATCTCCACATGCTTGAAGCTACGTATATCCACTTCACTAAACCTGTGTTATGTCGCCAGAAAGAATTTGTTCACACGCTACATGTAGTCTAACGGCGCATGCACAGTAGCGGGCTCCCTGCTGTTGTCAGCTGACCAATCAGCGCGTAGCATTCTGATCACGTCATCACCGCTCTTCAGCCTTATATTTACATCGATAGCATACCCACTCCATTCTTGCGTTTTGCTCTGATGAGTGCAAGTCGAAAAGCTTTAGCATATCTTTGTCGTTACTTAATTATATTTTCCATAAAGTATGTCATACCTGCAGTATGTTTGACTTGGTAACACCAGTCTTCTCCAGGACGATCTTGGACCTCCGCGGTTCTTTCTTGTCTTTAACCATCTCCGTCTCTGCATTGGGGTCCGTATCATCTGGAATTCCCAGGATGATGTTCTCATCGTTAGGGTCAAGCTTCATCACCATGGGCTTAGGGATTTTCTCCCAATCCTGTGGAAATTGGTGTAAAAAAATAAAAAACTAAACATAAAAAATTGAAATTTAAAAAACAGAATTGATCGTGTCTGCAAAAACCACGACAATATCGCTGGGCATTGTTTGGAGTATTTCTATTTAAAGTCACTTCACATGAATTTTTGACCCAAAAAAATGTGGGAAATTTTTTAGTCAGACTACCATTTTAAGCTTCAATTTTCTCCCTAAATAGTCCTTTTTAAATTGATGTCTTAAAGTGTACTTAAAACGAGGCCTGTGTTAAAAATAAAATAAAAATCTTGACAACAATTGACACCAAAAAAATCCTTGCGGAATTCCAGATTAAAATTATTATCTAAAGGCACAGGCTCGTCAGCAATGCGCGCGCGCCAAATTCGTGTCACGAAATACGAAGCTCCATAACAAAGGCATGGATCTGCGTATTTCGTGGCACGAATTTGGTGCGCGCGCATTGCTGACGAGCCTGTGCCTTTAAGTCAATTTTTGAGATATTTTCGTTACATTTTTAGGATATGCTCAATATCATAAATTCCTCAGTGAGGAACAATATCGTGTTTCCAGACCACCACTTGGCTTCATAGCTCAATTGGTAGGGCATCTGCACGTTAAGCAGAAGGTCCACGGTTCGAATCCCTGTGGAGCCAAGTTGCTTTTCACTGCATCCAAATTTCTCAAACTCTGACATTTGTCCACATTTCCATCAAATTAATTCACCCTGGCGGTCTCTGTGTCATTATCCCTAAAAACCCCAGATTCAAACTTAATAAAGACAGAGGAAACCCTTGAACTTATTGGCACGTTGGAAATTATGAAATTATTGACGAATTTAGGTAGTATATATACATGATTGGTAATCTCGAAAATCAGAAATGTTCACAGATTTACGCCTAACTTACACAATATAAACATGATGACCGTAGAAAACTTCCCCTGAAATGGTTTTGTCTGAAGTGCTATAGTCTTTGAGAAATGAGTAAAACAATTAGTTTTCGTCTCATGAGACGAAAATTCAATTCGCCCCAAAACCATTTCGCCCAAGTGCCATTTCGCACCAAACCACTTCGCCCGAGTGCCATTTCGCCCCAAATTACTTCGTCCAAACACTACATCACCCAAATGGCACTTCGCCCCAAAACCACTTCGTGCACAGGCCGTGGTTCAGGGCGAAATGGTTCAGGGCGAAGTGGTTTTGGGGCGAAATGACTGCAAACCCTTTTTTGACTGTTTTCTCAAAAGTTAGACGAAGTACGGAGCTGGGTTTTTGCTCAGGTTGGTTTTAATCATGCATATCTTCAATCACACAGGGGGATAAAACTATTTGTAACAGTTTACCAATCATGTATACTATCTTTAAGTATTGCCCCATGCATAATCTTCCATGAGAATCTGAGGCACTTGGTTTCAAAGTCTGCAACATTCTTCATTTTGATGCAACCGTGAAATACTTACATGATTGATGTCAAGATTGAGCCTGCGTTTCTTGACTCTAACACGCCTTGAAGTATGAATAAGTGATTATTTTTTGGGATTATGACCCAGGGACCACCGAGGTAAATAAATTTGATACAAATGTGGACAAATGTCCATGAGTTTGGGAAATCTGGATGCAGTGAAAAACAACTTGGCTCCACCGGGATTCGAACCGCGGACCTTCTGCTTACCATGCAGACGTCTTGAAGTATATCAGAATGTGTTGTGACCTTATTACACCATCTCAAGTTCAGGCACGAAAACATGACATAGAAAGTAAACTTTGTGCCACGTTTATAACACATTTTCCTATGCTGGCGACATCTTGGAGAAATAATCAACCTTCTACAGATGTTTTCTCTTCCTTTAAGTAAAATTTAGGGTCACTGCAAGCGAAACAATCGATGAGACCAGTTTACCTCATGATCCCAAATGATGTCATCCTCCCATCTGTGGTAGACCAGCTCCTCGTTGTCAACAGGGAAGATGGAATACCAAGACGCCTTCTCTGGCTCCTCCTGGCCTGGAGCTATTAAAAACAAATAAATAAAGATACATTTATGAAGTGCATTTGGGTCTTTCCTCAGTAAAGGGGGCATTTTGGCAACACAGACAATATTTTCGAGGAAATATCTTTGTCTGGTCTCAAAATTTAAGAA
Organism: Henricia sp. BOLD:AAB3569; assembly: GCA_037783545.1. Lineage (NCBI taxonomy): Eukaryota > Metazoa > Echinodermata > Asteroidea > Spinulosida > Echinasteridae > Henricia > Henricia sp. BOLD:AAB3569. The sequence continues at coordinate 1,450,198 of JBBELK010000261.1, read as the reverse complement.
ATAAGTTTCAGTTGTTCTGAAGAGATAACTAAGGCCCAAAAAGGGTTACAAATAGTGTGACAACATGCCTTTCTAAAAACATTTCCAATATACCAGGACAGACACTTGTGTTACATTTTAGGCCGTCCTGGGGCCAATTTCATGGAGCTGTTTAGCAGCCGATTTTGTGCTGACGGAGGCTCCGGCTATTTCATGGAGACCGTAACTTTAAGCACTGCCAAACGTTTGCTAGCTTCAGAGGCAAATTTGCTAAACACTAGTGACGCAACAATGCCCGTTTCCAAGCACGCCGCGGCAGTGAAATAGCCTTAAAGTTAGCACAACTTTTCTGCTACAGTAAGCACATGTTTTCAGCTAGCGCTTAAGCAGCGCGATGAAATTGGCCCCTGGTTACGAGCTATTTTGATGCTATTTTGAAACACCCCTATGTGTTGTTTTCTGCATGCACTTCTGGGCCAACCAACGGCCGTTTCCACAATTCACCGAGTCAACAGGTGCCTAGCACCCCTGAGAGTACCTGGGGGCATCAGCTTGTTTGAGACTTTCCTTGCTATAGATGGTGCTTGTAGTTTGAGTCCCATGGACGTCGAACTCAAGCTGGGATCAAGGAAGTCCATATTACGTCTCCCTGGACAAGTAAAAATTAAACAGGGATATGTGTACAAATGACAAACAACAGAGATTAACTTCAAAGTGTACACTCTTTCATTAACTTTAATGAACATATGTTTTGAAAAACCATGATGCCCATTAAAGGCAGTATACATCAGAAATGTTCACAGATTTACGCCTAACTTACACAATATAAACATGATGACCGTAGAATACTTCCCCTGAAATGGTTTTGTCTAAAGTGCTATAGTCTTTGAGAAATGAGTAAAACAAATATTTTTCGTCTCATGAAAACGAAAATTCAATTCGCCCCAAAACCATTTCGCTTAAGTGCCATTTCGCCCCAAATTACTTCGTCCAAACACTACATCGCCCAAATGCCACTTTGCCCCAAAACCACTTCGTGCACAGGCCGTGGTTCAGGGCGAAATGGTTCAGGGCGGAGTGGTTTTGGTGCGAAATGACTGCAAACCCTTTTTTGACTGTTTTCTCAAAAGTTAGACGAAGTACGGAGCTGGTTTTTGCTCAGGTTGGTTTTAATCATGCATATCTTCAATCACACAGGGGAATAAAACTATTTGTAACAGTTTACCAATCATGTATACTATTTTTAAACATAAAACTCGGTTTGAAATAGAATGAGCACATGCCTACCGTAAGCAGAACAGAACGCATGCACCGTACGGTTGGCGAGCGTCGGTATCCAGCCAGCCAGAGTATCGCCATTAGTTGCCTTCATCAGTTGATCTTTGACATCCTCTCCGTCCCAGATAATGTCACGCTCCCATGGTAGCTGGCTGACCAGCTCGAAGGCGTCTTGGGGCGCCTGGGGAATCTTGGGACACTTGTCAAAGAGTTTCTCGAGGGGGACGACCTCCTTGCCTGGTTCAGGTGTTTCAGGTGTTTCAGGCTCGCGCTTGGGGCTGGGTATGTTCTCTTTGTTGCTGTTCTTCTGTTGAGGAAAGAGTTATTCTGTGTATTTCCTTGTGTTATAGGCCCAACAATTCCTCGAATAAGAGCATTACATATATTTAAAGCCCAATGCACAATTTACCTGGCAATTGGCCTACATACTGAAAAGGTGTGGGCTGAAACTTCAGATCAGTCTGACCGTATATAAACGGCTGGGACAAATCAAACTTATACTGCCTGTAACAGGGGTGAGATCGGAGGAAAACAAAAATTCCGAAAGAGAAAAAATCGGAAGGGGCGTGGCTTCCTTTTGGGAAGGGGGGCGGGGGAGAGACGTAGAGACCACGAAGACTTTAACTTTTGGGATCGTTTTAAACAACACCATCGTGCAAATTGCAATGTCAAAAACATTTTAACCAGGTATCACAAGAACCAGTTTTGTTTTAAATATTTACCTTGTACAAATGTGGACAATATTAAAAAGAATCTAGGCAACATCGATCGTTGAAGACGGTGAAGCGAAAGTAAATTCGTTGCCCACTGCTTGCTGCATCACGTGCATGCATCACACACGCAACGCTAACGATGCAGGCAAAGATGGTGCTTGCTTAGGTATTTGACTTGTACACGTCTGCTTCGCTACCCGTTGTAGCTTCAGTCTGCTCGCCGAGCGGCACAGTACATACATGTACATGGTACAGCGCTCTATGTCATGGCACTTGCGTAGCGACTAGACTTGCAAGGAAAAATAATGTTAGGCATGTTTGCCATCGTTCAAATTCAAGTTCAACGTACTTACAGCGCACCGATATTTGACTGGCCTCGGTGCCCTAACTGGTCCTGGCAAAGAGGCCCTGCGAACTGGCCTCGGTGCCCCAAAATAACAACAAATTTTGAGGCCAAAGTGGCTCCGCCCTAAAAGTCTAAATTTCGAGGCCTGCTAAAGACTAATTTTGAAAAGTTCGCACATTCGGATTTTGAGCTCTTTGATTTGAACTCCTAACACTAGCTCAAACTTAGAACACGGACTTAAAAAAAAGCCAACGTACATTTCTTTGACTGAATCCGTAGTCAAATCCTTCCCCGCTCTCTGGCACTCCCAGCATGTCATACCAGTACTGGGCCGGTCCATAGCGCCACTCAGCAATTTTGGGCTTTTCTTCTTTGGTCTTATTGGCGTCATCGTCATCCTTAGAAGCTGAGGGCTTGACAGGGGCTAGCATAGTTATCTACAGAAGAGTATTAATATAAAGCACTTTAGGTTTGTGATGCTAAATCAATCAGGGCTGTAATCAAGTCATCACAAGTCCACCACAAGTCCCTGGGTCTTAATTTTAAGTCACAAGCTATTCAAATGAACTCCAACAAAGGCATTTGCGTGTTCATCCTTTGCTTCTTGTTACTGGACTTGTGACAGGCTTGTGCGGGACTTGTTACAGACTTGTGAATTTATCGGCTCTGGACCTGTGATAGACTTGTGATGGACTCGACTAAAAGTCGTTTTCTGTTTTTATACAAATGTGGACAAATGTCCATGAGTTTGGGAAATCTGAATACATTGAAAAGCAACTTGGCTCCACAGGGATTCGAACCGCGGACCTTCTGCTTAACGTGCAGATGCCCTACCAATTGAGCTATGAAGCCAACTGGTGGTCTCGAATCACGGTATTGCAGTTGTTCCTCACTGATTGGGATTGGCTATCACGTGAGCAAGCCTAGCTTAGCAAGCCCTACAGAGAAATAACCATCCCTCCCAGAGATCACTTAAGATACGCCCCAAACCCCTGCCCGGCTTGCCCCAATTATTAAGTGTGAATAAGTGATTATTTTTTTAGGGATTATGACCCAGGGAGTCGGGGTGAATAAATTCAATACATATTTTACCTCATCATCAGGCATACAATCTTCCGGCGGAGGCGTGGGGGCAAAGTTGTACTGCCAACCCGTGATGGTGCCTCTGGTGGAACTTGCATCCTGCTCCGCTCCGTCAGAGTTGGCCGTCAGACGACGCTTTCTCCGCTTCTTCTTGGCACCGCGCCAAATCTGGGCGAGGCTGTTCTGACAGCCGAAGAGACGATGGAACCTTAGCACCTGGGGAAACACAAAAAGACAAGAAATACTAAAAAATAATCCCATACTAAGGCGCGAGGTCAAAATAGAAACGGTCTGTATACCGGTAAAGGATTCAAGTTAATCCCTTTTCAAATCGTTTCTTTGTTGACAGAAAACCGTGTGCCAGTTTGAAGGAAACCGTTTCCAACTTGCCGGGTTGGTCGATGATTGACAAGTTTACAACTAGCCGCCTGCACGAAGGGAACAAAATGCTGCTACTGGCTGACGACCCTCCAGCCGGGCACACCCGGGGCATGAATGGGTTGTGGTTAAACACCCTTGTTCGGGCGGTCACGTGATAAACAGTGGCAGCCAGTCAGCCAGTCACACAATGGCCCGTAATCCGATAAGCTCTCTATTGTTCAGCGAACGTGGGCCAGGTTGAACATTGCCAATTATCTATCGTCTGGCCAGACAAGTTGAATTGTTTGCTTGTTTGCTGAAAACCATGCAATGGTGTATCGTTTATGTACTGTTTCTCGGGATACAGACCGTTTCTAATCTGACCTTGCGCCTAAGTATACTACTTGCTAAGACTGAGGGCAATAGGCGAGTTCAATTTTTGTAATTCTGCTTTCTGCGTATCGCTTTGCACACACTTCAACTTAAAGGTAGAACACATGATTGGTAAGCTGTTAAAATGGGCATTATTTCCACTTGTGATAAGAAGCCCATGTTAATAAAACTGCGCTGTAGAAAGTTCAGCTACATACCGGTAGGTGCAGTGATACTTCTGAAAACTTGAAAAATAGGTGCATTAGATTAGAATGAAATGAATTTTGTTAAAAAATCTGAAATCAAACAAACCTTTCCCTCCCTGAATTCAGGAAACAACTCCGTCACATTTAGTACCCTCTGTGGCTCCTGCGACGTAGCCTCTTCCAAAACTCCATCCTCAGTCTTTATGACCGGTCCTTCGGGCCCCTCAACTGCCCCCCTGTCCTGACCGGTGGGCGAGAGAGGGGTGGTAAGGGAAGACGTCTTGCGCATGATTGGGGGAGGGGGTGGGGGCATGAGCTGGGTGTCGTGGTCAGATTTGGGCTGATCGCTTGAATCCGTGTCGTAATCTTCATCGTCTGAATCTGTAAAGAAATCAGAAAACAGGTCATTTATTATATTATTTTTTTCAAATACAGTCAAATTTATATTTCTCGTGAGTTCAACAGATAAATCTATTATTAATTGCACTGCCAAATTTGTCTTTTCATCAATGAAGTTAAAGATGGTTATTATACGATTGGAAAACAGCATCACAACTAAAGAATAAGGTTGATAAACTGCCTTGTAAAAATTTCATCCACACAGATGCAGTAATACTTCAATTAGGGATTAAAAGTAGGTTTGGCCAGTCTTAAACATTACATACGTTTAAAACCGACTAGGGTCCTGGGCGCTGATATTGGCCCGAGCCACCAGGCCGCCATTTTAATTTAAACAGCTAGAATCCCCTCTTCCACTTTTTTTTGTTTTTGCTGTTTATCATGGAGGTGTATGTGTCTACAACACCATCACAACTTGTTTTTCACAAAAAATCGACAGACTTTTGCTTAAAACGTAAAGCAGTTCCGACCCTCTTCACCCAAATTCTGAAACGCTCGAGGTCAACTCGGCTTGTTTATCAACAGGGTGTTGACGTCATCCTGAGAAACATACAAAACGGTCTGTGCAGTATTGAATGGAAAATACACGAAGTGAATGTTTATTATGCCTATTTTGTCCCAAAATACAAACGTGAAAAACACTTCATGTAATATGACAGCAATCTACTATTACCTGTTTTGTGAAAAAACGATGAAATTGTGCTCTCTTTTGAAGTAAATACTGGTGCATTGCAACTGGTGGTTTTGTCACGGAACGAATGGCATTCACAGCGGTCTGTGTACGGTCTGTGTACGGCGTAGTTTCCACGTGTTTGGACATCGGCCGTACAAGTTATAGAATGAGCGACTCATTTTTCTCTCTCTTGGTAATAGAAAAGAAGATCTTTCTGCTCTTTTTTTTTCATAGTGTCTGGTAAAACATGCAACCACGCAGCTACTGGGCATATCTCTGGCTTTTTGGAACAACAAAATTCTTCAAAAAAGACCATCTAACAGAGACGGTTTTCCAAGTTTTTTGCGTGTAAACGTATGGAGCTAACAATCGTGTTGACTTCTCTTTCTCAGGATTGCGTCACGGGGTCACGCGCATATCATTAATACCTAATGAGCGTTTCAGAAATCGCGAAAATCTCATTTTCGAAAAGCGCACTTTTGCTTGCAATTTATCCACTTAAAACCGACAATTAAAAAAAAATAAAAATCCACGTCGGCAAGAGGGATGTTTGGACTATCGAAAAAAGCCTTGATGCTGGATTTTCGTCAAGGGGGATTCTTCCTCTTTAAGTAAAAACAATTCTGGCAGTATGTGCCTTATTAGTCTGGCATACTGGAATAAAAATATAAAACGCTGACCTTGTATGGATGGCCTACCAGACGCCATGGCCTCTCTGTACATGTCAATGGAAACATCTTCTGCAGCCTCATTGATGTCCGAGTAATCAATGGCGTCGCTGGCTTTCTCCAGTGAACCTACATGAAGACATACATGTAGGGGTTTGTATAGATGTAAGTTCTTTAAGAGGATAGGGAAACGGGGGTCGATTTCACCAAACTCTTCGTAAGTGAAGGTCCATAATAAGACTAGTAATGGATTCTAGGGCTTCGATGGATCGTGGTTACGATGGGTGCTGCGGTGGATTCGATCAAACCTATTGTAAGCGCAATGCATATTTGCTCTAAGGCTGTTTTATCTTTCTCGATATACAACAGCTGTGGCGCAAAAACATAAAGCAAGGTTAAGCAACAGAAGTGTAACCAATGCGCTTCTCTTGCTCTTTTTGCTGGTTAGCACTGGGGCCACGTGGGTCAAGATTGTCAAATGACACCCAAAATGGTAGATGGCGTGACATCACCGAAAAGCAATCAATAGGGTGGTTTCACAGCTGTCATGGGTCACTAAACATCCCCGTGTTTGTCTTCCAGATCGAGGAGAGAACAATAGAGTCACGTGGGGAAACGCACGTGGCTGCAAGCAGAAAATCATGAAGCAGAAAAGCATGTTCTCTTCCCTTCTGAAGGAACAAACACAGAAGACATTTTGTGACCTGTGACAGCTGTAAAACCGCTCTATTCAGTAAGAGTGGCTATTATTGGATAATATACAAATATTGACTGCAATGAGGGGCATGGTTAAGATTATAGGCCCAAGGTGATCTCGAAGCCATGACTATGCCCCGAGGCGGAAGCCGAGATTATAGGCCCAAGGTGATCTCGAAGCCATGACTATGCCCCGAGGCGGAAGCCGAGGGGCATAGTCATGGCTTCGAGATCACCGAGGGCCTATAATCTTAACCATGACCCGAATAAACAGCAGTCAATATTTGTTTTATATACCGAATGTGTAGATTTTTGTCATCTGGTTGGTTAAAAGTAACGAGACATCATATACAGTCATGACAGTGGTCCTTCGCGTTTCGATTTCGGAAGCTGGTCTACGGCGGAAAAATTGTATATTTACAGCAAACATTGTAGCATAATCACCTGGCACTTTAGTAGCACATTTCACCTGACACAGTTTTCACTGTAGGCCACTTCTCTTACTTTCTTAAGGACTTCATCATCTACGACAGACGACAAAATTACGTCGAGATTCCGCCATTACCGTCCTGATGAATGTTTACGTGAAGCGCACAGCTGCATAGTTGGTGCACAGCTATAGCTATGCTAACACATGTAATGCGCGCGTCCGGAACCCGCTAAATGACTATGCCCGGGGCATGGCAAAGACTATTGACCGGTGGGCATATACGCGCCGGGTCTAGCCGATTCAATGCCCCCACTTTTAACCAATCAGATGACTGGAATCTACGCATGAGGTATATAACTTTGGTTATTGACCTTGAAAAGGATCCTTACCAAAATGCTCTAAAGAGTATTAACCCTAACACTCCTCAATCATCCAAAATCAATATGATTTGACATACACTCTAGGCAGTTAGGGTTAAGACACATTATTTATTACTGCACCAGTGAGTGCTATTGGGTAAAAGCAACAGCGTGGTATCTCGAAAATCAGAAATGTTCACAGATTTACGCCTAACAATATAAACATGAATACCGTAGAAAACTTCCCCTGAAATGGTTTTGTCTGAAGTGCTATAGTCTTTGAGAAATGAGTAAAACAATTTTTTTCGTCTCATCATGAGACGAAAATTCAATTTGTCCCAAAACCATTTCAACCAAGTGCCATTCCTCCCCCAAACCACTTCGCCATTTCGCCCTAAATCGCTTCGTCCAAACACTACATCGCCCAAATGCCAATTCGCCCCAAAACCACTTCGTGCACACAGACCTAGGTTCAGGGCGAAGTGGTGGAGGGCGAAATGGTTATGAGGTGAAGTGACCGTAAAGTTTTTGTTTGATTGTTTTCTCAAAAGTTAGACGAAGTACGGAGCTGGTTTTTGCTCAGGTTGGTTTTAATCGTGCATATCTTCAATCACACAGGGGGATAAAACTATTTGTAACAGTTTACCAATCATGTATACTATCTTTAAGGAAAGACTTCACTAAATCCTTCTTGCATACATACCTTCATCCGAGTCATCCAGCTTTTCTTTTTCACCTTCATCCATTCCAATTTCTTTGACCATGTTGCCCAGACCTGATGACAGCATGCCCAACTCCGCAAGATGCTGTTTGCTTTCCTGTGAAAGGTAGAACACATGATTGGTCAACTGATAAAAGGGGCGTTATTTCCACTCGTGATTAGAAGCCCATGTTGATAACAATTTCAGCCACATAAAGGCAGTTATACTTCAGAAATCTTGAAAAATCCATTCGTGGCTTTTGTGTTGAGTTGAAAGGTTAAAAAAAAGTCTTTTGCAAAATATTTTTTTGGGATAACCTTCAGTTGTTAATTTCTCACGTGTACACAATACCATTTTGGAGAGAAATAAATTCATTTGGTCTTCGGTACCATTGATATTAACTTTTTTAGTAAAGTTTTTCTTGTTAAAGATAGTTGGTAAACTGTTACAAATAGTTTTATCCCCCTGTGTGATTGAAGATATGCATGATTAAAACCAACCTGAGCAAAAACCAGCTCAGTACTCAGTCTAACTTTTGAGAAAACAGTCCAAAAAGGGTTTGCAGTCATTTCGCCCCAAAACCACTTCGCCCTGAACCATTTCGCCCTGAACCACGGCCTGTACACGAAGTGGTTTTGGGCGAAGTGGCATTTGGGCGATGTAGTGTTTGGACAAAGTAATGGGGCGAAATGGCACTCGGGCAAAGTGGTTTAGGGCGAAATGGCACTTGGGCGAAATGGTTTTGGGACAAATTGAATTTTCGTCTCATGATGAGACGAAAAAAATTGTTTTACTCATTTCTCTAAGACTATAGCACTTCAGACAAAACCATTTCCGGGGAAGTTTTCTACAGTCATCATGTTTATATTGTGTAAGTTAGGCGTAAATCTGTGAACATTTCTGATTTTCGAGGTTACCAATGATGTATACTGCCTTTAACTCTATACTTACTGCATCCAGAACATCATCTTCAAGATTTCCCTTCCGGTCAATGTTGCCAAACAGGAAACTTGTTAACGTTAGATCCTTAGCAGAGGGCGACAGGATGGCGTCGCACTTGGATGAAGTCTCCTCGGTATCGTCCGCCAAATCCATGTTGGCTCGGCAAGTTGGTGAATTACCTGCTGTGACTGGCTACATAATTACACGTACTCTGAAATAAAAGAAGCAAAATATAATTAGGTGGAGGCGCACTGGATTAAAAATTTTGGCTTCGTTTGGGCGCATGAACAAAAGGAATAATGACACTCGTGTCAGTGAATGTATGCTCTCGCTACTTCCCATCAAATGGGGAGTGTCCTCTTACTCCCGACAGGTTTCATGTGATTTGTACGAAGATGGCAGAACATGGGTGGAATTTTTAGTGAATTTGCTCATCAACGTGTCAACTCGAAATTAAACTGAAACAACAACTCATCACTAAGGTTTTCACGATTGTACGTCTGTATTTTTTTTAGTTTCCTGCGAGCAGTGAAACAGCATTTTTGTGCAAGAGACAGGCAAGAGACAGCCATCTTGACTGATGGCCATTCGCGCATGCAGACTGCAGACTTGCCGTTCGCATTATGTGACCGGAGTGCAGTGCACATGAACATTGTACGCATTACTCCGGAGTAACAAGAACTCAAACTGTACACTCGAACGCGGCTGCCTGACAGAAAATTTGAGGTATAGGCCTACCGTATAGTGAAACAAATACAACATGGTTTTAGGTTAATAGTGAAAACTTGTGACCCCTCGGTGTTGGATGATTGGGAATATCGTTGTTTTGCCGATGGTCATCCTTTGCTTTTGCAAACCGCCGCACCACTTTTGACTCAACTGACGAGTTGACTTTTCCCGTTGTCGTTGAATGTACAATGGTCGAGTTGACTTCTCCGCCGGTTGAATGCACAACTGACGAGCTGGTCCAATGGTCGAGCTGGTCCAACGGTCGAGTTGGTACAACGGTGGAGTTTGTTTGGAAAGAATTGAGAAGTTGATCATGGCTTCAACAATGCCTTCAAACCTTGTGCTTGTGTGCACAACATGAGCAAGGCTAAAAAATAAGTTTCCTCACAAAATCTTAAATTTTTCTCACTCAAAATTTTAGGTCTGTCCATTATAATCTGCACTAATTACTTTAATACATGTACTTCCCACTTGCACTTCTGTCGGAAATGTTGCATTTCTGAGACTGAGCATAGAGTAGGCTGCACAAATTATCGATGCACTGCATAGACTGCAGTGGCTTTCGATCAACTCGACTCGGTCCCAAACTAACTCGGTCCGAAGTCAATTCGGTCCCAGATCAACTCGGTCCAATACCAGTTCGGTCTGACTCTGAGTCAACTCGGTCCTGGGACCAACTCGGTCCCCAAGAACTAGACGACAGGACAACTCGACCGTATTTTGAAAATGTACAGATCCTGTTTTCCAAGATCTACCTTTTCGTTTCATGCGACATGCCGATTACGCACCGGGCGCACCTATTAAATTTTAAATTGTTTCCCACACCCCCCGCGCTGCCCCACCCCTTCTCTGCATCTGCATCTGTTGAGTACTGTGCAACCTCCCTCAAGGGATATCCCGTAGGGGAGTTTGGTCACGTTTTTTATGTCATGAAACACACGCGCGTTTCCACTTCACACGTACATTCTCCAAAATTCTCCCACGACGGTCGAGTTGTCCTAAGGCTGAGCTTGCTGGGACCGAGTTGATTTGGGACTGAGTTGGTTGGGGTAGGATTGACTCGGTACCGAGCATAGAGTTGTATAAGTACCGAGTTGGTTTGGGACCGAGTTGGTTAGGGACCGAGTTGACCTGGGACCGAATTTAGTAAGACCGAGTTGACCCGCACCCGTGTAAACACACGAAACATGTCAACTCGGTTCCCATCTTTGCTTCCGAAGTTATCCGACCCTCTGTGGTTTGATATCGATAAACCATTTGAGGATGAAAGTCAGCTAGCTGAGGAAGAACGGGAACATCAGAGCTGGGTAAAGTGTGATTCTGTAAACAAATGAATGCCTTAATTCTTTGTCTGCAATCACCAGCCATCATGCCGCCAGTTCACCGTAAAAACCCGTGTATAGGGCGCACCACATTCATGACATTCTAAGTTGGGGTGCGCCTTATACATGGGAACGTCTGCGCCTTATACTCGTGTATTATAAGGTACATTGTGCGCCTTATACATGGGATTTTATGGTAAATCTACCTGTTCACAAAAACCAACATGACCAAAAAAGAGTTAACTTTTTCAGACAATATTCTGTTCCTTCCTCCATGGTTCAGGTAGGTACAAAAGTCTGTTATCGCCACTGCAAGTATTGAATTAATTCGTAATTTAATATATAATTACGAATAATTACGAATTAATATTTTGTAAAATTTACGGATTATTGAATTCGTTATGACAATCATGGAGGAAGGAAAAGTTGTTTTCTTTCCTCCATAGTACAATTGTCTTCAAATAAAACAAGGGTCTCATCACTCTTTTGTGATAAAATACCGGTATGCAAATTAAAGAAGATGTCGTAATACAATGGCTCCACATTTGAAACGAGACTGTCGGTGTTAATTTGAAAATTGTCAATACTAGCATTATTTTTTAATTAAAGTTAATTCGTAAAATTTCTAAGTGTTTCCTCACAAAATCTTAAATTTTTCTCACTCAAACTTTTGGGTTTTTTCAATCAAATCTGCACTTACTCATATATGATAAGTCATTTCAAAGAAAAAAATTCTGATCATTTTCTTAACTCTTACCGAAGATTTTGCTAGGATATCGACTCCCTGGACAGTTTTTCCTTGGAAAGATATATTTTTTATGGTAATCTGCCCTCCACCTTAACGATGAATTGGACCCCAGAATTTTATTCTGCCTTGTGTGAAAATTCAATGATTCTGGTAATTCCTTGCAATGTTAAATTAATTTTGCTTCTTTTTACACTGTTCTAGCTGAAAAGTATTGAGGAGAAAAACAAGGACATCATTCCGATTGGAAAAACAACATCTGAGGTTTGTACCCACTTCATAAAAATAAATACAAATGTATATAACTAAAAACCGGGGATGGATTACTTTATTGTAAGCTGAGACACATCATACAATGTATGTCCAACTGAATTTAGATGTCTTAACTTTCATGTGTCCTCATATTTTATTGCAAACCAAAAATGACCTGATAATATACACTCGACCAAAAAAGTTCTGTCACCAGTAAGACATTTGTAGATATCTATTATGAAATTAGATTTAATGTAGGAAAATAATATATCAAATTTTAGCTGAACATATTAATTACTCAAAGGAATAGATGATGGCAAGCTTCACGGAACAGGAATACAACAAAGGAGTGTGGGGTCAGAATGAAAAACACCAAAAAACAACGATGTCAACTTTATTGCACTCAAGCAAGGGGAGTTACAGTTCAGTAATTTGCTTCCACCATACCTAATGCAATGGCACGATTCAGATTGGACAATTTAACCATTTTGATTTGGATGTTTTTGACAAGACATTAATAAATCTAAACTCACTTAAAAATGTCCTAATTGTCTACACACAAATTGCCCAAATCACAAGTTGCATTGTTCTTTGGTGTTTTGCATTCTGACCCCACACTCCTTTGTTGCAAATCTGTTCAGTGAGGCTTGACATCATGATCTCTCTTGAGCTCTATTCCTTTGAGGGATATGTTCAGCTAAAATTTGATATATTATTTTTCTACATTAAATCCAATTTAATAATAAATATCTATAAATGTCTTACTGGTGACAGAACTTTTTTGGTCGAGTGTATATAAAGATGATTTCTGAAACTGAAAAGATATTTTGCTTAAAGGAGTGTGACCAGATCACTTTTTTTTACCCATAACTCCCCGGGACTTACCTTATGGGTCATGAGATTTTTATATCATAACATCCGTTATATTTTTCTGATTACGAAACTGAAACTCCCGCGCTTCTAGGCCGCATATTTCCGAGGATATATCGTCGAAAATCCACCGATTATTTGTAAACTAATTTTCCAGTATCAACGTTTATCCTCTGAAAGCATACTTGATAGTTTTGTTCAATTTTTTACTGGAAATTGCGAATGTTTTCGGGTTTTTGGGACATGGGAGGTGTGTATGGGAGTTACTTGATAATATTGGTAAGTTACATCGAAAACTATTTTCCAGAAACTCTGGTCACGCTCCTTTAATTATGTGACGCAAATTTAAAAACACAGACAAATTTAAAGTATAGTTCAATGGCTTGAGAAACAAAGGCTGCAAATTTTGTCTCAAAGTATAGTTCAATGGCTTGAGAAACAAAGGCTGCAAATTTTGTCTCGATAGAGGTAAAAATGATAAATCTACCGAATACAATGAAATTAAAGAAAGTGTAATCTGTCCGCATAAAAAGTTTAAACATCACTGTTTAAACAACTCCCCCTGTCCATGTGCACCAAGTTAAGGCCAAGTTGTTCTTGTCCGCTTGACAGCCGTATGGTGACTATGACGAGGAGGAGGAAGAAGACGAAGATGAGATTGAATCTGAGGAGGAATCTGAGGAACCTGACGACCTGGAGGTGACGGATTATGACCAAGACTCGCCAGAAGATGTACGATTTTTATTTGTTTTAATTCTTTTAAATTAAAGGCAAAGGCTCGTCAGCAATGCGCGCGCGCCAAATTCGAGCTACGAAATACGCAGCTCCATAGAAAAGGCGTGGAGCTGCGAATTTGGCGCGCGCGCATTGCTGACGAGCCTATGCCTTTAAGCCTGAATGAATCTCGCGGCAAACATTCGCACACGTTTAAACTAGTTTAGCTTTCTGCAAATACGCAATGCAATAACCTCGATGTGATGTCAAATTTGTGGTCGCTTTCACGTCAAGTATGAACTGGGCTTACGCAAAATTTGAAACCCAGGAATCAAAATAGGCGCTTAACCCAATAACACTCTCTGGTAACTAATAGTGAAATACATGTTGTCTTATTACTCCTCAGAGCTTTTTTGTTAAGGTTAAAGGCACAGGCTCGTCAGCAATGCACGCGCCAAATTCGTGCCACGAAATACGCAGCTCCGTGTAGCAAAGGCATGGAGCTGCATATTTCAGGGCACGAATTTGGCGCATTGCCGACGAGCCTGTGCCTTTAAAGGTAGAACACATGATTGGTATCTCGAAAATCAGAAATGTTCACAGATTTACATGACGACAGTAGAAAACTTCCCCTGAAATGGTTTTGTCTAAAGTGCTATAGTCTTTGAGAAAAAAACCAATATTAGGGCGACACGCTCAATAGGGCGTCGCCCTAATATTTATTTTTTAGGTCAAAAACCATTTTTTTTAAATCGAGAACCATTTTTATTAGGTCTAGAACCGATTCTCTTAGGTCTGGAAGCATTTTTGGAAGCTTCGGGTAAAAAAAATAAGGTGTCATTTTGAGTGACTCTTGCCGAAATTTCGGTGGTCTCCGGGGAGTGTCTTCCCGAAATGTCGCCCTATTGCAGCATCCAGAGTTCTTACAATGAGTAAAACAATTAATTTTTTTTTTCATGAGATGAAAATTCACTTCGCCCAAAGGCCACTTCCAAAAAACACTTTGTGTGCAGGCCGTGGTTCAGGGCGAAGAGGTAACAACAGTTTTTGACTGTTTTCTCAGAAGTAGTACGGAGCTGACTTTTAATCATGCATATTCAATATCACAGGGAGATGAAACTATTTCTAACGGTTTAGCAATCATGTTCCTTGTCAAGTTCAATAACCAGAGTTATCCAATAGCAGCCACCCTTACTGAACGCAAGATTTGAAAGAGGATGAGTCAAGCTACGAGTACATGCCTCAATCAATTGAGGCTGTGTTTGCAGAAACTTGAATTTCACTGAGTTGATCATAGAAAAAATACATGATGGTTTAAGGTTTCGGGTTCACATCTCGGATGATTTAAATTCTTTCTTTCAGGTTGAGATGGACATCAACAATGATGCAGAAGCCTCCAACTCTCCACCCTGGATGATGTGATGACGTCATATCAAGGCCCTGCAAGTCCTTACAACTCAGTGGGTCTTGCTCAACCTGTTTCAATGAACTGCAACAGTGACATTCTTCTGTGCCTAGACCACAGATTTCCAATATAAGCCATTGAACAACACAGCACTAGTTTTGTTTGCGTGCGCATGTAGCATTTGAGGAGACAAAGAACCTTGACGCGTTCAGTCTTTTCCTGCTGTGGTACCATTCCAAACCGCTGATGGCAGTGGTAATAATGGCAACAGGAGTATACCAAGTATAGCGGCAGCACTCCGGATTGTACGCAAATAATACTGCCGTTAGGGGGGTTTCGCAGTGACAAATAGTTTCGCATGAGTTGCAGGTTTCTTTGTTAAAAGTTCGCAGATTACCAGATTAAAGAAGCATAACAAGGGTCTCTACTGAAGCCAAAATGAAGTCTCCTTGAAGTCTCATTTACTCAAACAAGTTCTGATTTAATGACTCTGACTTCTTGCTCTGAATAACTCTGAATAATTCCGTATGACTCCATAAGAATCCACATCACTCCATACAGCTACGTGTGGTGGCTACGTGAGGCTACGTGAAAACTGGATAAGCGAAACAAAGAAATCCAGTGTTTACAAACAAAGAATTAACATCGTACATATCCATGTGTCCAGTAAATTCCTTAGCATAATAATACACACTGTATATCACCAGTCGCATGTTCGAGCATGTGAATTTCCAATACAAATCTCATGATGATAATTCGATCAAAGAAAAGCTAAATCAATCAAAAGTTATCACAAAGAAAGGGCAAAACAATTACCTCCTTGCTTCTCCTTAAGGGGGTTTGGCAATCAAAAGAAAATACTTCTAACATTCGTTTAGAAAACCATCGCAAAATGTTTGCTCTTCTGTTGTTCGAGTTGCAATCACAAACGTTTCCTAGACTGGTTTCTGATCCACATATTTCACTAAAATTACTACATATATAGAGGGCGCTATTCACTCGACCGCAGTAACATGGCTCCCTAAAATTAGTCATCTGAACTAATTTTTAAATACCTAATTACCTTTAAATCACTCAGTAAAATGTACTCCTTAAATTAACCTCTGGGCTTAACGTTCTGCAAAGTAGGTGACGAATACTGAACCTAACAACTTCAGCCACTTGGTTTGATTTCGGGTAACAACATTAGTAGGGATTAACCTCAACACTTAACAGTTCAAAGGCTTAACTAGTTTCAAGAACAATTAACACACCAAAATATATGTACTTGAACAACATGCTCTGCCTAGCACAATACAATTTCAAGGCTCCTCGTCGGGGACGCCCTGGCTCTCCTGATCTTCTACCAGTAGGACCAACTTCTGGATGGGACGTTCGAGGAATCTCTCAGGGCGCACTCTTTTACCCTTGTCATTCAGGTGGTGGTCACCGATGGAGAGTTTAACCTTTCGCACATGGTTGTCCTGACTTGGATAAACTTCAACGATCCTTGCAAGGAGCCACTGGTTGCGTGGGAGGTTCTCATCCTTTACAAGGACAATATCTCCTACTCGGAGATTAGCTCGAGGACGGACCCATTTCTGACGCTGTTGGAGGTTCTGGAGGAATTCCTTATTCCATCTCGTCCAGAATTCATTTGCCAAGTACTGGACTCGACGCCAGCGTTTGCGACAGTACACATCAGTACGCTGAAAGTTTCCAGGCGGTGGCAAGATGATCTTGGACTTCATGGTCAACAAGTTGCTTGGACTAAGTGGGTCCAGGGACATCGGGTCATTCAGATTGTCTACTGTCAATGGCCTGCTATTGATGATAGCAGCGGCTTCACACATCAGCGTTCTTAGTGACTCA
Organism: Henricia sp. BOLD:AAB3569; assembly: GCA_037783545.1. Classification (NCBI taxonomy): domain Eukaryota; kingdom Metazoa; phylum Echinodermata; class Asteroidea; order Spinulosida; family Echinasteridae; genus Henricia; species Henricia sp. BOLD:AAB3569. Next base: position 1,433,105 of record JBBELK010000261.1, on the reverse strand, counting down.
TCATCGAGCTGTGAGCCAGCTTGCTGTAGCAGAGGTTCCAATACTCTACGCACGGAGCGTATTTGGCGTTCCCAAATGCCTCCCGCGTGGCTTGCTGATGGGGGATTTGTCTTGAAGTCGATGTAATCGCATCCTTCTTTCTGAAGAAATTGCTTTATGCTGCTGTCATCCATTTCCTTAAGGCATTCCCTGAGTTCCGTTTCGGTACCCGTGAAATTCGTGCCTCTGTCAGATCTCAAGGTACGGATGGGTCCACGAATGGACACAAATCGTCGAAGTGCATTAATGAATGAGTCTGTGCTGATATCCACTGTGGTCTCAATGTGTATAGCACGTGTCGTCAAGCAGGTGAACAGGACACCGTATCTTTTCAGCTGTTTCCTTCCATCCCGGATATACCAGGGTCCAAAAAGATCCACGCCGCAGTAAGTGAACGGTGGCTCCGGATGTAATCTATCCTCTGGTAAGTCTGCCATCTTCTGGATCTCTGGTCGAGCAAATAGTTTCCGACACCTCACGCACTTCGATAGGTAGTGTGACACGGCGGAGCTACATCCAGTAACCCAAAATCCACTTGATCGGATTTTATTGATCGTCATGCCTCGACCCTGATGTTGAACTTGCTCATGGCAATGCCGGATTACTAGCTGAGTGATGTGATGCTTCCTGGGCAATATGGCAGGGTGCTTCATGTTGGGAGAAAGACTTGACCTTCGTATGCGCCCTCCAACTCGCATAATGTTGTCCGCATCAAGGAATGGATCCAACTTGTAGAGGCAGCTTGTGGTCTTCATGGTGCTCTTGCGCTCTCGAACAATGGGTCTGCTTAGGTTGTCACTGTCAACCTTTAAGGACTGAAGAATCTTAATTTCTTCTCCAAAGGCTTCCCTTTGCACCATTCTTAGAATTTCCAATTCCGCTTGACGAAGATCTTCCACCAAAACTGATTGGTAGAAAGGGATAGCATCTTTCCGCAGGGACTGGATGGAACCATGCTTACGGGATTTCTTGACGGAGCGCTCCATCAGGAGTGACTTAAACTTTAGACAGGTAGCAACAGCTCTTTTAGCCTGATGCCAATCCGAAAAACGCTCAAGACGTTCAAGCTCAAACTGTGCCTTTACAGTTTGCGTGGCGAGGCTCTTGACTTTCTTAACCTCCAGGTCATCTTCAGAGACAGTTTGGCGAGTAGCCTCGATTACGACTGGGACCTCACTCTCCCAGAGGAAATCTGGACCATGCAGCCATCTTGGATTATCTGCAAGCTGCTTTGTAGAGAGTCCTCGAGATCCATCATCTGCGGGATTTTTCTCAGTTTCTACATGCCTCCACTGGGATGGTTCAGTCAGGTTCCTTATCTGCTGTACTCGGTTGGCCACGAATACATGAAATCTGCGGGAGTCGTTTGCGATATAACCGAGAACGACTCGACTGTCTGTCCAGAAAATTTCATCGAAATCCTTGTAGCCTAGTTCCTTGCGCAAGAGAGCACTGACTCTAACGGAGACAACCGCAGCATTGAGTTCAAGACGTGGGACGGTAACTGTCTTGAGTGGGGCGACTCGGCACTTGCCCATAATCAAGGCGCAGTGGACTTGTCCGGAGACATTCTTCAGTCGGAGGTACGAACATTGGGCATAACCAGTGTTGCTTGCGTCTGAGAAGTGGTGAACTTCAACAGTCTTCACTTCTCCAAAATTGTTTGGTCGGAAGCATCGCTGAATCTTGAGGTTCTCAAGAAGGAGAAGGTCGTTTCTCCATCGCTCCCAACGAGCCTTTATCATGTCAGGAAGAGGATCATCCCATCCGGCGTCTTCCTTACATAGACTCTGGAGAATCTGCTTTCCAATAAGCAGGCATGGGGCGACAAAACCAAGCGGGTCGTAAATGGAGCAGATTGTGGATAAGATACCACGCCTTGTGAAGGGCTTGTCCTTCAAGGTGATACGGAAGTGAAACGTATCCGACTCAATACACCATTCAACCCCAAGAGCTCTTTCTACTGGGAGTATGTCATTTCGCAGATCAAGATCTCTGACACCCTGTGCGCGATCCTCTGAGGGAACGGCATCGATCACTGCTCTTGAATTAGATACGAACTTGTGGAGTCGCAAACCACCTTGATTCAGGAGTTCTTTCGTTTTCAAGATCAGGTCTATGGCTTCTTCAGTAGTGGGACATGATGTCAAGCCATCATCCACATAGAAGTCCTGTCGGACGAAATTGGCAGCAGCCGAACCAATCTGTGCTTCGTAGTCATTCGCGATCTGCTTCATACCAAAGTTGGCACAACCTGGAGATGATGTTGCACCAAACAGATGAACATTCATGCGGAGAACAATGGGATCCGAGTTGTAATCACCATTTTCCCACCAGAGAAATCTCAGGAAGTCTTGATGCTCTCCACAAACTCGGAACTGGAAGAACATTTGTTCCACGTCGCACATAAAGGCAATTAATTCTCGGCGAAATCGACAAAGCACACCAACCAATGCATTCGTAAGATCCGGTCCTTGCAAGAGAAAGTCATTCAGAGATTCTGCACTGTACCTGGCGCTACAATCAAAGACAACCCGAATTTTGTCAGGCTTCTTCGCATGGTAGACTCCATGATGAGGTATGTACCAAACATGGTTGTCATTTTTGTCAAGCTCTTGCTTCGGGACACTCTCGGCATAACCATTGTCGATGATCTTGGTCATGAATGCAGTGTAGTCTGCATAGTATTTTTCGTTTTTCTTGAAGCGAGTCTTAAGTTGTTGAACACGGCGCATGGCCTGTATCTTGTTGTTTGCAAGTTTTGGAAGGTTTGCCTTTCTGAAGGGGAGAGGCATCACATAATGCCCGTCAGGCTGTTGCTTCACACCTTCCTGTATCTGTCGCATAAAACTCATGTCATCTTGTGACAGGGGGACGTCGTCTGTTGTCCGTTCAGAAAAATCTAATTCCATCATCTCAGCGATCCTGCAAGGGTTAATGACTTCTTTGACTGTCGTTCTGAAGGAGAACAGTACTCGATTCTGCTTCGGTGTCATACCCTGACCCTTGCCGTCCACAACGGGTGGGGTCACTTCGCAGGCCAGTATTTTGTGGCTTACACCGATTGGGTCGCATTCATCCTCATCTGGAGAGGGGTAGACAATACCGATAATTCCCCATCCCAGGTCAGTACGCTGACCGTAGGGTTCATCATCGACTGGAGCTATAACTTCCCGAGGGGCCAAGGCTCTCGGACAGTTGTATCCGATCAGCAAGCCGACTTCGCAATCAGCAACTGGCATCAGCTGGTCCGCAATTCTTGTCAAGTGCGGCCATCTCCTGGCCATTTCTGCAGTGGGGATGTGGGATCGATTTGATGGCATGATTTCTCTTGAATACGCTGCAGGCAATGGAATTTTCAACTGACTGTCATAGCCACGAACCATGAGCCCACTAATCTTGTTGCTCGTCACCATTGTGTCCTTCGCGAACATCGTGGACAGTAGAAGCTGGACCTCAACCCCGTGTATCTGTAGGGCATCGCAAGTGTCTTGGAGTATGAATGTTGTGTCAGATTGTGTGTCCAGCAACGCGTAAACCATTCTCTCTACTTCAGGCTTATCTCGGTGAGAGATCCAGACTGGCACAACCATCGAGCTTTTATTTCCATCACCAGCTCCAGCAAACAAGCTGACTTGGGTGTTGGTGCTCACTGACTTGATCTGTGGCGGAGGTGGTGCACTAACGTCTGTCGCATTTGTAGTTGGCTTGGCGTTGACCCTTACATCACCATGCAAAGATGTCGGATGATTCCTGGAGCAAGTCTTGCACGTAAGCCGCCTCCTACAATTCTTGGAGATATGTCCTGGAGTGAGACAGCCAAAACATAGGCCTTTCTTCTTCACAAAGTCCTTTCGGTCATTCATATCTTTGGTCACGAACATCTTGCAAAAGTCTAGGAGGTGATCTTTGCTGCACAGGGGGCATTCTCTTGACCTTTGTGTTCGGTTTTCAGAGAAAGACTGCTTCGTGGATGATTCGTTAGATGTAGTGGCGAAGATACTTGTTCCAGGTCTTGGCTCCTTTCTGGTGACCTTTGAAGTGTATGCATCATAGGTGACCTTGTCAGTCTTGATTGACTGCAGAGAAGTTACGGGATCACATGCCAAGTCCGCCTCCCTGGAGAGAAATTTTACAAACTCTGCAAAGGGGGGAAACGTCTTCTTGTCTTCCTTCCACCCATGTGCCTTGCGTCCCCATCTTGGAACCAGCCATTCTGGAAGTTTTGCCAGGATTCGCCTGTTCTCTCTCTCGTCATTGAGCACGTTGAGACTCCCAATGGACTCCATGGCCGTTTCGCACTGTCGCAGAAAGTCGGAGAGATGTCGCAATCCTTTACCATCTCTTGAGGATATTTTCGGCCACGCATCCAATTTGTCTCGAAAGGCACTCGCGACAACAAATGGATCACCATATCGCTTGTCCAGTAGGGCCTTGGCTTGAGTGAAGGCGTCGTCACTATTTAAAAAGAAGTAACCTTCAATGGCCTCCTTGGCTGGACCGTTTAGGTATCGCTTCAAATAGTGAAGTCGTTCTGAGGCAGGTATACCTCTTCGTTCAATGAGAGTTTCGAAGCTACTCTTCCATGTCGGATACTTTAGTGGATCGCCAGAAAAGATGCCGGGCTCTGGAGGGGGTAAACGACTGAGATTAAGCTGATCAGCAAACAACTTTGCAAGGCCAAGTAAATGTTCTTGAGCTAGCTTGGGCCTCGGGTATCTCAACTTTGGGCGGTGTCTGCACTTCGGGTTTTATAGGGTCTCCTCGCAGTGGCGTAGATGAGGCCAGCATTCCCGCAGGTACTGAAATATTTACCATATCGTCAATTTTCTCTTCTGAAAATGGCCTACAGAGTGACTGCAAATATTCTTCAACAAACAAATTCTTGTTCTCTGGCTGCACGTTAGCATCGATGAGAGAGCACGCATTTTCCTCTCTCTGCACATTGTCAATAGCTTCCAATTTTGACTCGGCGGTCTGTAGATCACGCAATTTCTGAAGCTTCAGCAACTCAAATTGTTTTTTCTGAAGTTCTGCTTTCTTCATCGCCTCTAGGTCTGCAAATTTCAATTCAGTTTTCAAGGCCGCAGCTTCTGCAGCGAGTGCTGCCCTTGTAGATAAGTGAGATGAAGCTTTGCTTTTGTGCGATGCCTTTGATGACCTCGATTTGACCTCTGCCTTGTCATTGTTGCTCATTCGCTCCCATATCTTGGCGATTATATCATCCACATTAGCTGGGGATAAATCTGTAGCCTGTGAAGCTTGAGCTCCTTCACTGGGCGGGGAAACTGGGAACAAATGGGGTGGACTTAATTCTCGCTGATCCATTTCTGCTTATGAAAGGAAGGGGGAATATTCAACAAAATTGCCAAAATATGTGGACAGGCAATAAATGCACCTTATCTCTGAAAATTACACTATCAGTTCTACATCTACGTAAGAATAAGTACTGTGTACCTATGACCACTAGATACTTGTATTAATGTACCGGTGTGGGCAAATTAGCAAATTGCGCACATGAAGGTAAGTGTAATCACATGTGCATAAACAAATGACAGTTACAGATAATGCAAACCACGTACCGTACACATACACCCAATTTAAGTAAACATGTACATGTAGACTGTTGTCTGTCTGTATCCAAGAAAATTAGACTAATCAAGTCGCATAGTAATTTGTCAACACTAAAGTACACTGTATGATTATAACTTTCGTGCAGCATATACGCACTGTTTGCAAATTTGATCACTGGCTGGAATTCACAAACAATAAAGTTGACTTGGAACCGCAGGCGTTCAGAACACAGTTAACCGAAAGCAGGGCTCTTGTTACAAGTCAATTTTGATGACACAGGAGCATTCCAGCGTAGTTCCATGTGTACTTCAGGCTGTGATCAGGTCAAGGACAATGTTGACTTGTCATCCGTGTACAGTCCACGTCATTCGATAGTTGCACTTGCTCGTTATATTGTCGCAGTTGTCTTCAAACTGGCCCTGGTCGTAGATCGAACTCACTCCCTTTTGTATGTTACAGTCAAGGAGTTTTCACTATAGCGGCAGCACTCCGGATTGTACGCAAATAATACTGCCGTTAGGGGGGTTTCGCAGTGACAAATAGTTTCGCATGAGTTGCAGGTTTCTTTGTTAAAAGTTCGCAGATTACCAGATTAAAGAAGCATAACAAGGGTCTCTACTGAAGCCAAAATGAAGTCTCCTTGAAGTCTCATTTACTCAAACAAGTTCTGATTTAATGACTCTGACTTCTTGCTCTGAATAACTCTGAATAATTCCGTATGACTCCATAAGAATCCACATCACTCCATACAGCTACGTGTGGTGGCTACGTGAGGCTACGTGAAAACTGGATAAGCGAAACAAAGAAATCCAGTGTTTACAAACAAAGAATTAACATCGTACATATCCATGTGTCCAGTAAATTCCTTAGCATAATAATACACACTGTATATCACCAGTCGCATGTTCGAGCATGTGAATTTCCAATACAAATCTCATGATGATAATTCGATCAAAGAAAAGCTAAATCAATCAAAAGTTATCACAAAGAAAGGGCAAAACAATTACCTCCTTGCTTCTCCTTAAGGGGGTTTGGCAATCAAAAGAAAATACTTCTAACATTCGTTTAGAAAACCATCGCAAAATGTTTGCTCTTCTGTTGTTCGAGTTGCAATCACAAACGTTTCCTAGACTGGTTTCTGATCCACATATTTCACTAAAATTACTACATATATAGAGGGCGCTATTCACTCGACCGCAGTAACACCAAGCGTAGACATGTACGCTATAGAAGAATCCACAATTTTAAAAATACTGTGCGGCACAGAGCCCTAATCTGATGCGCTTGTATTTGTAAACGTTGCACATGAAATAAAGTTTTCAACACAAAAACGGACGTCTTACAAAACCAAGAAAGCATAAGCTTCATTTTATATAACTATGAGAATATGTTACCGACTCTGGCAAAACCCGACACTTCTCATTACGTGATATGGGCCCACAACCTTAACAAATTGCCTCTGGGACCAACTTGAAAATTTGGCAGAATCAACATCGGGATACATTCAAGATTTGTTTTGTTTGAACTGTCTCAAAATTCCTCATATTATTGACAAAAAATTAAATAATCAACTAGTTTGTCAAACTTTAAAGACCAATGGCTCCATTTCACTTTTTCTGATCTGTCATAACTTCGCCAAAAATTATCAGAATTTCCTCAAACATGTTTTAAAAGATAACTTTTTGTATGCACACTAAGCTGATACCAAAACGTAAATTTCGAATTTTCATCACAAGTGTTGGGTTTTGCTGGAGCCGGTCACATTTACCGCACTCGTCATCGGCTCGTTCAGTATTCTCACATCACCCTCAGAGCCATCCAATATTATATAAGTACCGAGTAAAATGCAAATAATTGATCAACAAATTTCTGTAATTTAGTATGTGAATAAATGTTTATTTATATTTGTACAGTAAGTAAATTTGCGTCTCTAACGAGATTCACTTGGATTTTGAAATTTTCTTGAAACAAGAAATTCATAAATTAGTTTTTTGTTAAACAAATTACAATTAACATGATTATATCATGTATTTTTACTTTGAGAAACAAAAGTTGCAGTTTGATTAGTCCCTGTGCACATAAGCTGCACAGGACTGCATGCTCCCCAGGGAGTCCAATGACCAGGTATAATAGTGTGAGATTCCTTGGGATGGATATGTACACAATATAAATGTCTTGGTCCCATACTCTCACTCAAGTGATAGTGTGCTACCTGATATGTTTTATAGGATTCATGTACAGTAAACTCTCGTTATAACACCTTTCTGATATTAAAATCATTTTTCTAAGTCCCGGCTCATTGTGTACGAATCAGTTATTGCACTCTATAGACTATTTCAAAAGTTCCATAAAAATGAATGTTAGTTTATTCTAAAGATGTAAAGTTTTATTGACCCCTTTTTCTTTGATGTCTCGTCCAGAGTCCTATTTCATGAAGCCACTTAGAAACATTCTTACTCATGTTTTTAAATATAGGAAAAATGAGATTTTATTGTTCCTAAATCCACTTTTTAACTTTTATGAAAAAGGACCCAGGTCACATTTTTTAAAGCTCCGTATATTTTCAAGGATATCGTCAGAAACCACCAATGTTTTGAAACTAATTTATGCATTGCATACAGCAGAGCATTAATTACCTCCAACTTTTTTGCTTTCACATCTAAACTTGCAAATTTCCTGTTTTCTTCCTATGGATAGTATTTTGGGGAATAGAACGAAATCCATTTTCTGGAAAAATCTGAACACGCTCATTTAATGAAACATCATCGTGCTGGTGGATTGAGGAACAAGTTTGGATAGAATCGAATTCCTTCCACCGACTCATCCCTACATGCAAGCCCTGATTCTTCAGCTGCCATCAACCTGTAACAATAAATGGACAAGACAATCCAATGATGAGAATCGTAAAAAACAAAGAAGTTTTGCAGTATAATTGCTGAATCAAAAATGTCGATTGTAAACCCAAGTCTAAAATTGAGTTTTGTTTGAACTACCTCTACTTCAGACTAATCCGTACCTCTTAAAATGCAGTGAAAACTTAACTAAAAGATAACAAAACCTAATGTTTAATATGTCAGTTGCAAAGACAAGTCTGAAGTGACAATGTACATATCTTTACTTGGAATAATAGATCACCTGAAGGGTGGCAATCAATATTTTCTGGAGAGTGCACTTACCGCCCTTTCGCCAAAAGGATAGAAATTCCTGCATTCTGTGACAGTTCATCTGGACTTAACGATGTCTTTTCTGTCAACTGAAATAAAAGTACAAAGGTAATATTTGCATAAATGTCCAGATCAAACCTGACAACTTCGGAATCTATGTCCCCCAGATCCTGATAGGGAAACTTACATACAAAATAGTCTTTATTGCATCAAAATCAGTCCAGCGAATAAAAAGATATGTCGTTTTTGGTGCAACAAGGTCAGCCCTCAACTATTGACCCCTTTCGAACACGTGCGAATATGCCATTTTGGGAGTCAAATAATGCCGAGTCATTGTGGAAGCAATGTGCGTGCGCGTTGTGTGTGTCTCTCTGGTGGGCGCCAAGCGGTTTAGTTCACCAATGGGAGCCTCAGCATAGCGCGTTACGCGCGCTATGGACACACACAACGCCCACGCACATTGCTTCCACAACGACGCGGCATTGTTTTACTCCCAAAATGACGTCATTGGCACGAGCTCAATAGGAGCGACTGCCTATTGACTAATAATAGGACTTGTAATGCGCACATATCCACCCTGCTGGGTGCTCAAGGCGCAGCAAAACAAACAGAACAAAAACAAACAAACCAGTTAAATTAACTATCAAAAACTAGTGACATAAGGTGTTTTAAGCAGAGATTTAAATTTGGATAAACAGTGGCAAGATCTAAGTTTAAGTGGTAGAGAATTCCAAATACAGGGTGCCGCTACAGAAAAGACCTGGCACCCCAGGTTCGTTTAGATTTGGGTTCTTTGAGGAGCAACATGTTGCTGGATCTTAGAGTTCTGGGACCTTATTCACGAAGCGCTCTTAAAAAGCTCGCAAGTCCCTCTTAGTAATTTACGTGGTATTCACCATCCCTTCGTAAATTTTAAGAGCGTGCGTAGAGTCATCGTAACTTGCTGGAGGTCTGAGCTCCCTTAACGTCCACTTTAGTCTAAGAGATTGTTCATCGCGTTTATTTTTCGCGTAATTTTAGCCCTTGTTTTTGCACTTCAAATTTGCTGTGTCGCAGAATTTGCTGTGTCGCAGAATTTACTGACAAGTGTTTTGTAGTTAACCTCAACGAGGCCAACCAGCTTGTCCACTTCATCTCCGCTAAAGTTCGCTTTGCGTGCACGTTTCTGCTTTTTCTTGGACTCTGCCATCCTTTCAGTGCTCACGTCCCTTGATCTGTGGAGAATGTGTCGCGTGCACGGCAGTCGGGCGCCGCCCTAAATAACTTTGCATTGCGTAACACCGTCAGCGTAAATAATGCCCCGGACCATCATATCTTATTTAACGACCACGCAAGTTAAGATCTCGGTAAGTGCATGTTATGAAGGCTTCATGAATACCACTTAGTACGCTCTCAAAGCTCTCGCAAAGTCCTCGTAACTTCTTCGTAAGTCACTCTTAGTGAGCAAATTTAAGAGCGCTTCGTGAATAAGGCCCCAGGACGGAGAGTAACTCTGAAGCAATTCGGTGATGTAGGGGGGAGCCTCGTTGTTCAGAGCTTTGTGGACAGTGAGCATGAGTTTGAAGATGATTCTGTGGGAGACGGGAAGCCAGTGGAGTTCTTTCAGGATGGGTGTGGTGTGGCAGGACTTTCTGGATAAAGTAACGATGCGTGCAGCTGTGTTCTGCAGACGTTGAACACGGAATATTTGAGGAAGGCCGTAGAGAAGTGCATTGCGGCCAGTTCTTGTCAAATAATCAGATCTGGTTCATGAACTAGAGTGTAACTTTGCTGCACAAAAAAAATGACAACTTCTTATTCGCTTGACTGATTCTGATGCAATACAAAAATACTGTTTTCGTGTGAGAAGATTCCCTATCAGAATTCAGGGAAACAGATTCCATGGTTGCCAGGTTTTATCTGAAAATGTTTTGGTACACTCTGTATAATATGTGCTGAAATGTTGAGCAAATCATTTCAGACCAGGGTTATAGTTGAGTCCATCACGAGTCCATCACGAGTCCATCACGAGTCCATCACGAGTCCACCACAAGTCCCTGGGTCTTAATTCAAATCACAAGCTATTCAAATGAACTCCAACAAAGGCATTCCTTTGTGCGTGTTCATACTTTGCTTCTTGTTATTAGACTTGTGACAGACTTGTGCAGAACTTCAGTGACGGACTTGTGATTTTATCGGATCTTGACTTGTGACAGACTTGTGATGGAATCAACGACAACCCCGTTTCATACCAGTTCAGCCGTCTGTTTTATGACTACATCCTCGCCTTTGGAGACCAGTTCAATCACCATGACGCCACTGCTAAACACTCTCAATCGCAGGGGTAGCCGCAAGGCCTTAAACTGCCGACACGCATCAACCAGGTCATCGGGGGACAGAAGCTGGTGTGAACATCAAACAAAAATCCTTTAATTTTTGAAAATTAGACTTTTGCGTGTTTTGCATGAGCACTTCTTTTCACATGCACACTTGGTATCCACATGACCAGATTAAATTTGTGTTGCTATGTGGTGCACGTGGCAGGTGTGAAGTACAAAATCAATACCGTGTTTACCGTACTATTGGAAATCATCCATCTTTAAGTTTCATGTTCCACTGAATACTTTTATAAATGTGGCGAAAGGAGCAAATTAAAAGGTCATTATAGGACAGGATTTTTTGTTTGTGCATGGTGGATCAAATATCTGCCATGGACAAGGCAACTATAGTGGACAAACCAACTTTAGTGGCCAAGGCCCTCAATTTTGAGGTTTTTTAGTTTAATACATTAGTTAATTTTTCTAGCAGGACCTGCTGATGTCTGGAACCCTACCTCCATTCCTCTTGCCCTGTTTATCCTGCAGTACACGTCGGAAAGTGCCATCATGCCACCAGTCTCCTTTAAAACAGAAAAATCACACACTAGCTCGTACAGAGAACTGTTAATTAGAAAATGAGATCAACTTTTAAAGGAACCAATATCTATAAACACAATGAATTTCTGAATAGAATTTTAATTTATGCTCGAAATGTAGTCCCAATAAGAGATGAACAATTACTTGTTGTATCCCAATTTCTTTTTATCCAACATTGGAGATTAAATAGAGATTATGAGTAAAATAACACTCTAATCCACTTTGGAGATGAGGGAAGAGGGGCATTTACCTCAATAGGTTGCGTCAGTACGTCAGCCAGTTGTTTAGCTAGTTCCATGTGGTATTTGGTGCCCGTGCCGTGTGTTTCCCTCGTGACTGGATTGGCTATTCCAAGACTGAGTAGGTAGGACTTGAATTGCACTGTCTGGATGGACCATACAGAAATGGAATATGATGACACTGTAGATGAGTCTTTCCACAGTAAAGGGGGCATTTTGGCAACACAGACCATATTTTCCAGAAAATACCTTTGTCTGGTCTCAAAATAAAAGAAATATAACTTATAAGAGATAACTTATGCCCAAAAAGAGTTACAAATAGTGCAAACAACATGCCTTTTTAAAATCCCTGGGATGGACACTTGTTACATTTTAGGCCGCTCCGGTTACGAGCGTTATATTGGCAATTTGTACACAGGGTTTTTAAAAAGGCATGTTGTCACATTACATGTAGTTGTAACCTTTTTTGGGCCCAAGTTATCTCTTCAGAACAACTGAAACATTTCTTTTATTTTGAGACCAGACAAAGGTACATGTACGTATTTCCTCGAAAATATGGTTTGTGTTGCTAAAATGTCCCCTTTACTGTGGAAAGACCCAGGTACAAGCTCACACACAAAATCTGACAACGCACACACAAATGGGTCTTTCTATAAATTAGGGATCCAAAAGTGTGACATTTAGTGTCCCCCGTTACACCTGGTGTGTTATTTTCGTACAAAAATCATTAAAATTACTGTACTTTATGTACTCACTCTTTGAGATGGAAAGTATTTAAAGAATGTGTCCTGAATTTACAAAAACAAGATGTAAAATGTAACAAGGGGCACCAAAATTGGAACCCTAATTTATAGAAAAAAACAAATATCTGAAAGAAGAAGATCAAGCACTGTACCTCATCTTCTGTGATGCTCCCCTGTTTATCTTTGATCTTGTTGGCTATAGTTTTGGACAAATGCACCATTTCTTTGGCCTGTGGGGATAAAAAAAAAAACATTAAAAAAAATACTTCATTGACGTGAAGGAGTTCAATAGTACCACCATTAGGCATAATCTTTTTTTTTCTATGGGGGAGGGGGTACAAAACGATAGCAGTACTTCTAAATTTCTAGCGTTTAAAGGGAGTATATACATCATTGGTAATCTCGAAAATCAGAAATGTTCACAGATTTACGCCCAACTTACACAATATAAACATGATGACCGTAGTAAACTTCCCATGAAATGGTTTTGTCTGAAGTGCTATAGTCTTTGAGAAATGAGTAAAACAATTAGTTTTCGTCTCATGAGACGAAAATTCAATTCGCCCCAAAACCATTTCGCCCAAGTGCCATTTTGCCCCAAACCACTTTGCCCGAGTGCCATTTCGCCCCAAATTACTTTGTCCAAACACTACATCGCCCAAATGCCACTTCGCCCCAAAACCACTTCGTGCACAGGCCGTGGTTCAGGGCGAAATGGTTCAGGGCGAAGTGGTTTTGGGGTGAAATGACTGCAAACCTTTTTTTGACTGTTTTCTCAAAAGTTAGACGAAGTACGGAGCTGGTTTTTGCTCAGGTTGGTTTTAATCATGCATATCTTCAATCACACAGGGGGATAAAACTATTTGTAACAGTTCACCAATCATGTATACTATCTTTAAACTGCGCCAACTTCCAGTGCTCAAAACACTTCCGACTGAATTTTCAGCCATGAAAGAAAATTAATAAATGTCTTATTTTCCTTATGACTTGGGGCCAGATAATAGAGCAGGGAATATAAAGTTAATTCTGTTAAATTTCACAAAACGTTTTGCAACTGCACAGGTCCGGAAACATTTTTTAAAAACATAAGCTGTACAACAATCTTGCAATAATTTTCTTGCATAACTTTTTGGATGTTTAGACGGCCATTTTCAAAAGTTGGGCAAGCGGCACACTTCTTTTAAGTGAAATCAGATGCGAGGAAGGTCTCGGAAGAAAGGGTTTATAGTAGTTCTCTGTGTAATTTATTAATTCGATACAAATGGGAACAGATGTCCATGAGCAGAAGGTCTGTGGTTCGAATCCCGGTGGAGCCAGGTTGCTTTTCACTGCATCCAGATTTCCCAAGCTCATGGACATCTGTCCACATTTGTATCAAATTTATTCACGCCGGCGATCCCTGGGTCATAATTCCCCCAAAAAATAATAATCACTGATTCATATTAAATTTTTTCAATGTCTGTGACGTAATTAATTTAAGGCCACCGCTTGTTTATGTGTAAAAAGCAAGCCAATGGCAGCGGATTTCCGTCCGGAAGTAGAAATTTCTAAACCCGCTGTGAGTGGCGCGCCGTAGTGAAAGAGTTTATTTATAAATTGTGAGAGTGCCACATGCAGGAAGAATTATAATAAAATTCCACTAAATAATTTATCACAAACCTTTTCCATTAACTTGTTCAAATCTTCAAAGGCCTGAAAAAAAGGGGTAAAAATTAAGAAATTATTACAAAAAGATAACAGCAAATAGGCCTAAATTTTATTCTGGAATGCCTAGTGCTTTTTTTCGTTGTTGGTACTTTTGCTAATTGTAACTCTTAACTGAAAAAAATTATAAATTGATAACCCTGCTGAATAGCATCCTGAGTTCTCAGCGAATTTGCACTCTGCTAAGCACCGTTACAATCCCCTGAGGAAATACACTCAAATCTGTGAAGTTAGGCAGATGTTACGCTTAGCGAACGCACAAATGAGTTATTTTTACTCTTTCCAAAAATTGGATTGGGTTTTTGTTCTTCATGACTACACCCCTTCATACCAACATTTCCGGCAATGTTTTTATTTACTCCGCAGTTTTTCAAATTAACAACAGAGTGCATGATGACAAACATGAATGGAACAGAATTCCCTGTAGGTTGTAAATAGCAGCCAATCACCAATGCGGATACGGCCAGCGCAACTGAGTATTACACTGTACTGTGTAAACTTACATGTACAATCTGCTTGTGTGTATTTGAACGCCCGCAATGTACTGACAAGCGTCATGATTGGCAACAAGATTTCTGTCGCTGCTTCCACAGCGAAATGGGGCGGATTTAAACAGGGCCTCGGGACGCACGAGTAGGTGCGTTAAAGAGGCACTATTGCAACATGTTAGCTAAAAGTAGTCTACTTCCGACAGCGGGAAAACTACCCAGCATAACACGGCTTTGATACCAATTTTACTTTTGTTTCAAAGCTTTGAAGTGCACAAAAAGTTCCTGGACATTCATAATTCATACTTTTTTCAAGCTGTATGCGTAAACGGATAGAAAGATGAGGAAAAACACTAGAAATCCGAGATTTCCCTGCGCGTTTTGTGCTTACGCATAGCGAGCTCGATATCCGTGCCGTGCAAACGCATAGCGGATAGCAAGACGCGTATGACGTCACAAGACCGCGCTCTCCGTCATGCTATCCATATCCGTGCGCTTGCAAAACCTTTCTATTAACAGAGTCATTTTCACGAACATAGTTTTCAACATGACAACTACCCCCCCCCCCCCCCCCCCCCCTCCCCCCATTCCCAACTCCTTACCTTTGAAATGTTCTGGTCCGTGTCACGCCATTTCTTCTCCAGATTTCTCTCAATGCCAACGATGCCTGCATGGATAGCTCTCGGCTATGCAAGAAAATATTACGACATCTCAAATGGTGCAAGGACTAATTGTTACAAGGAACCCAGTTACATATTTTTTTTCCCACTTTATTTGCACTTTTTACTTGCCAGTACAACTCCCACAAGATATCTACAGTAAAATCACAATAAGTGAAACCTTGAGGAAATATTCTCAACTTTTTAGTAACGCAGAGTTTTTAAAGGAGCATGTTCAGATTTGTCCAGAATATATATTTCGTTTTAACCTAACCATCATATAAAATACCTCCTCAAAATGCTATTCATTAGAAGAAAACAGGAAATCTGCAATCTCCAATTTGGATGTGGAAGCAAAAAGCTTGGTGAAATCACTGCACTGCTTTATGGAATCAGATAAATTAGTTTATAAAACATCTGTGGTTTTTTGACGATATCCTTAAAAATATACGGATTAAGAACGCACAATTTCTAAATGGTAATGAGAAAAATATAACAAATATGGTGTCGAATCTCAACAGCCATGGGGAAAAATGGGGCACTTAAAAATGTGATCTGGACATGTTCTTTTAATATTGGGTGAGGGAAAAATCATGTGGTCCTCTTCGGGAGTCGAACCAGAGACCTCTGACACATTGGGCAGTTGCTCTACCAGCTGAGCTACGATATGAAGCACTGTGGTATACTCCCTCATCAAAACCCAACTTTTCTTTCAGCATTGCTTGGATATAAATGAGCAACTCAGCAATTTCATTTTACTTTAAAATATCGATTCAACTTTAATATCGACATTTACATCGGACACTGACCTTTCCTGATCCTTTGGTTGCCGGCATGTACTCCCAACGTTTCTTGGTAAGTTCTTCAGACAAACACCTGAAGAACTGCAGAAGAGAATTTTAGATGAACATCTGTAACTGAGGCAACTTGTAAAGCATTGCTTTGTTCTTACCGTAGGCCAAGGAAAAATAACTGTTTGGGGTGTTTCAAAATAACCTGAAAGATCTCTCAACCAGAATTTAAACATTTGAAATATAACCATCTCTCTGCAGATCTTGAATCCTTGTGAACCAGATTTTGAATGCATGTGTGGTCTAATGCCCAACATGCAAGACACTCCATGAATAATGTATTAAAAATAGTTACTGATGAGCAGTCTGTTAAAAATAGTTACTGATGAGCAGTCTGTTACAGGGCATAAATTTGAAGTTTCATGATATTCTGAAAGACCCCAAATATAAGAAATTGCAAACCTCCGTTTCCCCAGCTTCTTTGAATGTGAGTTGAATGAAGGAGTGAGCACTCATCATAACGGGCCCTGGGGTCTTGTCTGGAGGCGAGGGTTGAAGATGGCAGGCTATCCTTGGGCTACAAAAAAACAAAAAATGTGGGCAATTCTCATCAAGGGCCGTATTCAATTCAATACTTAAATTAAGTGAAAACTTTACCTAGTATTTAGCTTGGCTAAGAAAATGTATTCAAATGCCTTCTAAGAATTTTACTTTAGCAAGTAAAATACTTAGATAAATTGTGACGTTACAAATTAACGCAGAGCACAGAACTCCGTAAACAGCCAATCGAATACTGCGTGGGACAGTCTTACCTCTTTCCTCTGCCTTCAGAAACTTCTTCAGCATACAGAATAAGAGACAAGGGCAAAGTGATAATTGTAGTCTGCAAGGGAAACATCGAAAGGAAAATGTTAAATTGTGGTTCTTGAAATTAAGTCTGTTTACATCACATCTATTAAGGGGCCGTCTAAAGTTGTCAAAATTTTCACGGTTCTACAGAACGTAGTATTTTTCAAGACCACCTCCCTCACCCCAAAATATTTTTTCTCACTACCGTGAAATGTCAACATTTTGTCAACAGGACATGTCGTACGCGTCCCTCGACCCCCCTCCCCATTCCTACGCTTTATAGTTCCGTAAAAACGTTGACAACTTTGGACGGCTTCTACCTAATAAATTTGACCTATCAGAATGTGTACCGTAAGTATATTGAAAGCAGAACTTCACACAAATTCTCAAAATGTCGATTGAAAAGACCTCTTAATTAGGCAGATTCACCAAAATGTTCAAGTGCTCCAATAAAAAAAAAAAAAAAAAACTTTAAAATGAGAAGTCTCTCATTGCCAGACGGTTCTTGGATACATTTCTTGATACTGTTTTTGTCTCCCAAAGAAATAGTAGGTTCAAAAACTGGTCACAATTTGCATGCAGTTATTTGTACATCTTGAAGTACTCCCTCAATATTGCCGCTTGTGCATCTAACTATCTTAATTGACATCCCAAAGGAATACAATTTAATCTTACAATATGTCATAAACTGCCATAGGCCCTAAATTCAATTGTTTTTATGCATACCTGTCGCATAGAATTTGTCCAAATCAATCGATGGGATGTAAGAGTGATGATTCCTCGATCAAAAGCAGTCTACGGTAAATCAAAAATAAACCAGATTTATGAATACAAAATTACTAATAGTAATACAGAAAGAATTGAGTAGTTGGTTATGTCCATTGCCTCAAGTTTATAACTTGCATGACTTGTGGATAAAACACACCAGACTGGTGTTTTTTTTATTATTTATATAGTACAAATATATTTTATTTATTGACACTAACATGACTAAGACTATTTTATGTTTTACCCCAGTCTGGGGTTGAATGACCAGCAGTCGATTTCACGAAACATTGCGCAGCTTGCGCAACTTTTGACAAATGGCTCAAGCCCCGTAGGGCATGTTTGTAAATTGTTTCACGACATATCCGAATCCAGATCCCGACCCCGAGTTTAATACTGCGCAGAAACAAATGTATGAAACTGCTCTCAACTAGGAATTCAAGTCACGTGAATTGGATTTGTCCGAAACAAACTCGCCCATAGCTTGCGTGTTAATTGTTATCTTTGGAAGAATGTTGCGCAATAAAATGTGGGCTTACGCAACTGCGTAAGTTTCGTGAAATCGGCTGCAGGTCCTTTGAGCCACAGTGACTTTTGTCCATCCTGGCCGCCTTAGGCTTAGATTGGTTTGCTTGCCTGTACACAATTGCACACACACATGTCACAAGATTCAAAATAGCCTACCAAGTAGGCCTACCATTCATTTTTTGCTCCAAAAAAGAAAATGCGTAGGCCAGCTTACTGCACCTTATCCGTTCCATCGTGAAGTCTGACCCCATGCTGCTGCTTTACTTGTGTTTCACCTGGCACCGTGTTTGCAGTCCCCCACTCAAATCGGTCCATTTTTATTGATTTTTGGCTGTCAAAGTCGAGAAGAAAATCAAAACCGGCAAGTTACACCACGACTGTGTTGTGGCGGAAATTAACCCTGACCTGGGCCTGTTTTCGCGACCATAACCAGAAACAACAACTAAAGCTCAACCATTGGTTTATTGAGTAATGACGTCGAAATATGTCTCTGACTATGGCCGCAAAAACAAGCACGACAAGATCATTACTTCCGCTAATATGACACCGATAGAGGGCGTGCTAATTAACAGCCAAAATAAAGGATAGCTGCACCGTACCGCGTGAAACCCGTAGTCGTACCGTACCTTGGCCCACGTCACCAGCACATTTTGCATCTTCCGTGGCGGCTGTAGGAAGCCAGTTCTAATTACACACATCAATAGTTTTACCAAGACGTTGTGGTTGTATCATATCTTTAGGCTGACGTCTACGTCTGCTGAGAAGGAAACAGAAGCCTAGGTAAGTAGTGTACTGTAACTAGGTACTAACATGGAGCATAGAGCAAGGTTCCTTGCTCTATATGCATGGAGGAAGGAGGAGGCGGGGGCTGAGTGCGGGCGCGCGCGGGGGCGGAGTGCGTGCGCAGGGGTGGAGTGCGGGGTGGGGGTTAGGGTGGTGGGGGGATGGCGGTGGTGGCCGGGGAGCGGAGTGCGGGGGGCGGAGTGCGGGGGCGGGGTGCGGGGGGTTGGGGTGGGGGTTGGGTGCAGGGGGGCAGAGTGCAGGGGGTTTGGGGGGGGGGCAGAGTGCAGGGGGTGCAGAGTGTAGGGGGGGTTGGGGGGGGGGGGGGGCAGAGTGCAGGGGGGTGCAGAGTGCAGGGGGGCAGAGTGCAGGGGGGCAGAGTGCAGGGGGGCAGAGTGCAGGGGGGGAGCAGAGTGCAGGGGGGGGGGGGGGGGCAGAGTGCAGGGGGGGCAGAGTGCAGGGGGGTGGAGTACGTGCGGAGGGGGTGGAGTACGTGCGGGGGGGGGGCGGAATGTGGGGGGACAGCGTGCCGCGGGGGCGTGAAGTGTGGGGGGGCGTGAAGTGTGGGGGGACGTGAAGTGTGGGGGGGCGGAGTGCCCCGAGCCGAGGTAACCTTGTCTTGGAAATCATTTAACATTTTTATCTTGCAAATGTGCCCTTTTGATGAACTGGTTGAACAAATTGTCAAGCTCATTTTTCACACAGTGTACAGTATGTAATTTAATATTAGCTCTTGTATTTAGCTCCATGGAAAGGTTTCAGAAAAGGGCCACCTAGATGCCATGCTTAATGTGCATACCAGCACTGGTCTTGTGTTTTATTTGGCTGAGTTTGTATGGTCTGATGTCACCTGATATTGGTTGGGGGCATGGGGTCAGTCAGCTTGGGCCAAGTTGTAGCAAAGTTTTATCATAACAATAACGTGGATTCAAGAATTTTGGGAAAATGTAGGAATCTGCAACAGGTGCAGTTAAACCTGATAAGGGAGATAGGAAAGCTGGATTTTGAGTTAAAGGGCCCATGGTTTGGATTTTTATCAGTGAAATCTATGCTGTGAAACTACTTGACTCAGTTACAGTCAAACAAATCCTATTTGGAGCTTGTTTTGCTAATTTTATGCTAATGTAATATGCATATTCATGAGCAAGGTTGTGATGTCACAAGAGGCAAACATGGAAAATCACATTTAAAGGGCCATGACATGCTAAACAACTTTTTGCCTAATCTTTGCTTCATATGATCGATTACTATAGCAAGACATGCTATTGTTCGTTTGGATGTAAAATCAATAAAAAGGTGGCCTTTTTCAACTTTGAAGATTTTATTGCAATAAACCACAGATAGAGAGCGCTGTTTGGAGTGCATCACTTAAGGAGGACAGAAGGGAAAAGTTAAGAAAAAACATAAAACTTCAAGTTGGACTTGTGAAAAATTGCTGCAGTTTTCTCCTCCAGTTTCGTCATGGCTTACAGCAGGCAACATGTACATGTACATTGTAGAACAAACTCCAAACAGTCATGGATTACAAAAGTTTCAGGACGTTTGAGAAAAAAGGTGGAATCTTTTGTGCACAGTTGAATGTGATTTTCCTGTGTTTGCCTCGTGTGACATCATGACCATGGTCATGAATATGCATATTTGCATTAGCATAAAAACTAAAAACCTTTGTTTTAACCCTTAAAACAAGCTACAAATAGGATTTTTATGAATGTAACTGAGTATATTGGTTTTATGCATAGATTTCATTGGTAAAAATCCCAAATAAGGGGCCCTTTAACTGTGCACAAAAGATTCCACCTTTTTCTCAAACTTGCTGAAACTTTTGTAATCAATGGCAGCAATTGCCACAGTTCCAACTTGAAGTCTTATATTTTTTCTTTACTTTTCCCTTTTGTCTACTCTTCCTGAAGTGATGCACTCCAAACAGCACCCTCTTTCTGTGATACTGCAATAAAATATTCAAAATTGAAATAGGTTACCTTTTATTGATTGACCATCATATGAGTAATCCATTATATGATGCAAAGACTAGGCATAAAGTTATTTAGCATGTTATGGCCCTTTAATGTGCATACCAGCAGTGGTCTTGTATTCTATTTGACTGAGCTTGTATGGTCCGATGTCGCCTGATCTATATCTTGGTTGGGGCCGGGGAGCTAGGGTGGGTCAGCTAGGGTCAAGTATAGTGGCAAGGTTTTATCATTTATACCTAACAAATGGATTCAAGAATTTTGGAAAAAGGTAGGACTAGGAATCTGCAACGTGGGTGCAGTTAAACCTGAGGGAAATTAGGAAAGCTCGGATTTTGAGTTAAGCAGCTAGACTTTTGAGTGAAGCATGGTATCCCACTACACTAAGGCTGCCCTCGGGTCGACCTGCCATTCTCTTGCGCCATGACGGAACACTCCGCATCAAGCAAAAAAGTAACGCTCAGGTCACAAAACTGCAAAATAAGCAGAACCATGGTCATGTCACGCACTACAGCGTGATTTTTCCGCACGCTGATTGGCTGAAGAAATATGGAAAAATCCCAGACGAGCCTCTGTTGCCCCTGCTCTTGGCCTTGGTGCCCTTCTGCAATTCTCCCATAGACTTTTTCATTTTCCAATGGAAGTGCCCTTTTTAAGTTCCAAAAGATGACTCCAAAAACAAAAATGGCAGTGCCCTTTCATTGACGAATTTCAAGCCCTGTTATTTATGGGAAACATACAAAAGGCTAATTCACCTTGTGTCCAAAGGTTGTCTTTACAAATGTCAACTTTAACGGCAAATATTTGTTTATGTTTGTACCATATGTACCAGGATAGGGGGAGGCTACATGACAAAAATTATTTGCGTACCTCAAATGGCTACAATTTTATCGTAGTTTTTAACACAATTTTAGTCACAAATAAACTGCCACGGATAATTTGCATTATTTCTTTTTTACATTGAATACAAATGGTTGGATTGGCTGTTATCCACTATGGATAGCAATGACAAATATCATCATGGCTACATCCATTCCAAATTTCAGGAAAATCAATCGAGACAATCTGTTTTAAAAATTGTGAAATGTCCTCTCCAGAACCCATCAAAATGAAGCAAATTCTTGTGAATTCCACATGACAACATTATGTTCAAAAGAAAGTTTAGGTGCCCAGTTTATATGCCATAAAACAATAAACCCTGTTCTAATGCGGTAAAACTGATATTTGGGCCTTCAAAAATTGTACTCATAATTTCTGTTAAAAGCTGTCCTCTCCAGAACCATATATGTAAAATACCAGTAGGAGTCCATCCAAACATCTTTCCCTTAAATGGCAGAGTTATAATATCCAACTCATCCCCATACCAAATTGCCCCATTGATCAAAATTGGTCATACAGAAATATTCAGAAAAATGCTGTTAAACTAAATGTCCTCTCCAGAACTAAATATTTAACATCATCAGTGCATGTACAATTTATGGAAAGAAAATGTCATTTGTTGTCAATCTACTCTGAAACAATGGAAAATTTACTGGATTGCACCCAAAAAAAGTTCACTGGATGCATTTTTAAGTGCAAAACAGCAATTTCATGTAGCTGTGGCCTTGCAATTGATACATTGTATTATTTTCAATGACCACTGGTCTGTGTGGTCTAAAACAAAAAAAATTTGAACCCATAGTGTCATTTCCTGCCTCGATTTTTGTATCTCTGAACCTTTTTAGCCTGTTATGTTCATTTGTTTTTAGTCATCCCCACAATATTACTGCCAGTACATGACGTACCACCAGACCTTAAAGGGCCCCTGAAATGGTGTTTTTATCAATGAAAACTGTGCTATATGGAACTAGTCCATTAATTTACAATCATAAAAACCCTACTTGGAAGTGGTTTGGGGGGTTAAAATCAAGGTTTTTTATGCTAATGACATTTACATATGCATTAGCAATGTGGTGATGTCGCATTAGGAAAACACAGGAAAATATCATTCAACTGTGCACAAAAGTTTCCACAATTTTCTCCAACTTGCTGAAACTTTTGTAACCCATGACGGTTTAGGTTTGTTTTACATGTTGCCTGTTGCAAATCATGAAAAAAGTAAGGCTAGAAACTGCAGCATTTTTCCACAATTCCAGTTTGAAGTCTTATGTTTTTTCTTAAATTTGCTTTTCTGCTGTGTGTTCCTAAAGTGACATGCCCCAACAGCGCCCTCTTTCTGTGAGTTTATGTGAAGACATTTTCAAAATTGAAAAATGCCACTTTTATTCATGGGGCATCAAAATGAACAGTAGTATTGTACGTCTTTCTACACAAGTAATCCTTCATATGCAGCGAAAACTATGCATAAAGTTAATGAGCATTTCAGGGGCCCTTTAATAATTAGACAGTCACAAGGTTCTCCTTGTGACTGTCTAATTATTAAAGGGCCCCCTGTGTTTCCCTAAAATATCCACAGGTGTACCGGTACATCAATAGTTACGGTATACACCAATCCGAGCTGCAAAGTCATGGTCCGTGTACGTCCGCCATAGCTGGGGGCCATCCAGTGCCATGAACTGTGGGTTTTGTGTTGATGATATGCTGTTACATTATGTTGTCACTTCGAACAATTTTGCGCGTTTATTTGCTTGCGAAGCCTGTGTACGCGTACGCGTTGTGCGCTGTTCGATTTAACAACAAGACAAGGCGCCCAGTCCATGGCAGTGGATGGCCCCCAGCTATGGCGGACTTGCAGGGAAGGAGTCCTTAGCAACCGGATTCGTGTATAGAGCTTCTTCTTATCACAGAAATTGCTCAAATTGTTCAATACCACAACACACGTATATACCTAGAGAGCACGTGTGGTCTAGTGGGTATACAGCTGTGCTCGTGATCGAAGGTTTATGGGTTCGAGCCCCACTTGTGCCAACGTGTTTGTGTCCGTGGGCAAGACACTTAATCTCAATTGCCTCGTCAACCCAAGCGATATGCATGGGAGCTGTTATGGGAAATGCCACAATCTAACTGCTGATAGGGTTGTGCGCCTTGGCCAGGCTGCCACCTAGTTGAAGCGAAATGGTTCTAGTGATTTCCTGATGGCAGCGGTAATAATGGCAACAGCGCCAGGAGCACCCCCGCAGGGACGGTCATATGTGCGCTATATAAGTATCCACCATTATTATTTATTACCTGTGTGACATTTGTATGTGTTGTACATGTACTATAATATGGTGATATTGCAAATTTGTAATCCTCCATGTATGAACATTTGATCAATAACAAAAATGGGTGGCTATATGGAACTTCATTTTTGGACTGTTTTCGCAGTTTGAAGGCCTTCGGTGTGAAAGTGCCCTTAAATACAAAAAAATTGAGTGTAAATTAAAGGGGCCTTTATACTGTACCGACCTACTTTGAAAACCAGCAATTTGTATGTCCTTGGTTGTACTTATGTACATGTATACAAACAGGATGTGGAGTTTTGAAAAGGACTTTGTGTGTCACACCATTGGTGTATATAATTCCAAACACTCTCCCTTTGTTAAGTTAGCCATGCCTTGGCATTCTAAATTTCTCATCCATTTTTCATATGTGCCGGTTTTCAAAAGTACCATTTCATCCAATTACAAACTGGCTTGTATGAGCTCCCAAGGTTTATTTTGGCACCACTCCAAGTTATACTATGTATAATCTGCAGTGACCCAGCTAAATACCACTTCTCTGCTCCCTTGCTCTGAACAAGTGGGCAGTTCATGCTAAATTCTATACAGAGTCCCAAACATTTTTTCTCCATCGGCGCAGCACAACTTCATACATGTACTAGCTACCATATCTGTGTAAAGAACTGTACATGCATAGACATTTTACAGATTCTTTGTTTTGCACTTGAAAAAGTGGATTCATATTGAACCTTTTTGCGCTTAAATGCGATGCGCGTCGCTTTAAGAAAAAGCGATGTGGAGATAACTTCGAGTGAAACATTATTTGCACTGAAAACAACAGAATAAAAATTGATTCATACTTCATGCGAATGCGAAAATCTGACGTAAATCTGACTTCAAACCTTTCGCGGCGAAGATTCGCGCAAGTTGATAAAGCTGCGCGAAACATTTGCCATGACGTCAAATTTGCATTCGCTTTCGCGTGAAGTATGAATCCAGCTTTACATTTAACTTGGGTGGAATTTTTTTTTTGTCGTTGATTTCAGTGCATCGTTTTACTCCTAATTTCCTTCCACACTGCTTTTTCTCAAAGCGACATTCGTCAAATTTGTGAGCGTCAAATTTATACGCGAAAAAGCTTATAAATTCAGCCTTATAAATTGTGTGTGATTGTCAATTTATAACCTTTGCTTTTGTTTCTCTACACAGATGTTAAAGAGACACAACTGAGCAATTTGAAAAGAGGCGGTTTCTCCTCCAGCAATCTACATCATGAGCTGTCCATTTATGTCAAGATTAAGGTGAGGTACATTCAGTTACTGCTATTTTATTTGGGTGGGTTGCCTAGTTTTAACCCAGAGTGACATGGTACTAATTTCATGTTTTATACCACACCAGCCTTTTTGTCAGTTCTCACTTCTTATTAACCTTCCAATCTATTTCTTTATTTTATTTTTTAATTTTTTTGAGATATTAAGTCAGCAGTGACAGCTTTAATGCATTAAAAGTTAACTTTTAAAATAATCTCCGTTTTTTAAACTCATTTTATTCCTTGAAATATTAGAATCTTTAAAATGAATACATCACATTTTGGAAATTAAACTCTTCAATTTCACCATGGCCTTTAAAAAAAATATTCCTATACTCCAAACTCTTGGGCTTGAGTCACATTGTGACTTTTCATGCATTACCGCGCGTACCCGGGCATTAATGCGCGAATCCCGCCTTCCTAAAAAATGTGTCTAGATACATTTTTTAGCCCTCATTTTTCCCCTGGGTGTTCAGATTTTGACATATTTTTCTCATTACAACTCTGAAATTTCGCGCTCTCAATCTGGATATTTTCAAAAATCCCCCAATGTTTTGTAAACTAATGTACCCGTTCCATATAAAGCAGTGCAGTGATTACACCAACCTTTTTGCTCCCACATCCAAATATGAGTTTGTAAATTTCCTGTAGTATGGATAGTATTTTGGGGAGGTATTTATATTATTGTTTGCTTAGAGCAAAATCAATTTTCTTGAAAATTCTGAACAAGTCCCCCCAACTCTGTTTGACAGTATCTCAGATCCCATCTCCACAAACAACAACAATGCCGAAGCGAGCGACTCTTTGCCAGCCTCCAGCATGTCTAGCAGCGCTGCAGAACCGTCCTCAAGCAGTCATACAAAGCCAATTCCGGACGAGGACAACCCCGCCGTACACTACCACAAATATCTGCAACTGGACAAGGTGTTGAATTCTCAGTCGCTGGAATCGGAGCGCCGGGGCAGCGCTGTCCACGATGAGCATCTGTTTATCGTCATACATCAGGGTGAGCATTATCATTTAATACTTGCTTGTCAGCAATGCGCACGCGCCAAATTCGTGCTGCGAAATCTCAGCCCATGGATACAAAATTTTAAAATTTGAAATGTCTCAAAATTGAAGTGCCCCATTCATGAGAAAAATGACAACTATTTGAATCTCCAAAGATCGGCTCTAGGCGCTATCTGGATATTTTCCAACAGCACCCTCATTTAAATTATTATTAATATTATTTATTCTGCCAACACAAGCAAAACAGAACAGGCTATTTAAAAAAATTTATTTTAAAAAAAATGTGAGGGGAAAGAAAGACAAACCAATCTAAAACAGCCAGGATAAGTTGCTGCGGCCCAAATAAAGGCCTGCTCATCTAACCCTATAGACTGACATAAAAATGGCTCCATTTTCTATTTAGTACAGCCAGGGAACCAATTAGGATGGAGGCTTATTTTAGCACGCTTCTTTGAAAGCATGTCCAAAGGGCATTTTCACGGTTTGTAGCATTACGAGTGTAACATCGGTTACCATGAAAATGTCCTTATACCCGGTACATGTAATGACCCAGTTTCATCTCAAAGCGCTATTCATTTTGGGCATTTTGAGAAAAGGGGCATTTTATGTTACAATTACCGGTACATGTATTAAAGCATGTACCAATACGTAAAACAATTTTCAATAATCTTTTTGACAAATATATAGGACCAATACGTAAAACAATTTTCAATAATCTTTTTGACAAATATATAGGACCACCAATCGATAATGTACTGACACCATTATCTCAATTTTTTTGAATATGGCATTTATTGTGTTTTGCAATGAAACTCATTTTACGTAGTGTGTCATCCTATGACACGTGACATGTAGCTCGCTGGGTCATTTTGAGGGCATCTTCCTTTTTTTGGTGGGGAAGTGGGGGAATGTACTGAGTTCAATCACACATAATGCCATTTGTAACAGTTTTCCAATCCAAAATCTATCTTTAAATGCAGTGTACGAACTCTGGTTCAAGCAAATGCTGTATGAGATTGACTCGGTGCGCGATCTCCTCAGCTGCGTCCCATTTGACGAAAGAAAACAGCTCGTTATTAACCAGAGGATGGGACGAGTTGTCGGAATCGCAAAGGTGCGTTTTCTCTTATTATGATTTCACATCTGATTGCAGTCAGGTTTTGCGAAATTAAAGGTACACACTGGCCTGCTGTTTACATAATTTAGTGATACAGCATCCTTGACAAGGGTCCTTGTGAAAAAAAAATCGTAAAAATGTCCTGTAATTAACCACAAAAGCTTAAAATTAATAAAAATGGTCAATAAAATCTCTTTTGTCAAATAAAAATCTGAATTTTATGCAGTACTGCAGTAATAAACTTCAGGAATAAACTGTGTATCACACGACCATACGGCTAAAATTTAAACTAACTCCAAGGACCCGTGATTTATCGGAACCAGAATCTGGTTCCGATAAATCATGTGACGTCGATTTTTTGAAAATTCTCAAAACCGGCCAAATTTGGTGGTTTCTTTTCAGGTTTTCTTCAGATCAGTCTATTTCGGAAAGACTTTCAGAATTATGTATGCGTCTATTTCGAGCCCAAAATAGCAAAAAAAATTAAGCCAGTTTGTCCCTTTAAGCTCGAGTTGACGGGGAAGATTCACTTGTGCACTGCCAACCTGGGGCACATGTACACGTATATCCAGGTTGAGTTCAACCCAGATTGGACTGAATTTTCAAGTGTGAAATACCGGGGTTTTAAATCCTTTGTGAACCCAAAGATTTTGCTCAGTAGGAACACAATAGGAATGCTCTAAGTTGAGTTTTGAATCTAAGTGTCAGTACTCTTCCCCCCTAATTTCGTTCAGATTTTGGTTGAGCAAATTCACATCTTGGAGACAATGACACCGATGGACTTCCTCGAGTTTCGTGGCTACCTGGCACCTGCCTCGGGTTTTGAGAGCCAACAGTTCAGGATTATCGAGAACAGGCTTGGGATGAAGCCGGTAAGAAACATGATGGGTATGGATCAGTCAAAGCTGTAATCTTCACGAGATCAGATTTAAAAAAATGTTTATAAAGATATGTTCCAAAAGTGTAAGAGGATGGTTTTTATAACTATACCTTCACAAGTCCTCGTTAAAAGGGGCTTTTCTAGATTTTCCAGAAAATAGATTTTAGTCTAACCTGATATTCATATAAAATACCTCCCCAAAATACTATCCATGGGAAGAAAACAGGAAATCTGCAATCTCCAACCTACAGTTGAAGTCAGAAGTATAAATACATGTACACCACTACCATCATCACCCAATTACAAAATGGTAAACAGGACTACCCGAACCATTGCAAGGTGTACAAGCTATGTTTTTAAGTATTGCATGCACGTGAGGAATTTTACAATATCAAGACTTTAGTAAAGATTGTTACAAAAATAATGTAAGCACACCAGTTTTAACACTTGGTTGCATACAGTTGCATTTATACTTCTGACTTCAACTGTAGATGTGGAAGTAAAAAGGTTGGTGTGATCACTGCACTGCTTTATGGAACGGATGATTTAGTTTACAAAACATCGGTGGTTTTTTAATGATATCCTTGAAAATAAACGGATTGAGGGCGTGAAATTTCAGAATGGTAATGGTAAAAATATGACAAATGATATAGTTTTGAAATCTCAACACTCGTGTTTCAATTCAAGACCCAAGCCCTGAAAAACAAGCATTGATTCAAGTTTCAATTTTTATTTTATTTTTTAAATCACTGAATTTACCTCTTTTTGGGCAATTATGTACCTCTACTCTCTGGCTCTTTCCGAGTTTTATCAACATCCATGCGAATCGGTGTATTTTTTTAAGATTTAATAATTAAAAAGTCCTTGAACAATCTTTCCAATGTCATTTTCTGCTTGATTAGTTGAACAAATTATCGTCGAGCAACAAAACAATTTCGACGGGGAAAGTTAAAGTACAAGAATTCCGGAATATGTTTTAATTGAAATTGGTGGAGTTCCTGTTTTTTATGCATAATAAAAGGGGAAGTAATTATGACATAATTACTGAACTTCTTTTCATTAAAAATCTGTTAAGAAAGTAAATATTGCCAGCAAAACAAATTAGAGCTTCCGTACTGCAATTCTAAAGTTATATATTTTTGTATAATTTACCATGTATTTATAAAGCATTCAGGCATATGATTTCATTGAAATCAGTGAAGTTCTTGTTTTTATGCTTAACAAAAGAGAAAGTAATTATTCTGCTTCATTAGTTTTACAGCAGAAGGGACTTCTTTCTATTAACAACCAATTAAAATAGTGAATTATCTTCTTTCCGGAAAAAAAATAAGCTTCTGTTGTGAAGAGAAACAAATTTGTGCACGTAATACCAATTTTCCTGGATTAGCCATTTTTTGATGTTACATGTATCATGTACGTGTATCTCGACATTTCAAAATAACCAAATGTGGTTTCAATCCCATTCTTTGGTGTAACTTTGGAGGCGTTTTTTGGGGGAAATATTGTTGGACGGGATTACATTAAATTAATTGTTTGGCTATGTTCATTATTTTTGTTTTCCAACTGTAACTAAACATAACCGGTGTTTCCTTAACTATTTAAGCAGTTTATTGAGAGAAGTACACATCAACCCAGGCAGGGGTTTTGGCCATATCCTAATATTAAAGTGATCTCTGGGAGGGGTGGTAATCTCATTGAAGGGTTTATCCCTCTGTAGGGCTTGCGAAGCTCACGTGATGGCCAATCCAAATCAGTGAGGAACAACTGCAATACTGTGTTTCAAGACCACCAGTTGGCTTTACAGCTGGCAGGGTGTCTGCACATTAAGAAGAAGGTCCGTGGTTCAAATCCCAGAGGAGCTCAGTTGTTTTTCACTGCATCCAGATTTCCCAAACTTGCTGACATTTTCCCCACATTTTTGTCGTAAAAAAATAGTGTATTGTTTTCAATTTTTGCCTTGGGGTTTATTTTTCTTTACTAATATCGGAATATTGTGATTCTGTTAACATTTATATTTTTATACATATATTTTGTTTGAAGGAGTGGCGGGTGAAATACGCACAGAGGAATTACGAGCAGGCTCACCATGGCAAACAACTCGCTGAGATCAAGAAAGCAGAGAACGAGCCATCGTTGTTACAAATTGTAGAGGTACGTACTTGTGCAAACCACCGCACACGTGTGCAGACTGCCATTTTGGCAGTTAAAATTAAGGTGTTTTGCTGTGCGTCTGCGTTTGAAAAGGCGCAACACGTGCTTAATGCATTGTGATGTGGTTCATTTGACTCCACAGAAAATGCATGTGTGAGGTGGTCCGCACAAGCTCAGTACTGTATGTTTTGCCCATACGTAGGTGCTAAATATGGGCCAAACATAGTATGAAAACTGTCCACATAGACCATTCAGACTGAGATTTGAATTGAATTACTTAAACTATTTATATCTAAAATGCTCATTATCTTCGCTTGAAATGCCAGCTGGAAGCCATAAACCCAGGACGCAAACATGGAATCGCACCCCTAGGTGAAACAAGAACAAGATTGAGAAATTTGACTAAATCTCATTTTTTATTTTTTTATATTACAGAAATGGCTTGAGAGGACGCCTGGCCTTGAGCTAAGCTGCTTCAACTTTTGGAAGAAGTTTCAAATCGCAGCAAACGACATGATGGCAGACATGCTGAAAACAGCTGAGGTACGGTAAATGGCCACTGTTTAGCCCCTCCGCCCCTCCCCACTTCTCGTCCCTTCAAACCACCCCAAAGAAAGCACTTACTTGAGTTACATGTAGTTGTTAATGTTATAATTTATTGTTTTTCGATTACTCGGTCTATTGTATTGATTTATGCAGGACACAGAAGATGAGTTTGAGAAAGAGAATCTGATGCGGGAGTACGAGATGGCCCAGGAGACGTTCGACTCCATCTTTGATGCCAAGAAGCACAACACCCTTCTTAGTAGAGGTAAGATTAGATTCTTAATTCAAAGATTCAATACATTATAGGCATGTTTCTGTTGGGACATATTTTCCGTATAATGCCGGAAAAGACGTAAAATGTGCTCAATAGAAACGGGTCTTACCCTTCTCGAGAAAGGAAAATGCTGGGGAATTTATCCACCTGAGTGTGCATACAGGGGAGAAAACGTAAACATGTGACCGCACAATGACTGATCCCATATGCACATTGACCCCAGCGTGTGACCTTTATCCGGCAAACACACAGCGTGACGAAGGTCAACAAGCGCCGCTATTTTCCGGACAGAGCGGCTCAGTAGAAACTTGGCATTTCCCGCTATTTACCGGTAAATGGGTTTACGGTAAAATCTCAGATTTTCAATAGAAACACGCTATATGACAAACTTAAAAACAAAAACAAACATTAAAGACACAGGCTCGTCAGCAATGCGCACGCGCCAAATTCGTGCCACGAAATACGCAGCTCCATGCCTTTGTTATGGAGCTGCGAATTTCGTGGCACAAATTTGGCGCGCGCGCATTGCTGACGAGCCTCTGCCTTTAACCCTAACTCCCTAGGGTGTACCGGTATGTAAAATCATATTGATTTTGGAGGATTGAGAAGTGTTGGGGTTAATTGACTTTGTCACTTGTCATAGCAATACATACTTCTTGGCTTTGTTATTTTTGGCAAACTTTAATGGGTTCTTGTTGAAGTTGCGTTTTTAATTTTGCAAAACAGATATCGTTTTATATCACAGGGGAAAAAACAAAAAGGAATGTTTACAGGCTTTCCTGAATGATTCAATTTTTGTTACAGGAGACAGACGGTTCTCCCATCAGGCCCTCCAGGGGGCGCTGTTTATCTCACTCTATCGTGATGAGTTGCGTTTCAGCCAGCCGTTCCAGTTTCTGACACTGTTAATGGATCTGGACTCGCTTATGATGAAATGGAGATGTGAGTATATAATCCCCAATGTTCCCTTTAAAAGCGGTTGCATTAAAGGAGTGTGACCAGATCACTTTTTTTTTACCCATAACTCCCCGGGACTTACACTGTACCTTATGGGTCATGAGATTTTTATATTATAACATCCGTTATATTTTTCTGATTACGAAACTGAAACTCCCGCGCTTCTAGACCGCATATTTCCGAGGATATCGTCGAAAATCCACCGATTATTTGAAAACTAATTTTCCAGTATCAACGTTTATCCACTGAAAGCCGACTCGATAGTTTTGTTCAATTTTTTACTGGAAATTGCGAATGTTTTCGGGTTTTTGGGACATGGGAGGTGTGTATGGGAGTTACTTGATAATATTGGTAAGTTACATCGAAAACTATTTTCCAGAAACTCTGGTCACGCTCCTTTAAAGGAGCTTGTTAAGATTTTTCCCAAAAAATGGATTTCGTTCTAATCCAACAATCATATAAAATGCGGGAACCGTGGGCGAGTGGTTTGGGTCATGACTTGCAACTTAGGGTTGCGGGATCGAGACCCGGCTGGGGTACCTGTGCTCTTGAGCAAAGCACTTCAACACACTTGCTTCATCCTTCGGAAGGGATGTAAAGCCGTATGTCCAGTGTGTTGTGTGATGCACTTAAAAGATCCCAGAACACTCTTTCGTGAAGAGTAAGGGGATTCCACGGTGTCCCTGGCCGTCGGCTGCCAGTGGTGCCACCCACCCATGTATCTCGATGTTTAGGTGGAAGACACTTATATTAAGTAATTATTTTTAGGGATTATCAGCCGGGCTGCAATTTTAAGTTCATTAAACCCATTAAATAAAATTAACAAAATAAAATGGCTTCCCAAAAATACTGTCCATGGTGAAAAAACAGGAAATTTGCAATCTCTAATTTGGATATGGAAGCAAAAATGTCGGTGTAATTACTGCACTGCTTTATGGAACCGGATAAAATAGTTTTGATGATATCCTTGTAAATATGTGGATTGGGAGCACGAAATTTCGGAATGGTTTTGAGAAAAATATGAGAATTGATATATCAAAATCTAATCACCCTTGAAGTAAGTGGAGATGTCAATAAAAACTTTGTACTGCTTAAACTGGGTCTAAAGATTTTGCCATTTTGACTTGAAACTTTGTAATTATTTCACATGATCTCGTATTTTTATTACACTTCTCCAGTGAATCATGTGCAGCTGGCACAGCGTATGATTGGCTGCAGGCCGGGTACCGGTGGCTCATCAGGCTACATGTATCTAAAGGCTACAGCCAGGTTGGTAACCAGTATCCATCAGGGTTGTAGTCAAGTCCATCACAAGCCTTCACAAGTCCACCGCAAGTCCCTGGGTCTTAATTCAAGTCACAAGCTATTCAAATGAACTCCAACAAAGGCATCATTTTGTGCATGTTCATCCTTTGCTTCTTGTTACTGGACTTGTGCGGGACTTTTCACGGATTTGTGATTTTATCGGCTATGGACCTTTGATGGACTCGACTACAACCCTGGTGCTTAGCAAAAAATTTGTCGAGCATGGAATTTCTTTGCTTTGTAAAATGAGTTGCCAGCCAAAATTGTACATGTATGTCAAATTGTGTCCGTAGAAACGGGAGCAGAACATTAATACATGTAAATACATATCACATATGATTTTGGCTGGCAACCCATTTTTGCAGTACATGTATAAAGCTTACCAATGCCATGAAATTGACCCCTGATCTCTGGATTCCCGCATCTCAAAAACGGCTCTAGAAGTGCACGAGCTCAGGGACGCACTTCAGGCAGAGTGGCGTACCCTGCCTCAGTGGCTCCTTGTCACAAGAGGAGGCCGCACATGTTACTGACCAATACAATAGGCTTGGGCGATTCCATGCCTGAGTCGAGTAGAATCGATTCTACTTTAGATTTTTAAGGAATTGATTCTCAATAAGAATAGATTCCCTTTCATGTAGATTCCATTCTCGGTGAAGGACTTGCCAAATCCAAAAATTGTCAAGCAATTCCAAAGCAAAAGCACTCAATTTCTGCGAGAGTATTATGCCTCTGGTAATTTCCACATTATTAGGAACGTGTGTGGCACAGGCTGGTGTCATTTTAAGGTTGTTTAGTGCCATTTGCTGCCAATAATTGGGTCATCTGCATAATATGTATAATGTGCACTTTTCAAAACACACTCGGAAAATTTAATATTTTTCTCGCGAAAAAATTGAATTAATTCTGAATAGAATCATGATTGGTTTTTTCCTCTTTTGAACTTTAAGACGTACAACTTTCGTATTCTTTCTCTCCCTCTGAACAGCGACCGCTACAAAGTCTTCTTGGACCTGTTCAATCTGTCAACATTCTTGCTCCCACGTAAGTACATCCCAGCCCTGACCTCGGACATCAAGAAACGACTTTCTATCCCGTTCGGCAAAGTCAACGGTAGTGTTGGCAACACTCACAAACCTGTACTAGAGACTGCGGAGGAGGTGTGACGACCTTCAACTGAGTGAAAGATTTATTGGCCACGGCCTGAGTCACTTGCAGCTGGCAAAATTTTTCCCAAAGCGATTAATTTTGGTGGCCTTTTAACTAGGGCCGGAGTCACACGTAAAAAATATCATAATTACTCGATTGTGATACAATTTTAAAACCTAGCGTACATCGACCTTGCAACTGGAAGCAACTAGTGGCAACTGATGTTTCCGGCAACTATGCATGTAGTTTTAAATTTGAGTGCGGAATTTTCCCGATTGCGTGCTCGAAAAGCCAAATTGAACGCTCTCTTTGAATAATTGAAGGATGATCCCAAACTGCATTCAAATTTGGGCTAAAACGAATGCATCTGAAACGAAATTGGGAGGTACTTTTTCTACATTAAATTAGGATGTTGTAATTCTTGTGACCCCGGCCTAATTGTCTACTGCCACTAAAAGTAAGTTTTTTTCTCCAAAAGAAAAAAAACAAAATAAAAATTATTGGGTTTAAAGAAATATTTTGCACCAATATTTTACCATTTTTATACAGTAAAGAGTACATTTCAATATTTTAATACTTTTTTCCTTTGTACATGTATTAATAAGAGTGTTGTTTTTGCATTCAATCTTAAAGGTTTTTATCTCCCTATCGGGTTAATTAACTATGTTTATCTGCGGTGATTTTATACTTTTTGGAAAATGTGTGCCGTTTTTTAGCATTGTGAGTTTGAATTGTCTGAATTCGTGCATAATGTACCAGTTATGCATTGGGTACTTCCTATAATTGGTGAAGTATAAGCGATCTCAGACTTGAAATAAGTCTAAAAATGACAGGACCTACCCACATAGTCTTATATTATTATCGGTGTCCCCTGGAGGACCTAGGGTATAGGGGACCCATCGATCTGGTTGGTAAACAAGACCGTTTGTTGAAAATATTCCACTTGAAATTCTGTTCTGTAGCTATCACACAATACTAATTTTTTATTTGAACGAATATTATTTAAAAGAAAGCAGCTTTGTAACTGAACAGTACTATGAAATATCCAAGCTATTTTGCTGTGTGGATTTTTATTCACTTGAATTAGTCTTAGTGGAGTTGTATCTTAAAGGAAGGGACAACACTTGTTTGAAGTTATCAACGAATTTAATCAAAAATATTACCTTCATGAGAATCCGAGAATCTTGTTTTCAACGTCGGCAACCCAATTAAATTTGATGATAAACTCTGCAACTAAGTGCTGCGCCATATTTGAAATTTTGAAAGGGATGACGTCAACCATGCAACGATTGCATGGATGACGTCAAATTGATGCCTTGTTTCCCCGAGTTCCATACGCCGTGATGAAGTATGTAAACATTTGTTGTGTCCTGACTCACGCCCTCTCAGTCGGAGCACCGAACTGCAAAAGATGGCGACTTACATGAAGCAGACTGAGTTAGACAACCCTTTGCAAGTGTTGTCCCTTCCTTTAATAAATGAGCATATACATATACGCCTATGTTTTAACATTCACTAATGAACCCAAAACCGTGCATGGATTTGAAAGATTTTCTGAAATACTGAAATTGTTTAAGGCCAGTTAACATTCTTTTGATATGTAATTTTGTTGATCCAGAAAAAAAGTTTGATGATATAAATGGCCTATAAAGGAGTGTGTGTATTTATAAATGTTGTAATTAACAGTAGTTTTATGCACCAAACTTCACTAGTGGAGGATATAGACAAGGTACTAAATATATATTTTTTTTAAGGTGTTAAAGCATGAAGTTACCTCTATATTAGTTAACAAATTAAAATATGCATTTGAAATAAGCATGTTGGGAATTCTCATTTCTTGCATACAAAATTGAGGGTACCAGGCATTTTTTAAAACCTTTTTCTTAAGTACACAAGTAAAGAAAACGTGACTTTTCTTCCTTCCATTCTTAAGACGAGTTCAATGCGTCCCAATTTCCACACTAACGTCCCAAGATAAGAGTGAACCACCCTTGGCTCCTGGTTACATAAAGCGTTGCATTGATTAAGCAACACTTATGCTTCCACATCCAAATTGGAGATAAAATGTCCTTGTTTCTTCTCATGGATGGTATTTTGGGGAGGCTTGCTTTTTTGGCCTACATGATTTTTGGGTTGGAACAAAATCCATTTATAACGGCAGTCTGCTAGGGGCATGGCGCACACAGTTCATAAAATGTACACATGTAAACGCCACAAAAAAAGTTAGGAAAGTCAAGTTTGACTGACGATTTCTCTCTTGTTACTAAATCATTTCCCTTGAATTTGGTATCATTGGAAAGCCCTGTTATTCCTCTTTACGAAGCAATTGGGGGATGTGCAGCACAGCTGAATACGGGGCGGGTGTAAAGTGAAATGTCACAAATTGCATTGCTATTGTTAAAAAGTGCATTGACGCATTCCCATCCTCCAAGGGGAATGCACTGCATGACAATAGCAGTGAATTTTGTGACATTTCACTTTCCACCCACCCCTGTATTCCGCTATACTGCACATCCCCCAATTGATTAATCATGACACATCACTGTAAAGAGGAATAACAGGGCTTTCCAATGATACCAAATTCAAGGGAAATGATTTAGTAACAAGAGAGAAATCGTCAGTCAAACTTGACTTTCCAAACTTTTTTTGAGGAGTTTATTATCTTGGTGTGTGATGCAAATACCGTTTAAAGGCACAGGCTCGTCGGTAATGAGGACTCGTGCCACGAAATACATGCCTTTGCTATGGAGCTGCGTACTTCGTGGCATGAATTTGGCGCCCGCGCATTGTCGATGAGTCTTTGCCTTTAATTGAGCTTGGACAAAAATTTAAAACTATCACCAGCCTATAAACACACACAGGTAAAATATTTTTAAAAAACAAAGAAATGGGCTTGGGGGGGAAAAAGAGACATGACGTTACCTCAACTAATTTGACCAAACCAAATGCCGTAATGTTCATTTCATGAATATTTATTTCAGTATTAAAAGTCGCCAATTACAAAGCATCTTGGATAATAAATTTATACAAATCTATAAAATTGCATAGTAGAGATAAAAATTACTTTTGTCTATAATATTTCGTCAAAATACCTTTTGAAAGCATTATTTAGTACATCAATAATGTAAAATCTTTTAATATACCAGAAAATTTGTAAAAGAGCATATATGTGCATCACATATCATTTAGGATTTTTTAACAAGTGCCTCGCATCAGTTTGAAAAGTGTAAGGTCTAACAAAATAAATGGTGTGTTTACGGTAACCCGACCTACCTGGAATTTTTGAGGCCAAATTGCCGACCTCAAACGTTTTATTGCCAATTTTTAAGTTGATAATTTTAAATGAGCACTATTTGCAATAATTTCAAACGGACATAACATTTTCTACACTTGTACATGAACATGGTTAAGTGTTTATAGTGTGTTTCAAACATTGCAAAACAACACGCAAATGCATGAACTGAAATGAAAAACAAAATGACATAATCAATTATTTTCTGGATTTTGTTTAGGCCGTTACCGTAAACGCACCATTTATTTTGTTTGGCCTAATATACATACTCAATGAGTACTTCCGAAAGTGAGGATTTTTTTTAACCTATCACGATTATTGAAAATGGCATTACAATACATTTCTCAGGAATTACGCTTCCATCAATGATGCTTTGAGAACACGTGTTTCAAATCAAACAACTTGTATTAATGTGAAGCATTACAAACCATTAAAATCTATGAAATACACTCGGCAAAAGAAGTTCTTGGACACTGGTAAAAGTTCAAATAATTTTTAAAAATAATTCATAAAAAGCACATTATTGTATATCAATATGACCACACAATAGTTCTCTACCAGCATGATATGGAGTTAACGCGTGAGCAATCATGCATGGCTGGTTACACGCATTAAACAATAGCAAGTACAGTAACAGAAAATTGCAAGAAATGGAGCATTCAAATGCTAATAATCATGTCCATCCTGCAGGCATACATTCCACAATTGCAACAGGTGTTTATGATTGGAATTAAATGCTTACAGATGCATCATGAGATGCACCATTTGGACATACACTTTCAAGATGAAGCTTTCCAACCAAGAGCCAGGGAGGACAAACAAGATATTGAACTGTTTTTGATTATGCCGAGATACTGAAATTTGACATTTTTATCATTGCCTAAATTTTGTTAACAATTCCAGTGGAATAATGATGCATCCAAGATGGATAATTTCCTCTTCTTTTCAAAATGGCATTTAATTTTGACTTGACAATGTGCACGGGATTTGTTCAATAATGAACCCCCAGCAAAGAAACATACTGCTTTTTTCTTTCAATGGATCATTATGCCACATAAACTGTTTCACAATTGAATAACTGAATGCTCCATTTCTTGCAATTTTCTGTTACTGTACTTGCTATTGTTTAATGCGTGTAACCAGCCATGCATGATTGCTCACGCGTTAACTCCATATCATGCTGGTAGAGAACTATTGTGTGGTCATATTGATATACAATAATGTGCTTTTTATGAATTATTTTTAAAAATTATTTGAACTTTTACCAGTGTCCAAGAACTTCTTTTGCCGAGTGTATAAATCTGAATTTTTGGAATTACCCAAATTGGGCACAGGGGTCGATTTTATTCATCTTCTCTCAAAACAAAAGGAATATCTTAAGACAGATCTGAGGAGATAACTTCAGCTAAAGAACTGCATCGAATAGTGTCACAACATACCTTTCTGAAAACCCTGTGTGCAAATTTCCAATGTAACATGGACAACAAAAAATGTCTTAAGTATCTGTCCTTGTTAAACGTTCTATGGGAAATCTGTACACAGGGTTTCCAGAAAGATGTTGTTGTACTATTTGTTGCCATTCTTAGGCTGAAGTAATCTCCTTAGATC
The DNA here is from genome assembly GCA_037783545.1 of Henricia sp. BOLD:AAB3569. Classification (NCBI taxonomy): domain Eukaryota; kingdom Metazoa; phylum Echinodermata; class Asteroidea; order Spinulosida; family Echinasteridae; genus Henricia; species Henricia sp. BOLD:AAB3569. Next base: position 1,393,179 of record JBBELK010000261.1, on the reverse strand, counting down.
TGTCTTAAGATATTTCTTTTGTTTTGAGAGAAGATAACTGGCATTGCACAGAGATATGATCCTGGTTAAAAAGTCTCTCCAGTATTGAAAATAGACTCGTTTCACAAATTTTGTGTGTGCGTGTGTATTTGCCTCCAATCGTGGACCTTCATAGCAATAAACACATTCAAACCGTGGACCCCCCCCCCCCCCCCCCCCCCTAGACAGTTACCACAAATGTGTGCTAGTTGGTGGTCACACTACCGACATTGCTGGCAATACCGCAAACATTAGCCCCAATCTTTATGTAGAAATATCCGCTGTGGCCCCAGTCCTCACCCCAGGAATTACGAATGATGTAATAGGGGACTTCACCTGTTTATAAAAAAGAGAAAAGCAATGTTAAGCTAGATTAAAACTTATCATGTTTGCGCGTACATTTTACGCATGTTGCTTTGTGCAAAGTGGCATGGAGGGAATTAAGAGTGATGAAACGACGCACTAAAAACCACAATCTAGTTGGGTGGAAAATGTTTTAGTTATTCTATGATTTTCAGTTTGTCATTTAACTGCTTTTTCTCAAAGTGACGTATGAAAAGGTATAGCATAAATCCAGCCTCAGAGCCATGCTGTCACAGCAACAAGCATGTATGCCACTCAGTTTCACAAAAAAGAGAGTTCAGGCATCAATATTTCAGCATTTGTTTTCTTTGAAACATATCAAGCATTCTGACCAACAAGTGACAAATGGGAGTTCTTCTAATTTGGACTAGTGCACCAATAATAGTACATCAATTGATTGCTTTCCGTGACGTAGAACATCCGGGAATGTTTAGTGGTCAACGGTCACGCGCGCACCACTAGACGCATACGGGCACGTGTAAAATATACTCACCAGCGTACTTTCATTCGAAGATGCCGCACGCGCTCGTTGCGATACGTTCAAATTATTGAGCATGCACTGCAGCTTGTAAAAACTAAAGTGCTTTTGCTTGATCACAATTTTTAGTTTGAAGAAATGTTTTTTATCTTTATCGATACAACAGCCATGGCGCAACAACATAAAGTAGGGTTAAGCAACAGAGGTAAGAGACTAAGGGCTTGTAATGCTTCACGTATTCAAGTTATTGAACATACTCTTAGTAAATCTGAACTTCTAGAATTGTTTTAAGTCGGTAAATAATTGTTTGGTTATTTTCTGTATTTTTCTGCATTTTCTTTGTTTACCTGTTCTGTCATACCCCACAACCTGCACTGCGTGGTTGAGGTAGCGCGACGTGCAGTGGTGCTGGATTATTCCTCCCATGTAATCCTGGAATGATGTCGCGTCGACTGCCGCCGCTAACGGGCCGTGTTCGTACAAGAGTGACACCATCTGGTCCTCGTCGTTAACATATCTGGATGTAAACACATTTTTTATTTTATTAAATAACAATCTTGGCATTGTACTTGGCATCGATTTTAAACATTGATTGCGTCACTTAGAGAAAAAACGGCATAGAGGGAATTTGAAGTGAAACAAAGAACTGCAAATCTCATTTTGCAGTTTCTAAATTTCCTCTGGGCAGATGCTACACAAGCTGAGCTATGAGGCACAGTGGTATATATGCTCCCTCGGGTTTTCCCTAACCAAATGTGGGATAAAAATCGTAACATGTAAATACTCACGATGAGCTGCTAAAATTCTGCACGTTCACATAGCCAGGTGACCTGTAATACAAGAAAAAATTGTCACCTTTGAATAACAAAGTGAAAATGTCACCCTTTGCGTGTTTCCAAGATTACTGTGTCTTCACTGAACAAGTGAACCGTTTCCCTGCACTTTAGCAATGGACATTTCAGATTACCACTGAAAGTGCTAGAGATATCTTTAAAAAAAAAAGAACATAATTAAAGATGAATTTTTGTGTGCGCAGATTTTTTTTAAAGGGAGCCCTCATGTGAACAAAACTAGGTCCCTAACATGGTGGTCTAGCGTGTCGGACTTTCGGTCAAGAGGTCCATGGTTCGAAACCTGGACATCGCACCGCATTGTGTCCTTGGACCGTGTGAACAAAACTAAGCCCCTGACTACTGTGGTATTATGGTTACACGTACATGTATATTTTCCGTGCAGTATAGCTAGGGAACCAGCCTAAATTTGCACGATTAACCTTTTGCATGTTACCTACTTGACCCCTGTCGCGTGCATCCGGTCACATTACATAGCAACAAAAATTTAGTATGGTCATCTGAATACTAAGTGTGCATGTGAAAGGACGTACATGTATGTAAGTACATGTATGGAAGTACATGTATGGAAGTACATGTATGGAAGTACATGTATGGAAGTACATGTATGGAAGTACATGTATGGAAGTACATGGAAGTACATGTATGGAAACATGTATGGAAGTACATGTATGGAAGTACATGTATGGAAGTACATGTATGGAAGTACATGTATGGAAGTACATGTATGGAAGTACAATATACATCAGACGCTGTTTAAGTGAAACATGCAAAAACTAATTCTCATTGTCTTGATTTTAAAAGACCTACGCAGTGACGAAATCGCAGGACTCCGTTCGTGACTTGTATGGGTAGTTCTTGGCCAGGGTCAATTTCTCCTTGGTAGAGTTGAGCCAGCGTAAGGTGTTTGCGAGACTTCCCCCTTTGCACCCCTTATCACTGGCTGCCGCAATGCAGTCCATGACTTGTTGCACGCTCAGGTCATACAGGGTACCCGTCATCAGGGCGTGCTGGGTTTCTAGGCACTCCACGATGCAAAAGGCCCTGCGAAAACAAATTATGGGTCATGTTCATAAAACCTTGCTAATGTTGGGGTAAATATTACCTAGCCTCAGGGTTGTAACGAGTCTCCCGCTTCTCGAGTCCCAAGTCAAGTCAAGTCAAGCTGCCTTCGGGTCCCAAGTCAAGTCAAGTCAAGTCAAGCTGCCTTCGAGTCCCAAGTCAAGTCAAGTCAAGCTGCCTTCGAGTCCCAAGTCAAGTCAAGTCAAGCTGCCTTTGAGTCCCAAGTCAAGTCAAGTCAAGTCAAGTCAAGTCAAGTCAAGCTGCCTTCGAGTCCCAAGTCAAGTCAAGTCAAGCTGCCTTCGAGTCCCAAGTCAAGTCAAGTCAAGTCAGGCAAGTTTAAACTGCTCAAAATCTTTCAATCTTTTGACAAAGTAATTACAAAAAATACTTAATTATTTCACAGTCCTTACCAACATGCTCCACACTGACGCAGCGATGAAGTAAAACAAGGTTTTTCCAATTTCCAAAGGGAATGAAGATCACGAAAGAAGCATGTAAAAAATAAAATAAAAAATCTCTATTAAAATCGCGGGCCTTGAATCTCGAAAACATGTCTCCTGATACGTCTTTGGGGTTAACAATTTCTGTTGCTTTTAAATTTATAATCTTACAGGAAAGTATTCACATATTAAGTCCATTATTTTAAGCTGTATTAGTTATGAACCAGGGTTGAAGTTGAGTCCTCACAAGTCCCTGGGTCTTAATTCAAGTCGCAAGCGATTCAAATGAACTCCAACAAAGGCATTCTTTTGTGCGTGTTCATCCTTTGCTTCTTGTTACTGGACTTGTGACGAACTTGTGCGGGACTTGTCACGGACTTGTGATTTTATCAGCTCTGGACTTGTGATAGACTCGACTACAACCTGTTATGAACAATATTGCACATTATTTTGAAATTCCGGTGTAGTTGGCATTTTAAAATATGAATTATTTTTAAAAGAAAATTAAGCATTTTACCGTCCCCTGCATTTTGACTTCAGATAGGACTGGAGGTTTTTTGTCTTGCCTGGAGAGAAAGAGACACAAATTTGTATGAGTGATGGCATACGAAAAACAAACAACAAATTGAAAATCCATTTCACAAATGTATTGAAACAAATTGAACTTTCTTTTCTAATTTGTATGAACCAAACATCAAGCTAAATGCAGAGAATTCTGCATTTTAAAGGTAGATGCTCGGTAAAATGTTAAAAATGGCATTATTTCCACTCGTAATTGAAAGCCCATGTCGAGAAAACCACCCAGTAGAAATTTTAGCCACATGAATGCATTATTATTATTTTTCTTATCAATGGGGGCACCTCCATTGATTACTACCATTACCATCTTGATATAAGCTTTTAGATAATAATTCAGACATTTTGTTGGAAGGTAATTACCAAACTGGACCAAACTGAATTTTCTGTAAAATTTCAAGTTCAGTAAACTTGACCTTCTCCAGCTGCATTTACAACTTTAACATCAATCTAAAGAGAAGTGTTTGAACTTACAGATTAAACTTTTTGGGAATGCTGGTTTGAAAAAGAGCAATAGGCCTATCTCGTTCAGTCTTGAAGTTTGCCGACAGGCTGGGGTGTTCAGCAGTCGGCCTCTCAGTTTTTCCCCGGAGTAAGATGGCTGCAAACTCCTTTGGGGTGAGGTCAGCGTATTGGGTAACTCCATAGAATGCATCCTTAGGGTGGTTACGGTCTGAGTTCAAGCGACTGTGACGAGCTAGACTCTCCTGTACATACCGGTAATGGAAGAAAAATTTACATTTTTGTACTCTCAATGTTATCGTGTTTGTTGAATTTCAGGGTTGTTGACTATTTAGCTGTTTGTCTGAAAGTGAAACGATGTAGTTTGGGATAAATAACATACACGTTCGCCACAAATTTTTCCTAATATGACATGATAATGCCCCAGAAAGGATAAATTTGGTTAGGAAACATGATTTCAAGTTTTTCCTTGAAAACATTTAGACTTGCACATAGTGCACGGAGTCTCAACTGGTGAACGTGCATGGTATCTTTTCCTATAGTTTGACTTTCCTACTGGACGTTATACTAGTTATACTTGATTGCCACCGCTACTCACGTCCCACCCCTTCACCCCCTCCCACAAATAATAAATAAATAAATAAAAATTATTCAAAATCTTTCGTCTTTCTTTTGTTTTGGTAAAAAGATTAGTAGGCCTAGTTGATCTTGGCTTCAAACTTTGTGTACAAAATATGAGAATTGAGATTGTTTTACTTTTTAATAGGCCTAAAATCTTTTTTTCCCCTCCCATTTTTTCCTACTCCTAAATTTGGGTTTTTCTAACAAATCTGTACATACCGATGCCTAATAAGTCATTTTAAAGAAAAAATATTAATTATGAACTTCTCAATTCTTTAAATCAAAATGTTTGATTTCCTTTTTAAAAAAGCGAAAAAGTGCCAACCCCTACTTGAAAAATCTTGAAGCGTTCTTCGTATTCAGCTGAGCCATTCCTGTATGCCTTGTCATATTTTGTAATGAAACTGTGGAACAGTCTCTCTTCCGACGAAATTCCACTGACGGTTGGGAAAAATAATACCCCCAACAAAGGGAAAATTGCCAGAAAATATAGAAAATCTCGTCCCCGTTTCATCTTTGCGATCGTCACCGTGTGTGTAAACACAAAAGTTGTGAAAAATTGCCCAGCGGTACTCTGTCACGATAAATGTGACGGACACGTATAGATAAGACAGGACACTAGACCACTTTCATGTTGAGCCCTCTACGTTGAGAAATTGACTAGTCGGGTAGTGTCGTCTGCTACAAACTACTTCTGAGTGGGCGTGGAAAAACGCACTTCTTATCGTGGATGGTTTTGGGGAGGAGTTTTAATAAAATGCCCTGCTGAAGCTGAAGGACAGGCACAACACTGTTGGCCACGACTCCAACACTTGTTTTGGATTTCTAAACCTATTTACTCCCTCACTCCATTACAAAACTTATTCCAATTTTTGGAGTACCATGGCCGAGCGGTTTGGTCTGTTAGTTTGGTGCATTGAATTCAAGACCGTGCTTAAAATCTACGGTTGTTCGAATCCCGGCCCCGACCAAGGTGTGTGTGCCCTTGGGCAAGGCACTTTGCCATAAGTTGCCTCTCTCCACCCAGGAGTAAATGGGTACCTGCAAGGATCGCAGCCGTTGAGCGCTTGTGTGTCTGCCGGGGCTGCGTACTCCCCAGCGAGTTGTGCCCAATGACCAGGGTGATAATGTGTAAAGCGCCATGAGTAGATACGCTATATAAGATGCCATTATCATATCATCCTTGTGCAGTCCGGTCAAATTCGGGCCACATTCCAAGTCAAATGGTCCTCTGAGAGAGTTAGAACAAAATATGTAAATTACATAGATTGCCACAATAATTAATTTTAAAATTACCAAGGGTTAAAAAAACGAACGCCCATAATTAAACAATTGTGCCTTTGGCCTGTTGGTCCTCTGTTGCAGACCACCGCCAAGAGTCTATGTTGCATGCACTGTAAAAATTCTTGTAATTTTACATATCTTGACTGTTTTCAGAGGTTGGTGGGTTTTTTAAATGTAAAAATACATTTTTTTATACATTTTTCAAACTCAAAAGGAAAGATACAAACATACAGATAATTGTCAGCAAAACAATCATTAACAGCGCGTCGCAATATCGTGCATTTACCATAAGTAATGCAATTCAGTTTTTCCCGTCGAGGCGAGAGAAATATTTATAGAAAAGTACGGTCAATTTACTGCAATCTTGAAAACCCCGCGAGGCGTATTTTTCCGTAGTTGAGAAAACATCCGGGGACTGTTAACACACGCGGTCCGTGCCCGGCGGCCAGCACTTTCCTGTTATGCAGCCATGTAGATGTACAATATTCATCGAGGTGGAATGTGTGACCAAATTAATTATTATTTTACGTTCGGAATTTGGACTGTCAAACAGTAGCCTTAGGGTGGCGAGGGTTTATTTTCAGTGATGTGGTCCAGACTTTCTTGAGATCTTTCTAAAAATAACATTGAATGCCTAGATATCTCCACATTTTTGGCATTTTATTTTATCGCATTATTCTCCTCAATAAAATTGGCCCCAAACTATTATACTTAAAGGCACAGTCGTCAGCAATGCGTGCGCGCCAAATTCGTGCCACGAAATACGCAGCTCCATAGCAAAGGCTGGAGCTGCGTATTTCGTGGCACGAATTTAGCGCGCACGCATTGCTGACGAGCTGTGCCTTTAAAGGCAGATTACATGATTGAAACACTTTTAAAAACTAAACAATTTAAAAAACTAAACAATAATGTTGATAAACTACATGTACCTTGAAGAAATTCCAGCCATATAGATGCAGTGATACTTTTTAAAAAAAACACTTAAAAATCCATGCATGGTTTTTGTGTTTAATGAATTTTGAATGGAAAAAACTGTTAGTAATGGTAATTTCTCCCACAAAGGTGTCATTTTACATGGGGTAAAAATATGTGGTAGGCCTATTTGTTGTCATTGCTATCAACACTTTTGTCGTAGGCCCTATATTTCTTGTGAACTCGTGATGTAAAATAATTTGGGTCACTGCGTGATGTATTGGGCTTCAAGCATTGTGAAGATATGAAACGATTCAATGTCTTGGCAAAATCTTCAAGCAGACACGTCTGCACTTAATTTCTTCATGATCACTGAAAGGTCTCGACTATAGACAAAGCTTTTAAAAAAATCTCTTGTTTTGATCTTACCATCGTCAAGGGCTTGATGAGAATGTTGTTGTGATGCTTTTACCTTGAAATTTTTATCGTGAAATCCCTCGGGACATTGTCTGGCGATATCCGCGGGGAGTGCAACGGATGGCGCATTGAATATCAACCATGATATTGTGTGGTCAGCATTCGGTGTTAAATACCATATCAGCTTCTCTAAAGACATTATAGCAGGGTGAATTTATGATGGACCGCCACGCGCTGCTGAAGTAGTAACGATGGAATTTTGAAGAACACTAGCCTTATGAAAACCGGACATGGCTTTTGACTCGCAAGTTGGCTAATGCGGATCTGAAGTCGTGACTATGTTTTAATGAAGATACAAAGTGACCTATGGACGATGTATTCACGCGGCGGCAGATGATCTGAAAGAACGAAGGAGACTGAAAGAGGAGAATGAGCCGAGTTCCCAGCTGATAGAGGAGTGAGCTTGATTGTGTGGGTGCAAGGTAAACAATCTCGTGTGATACGCGCCGTGGAGAGTGAACAGCCCAACGGTATAAAATCATGGCTGCCTCCTCGTCCTCGCCAGCTCGCAGTGCGGGTGGCAAATCGTCTCTTTTTAGGTTCCGCTCGAAGAAGACATCATCGACTTCCGTGAATACGTCCTCTACCCCTTCTTCGTCGTCCAAATCGTCTAAATCCACACCTTCCATTAAAAGAACTTCCTCTGTTGCCGCTGAAAGTCCTCCGGCATCCCCCAAGGCTACCTCCGCGGATTCACCGGATCTTGAAGCCAAAGAGCACGGGGGATGGGAGCAGAGGTTACGGGCCGTGAGGAGCTGTGGGATCACGCTGCCAACGAGGGAGGAGGCTCGATGGAAGAAGACTGGTAGCGCCATGGTCACTGGTGTTAAGGTATGATGATCACGTCTCAAATCACATTCCTATAGGCCTTATCCGCGTATAATATGTCACGCATCTCTTGAATTCCGCGCCTAATTTTGTGTTTGCGGAAGGCACTTTTTTCGTGTTTAGATTGAGTCACCATATGATTGTTGCGTATCCCAATGCGACTCAAAGACCATTTTTCCCATAAATAAGAGTAAGAATTATTTTATCCTGAAAGCGATATACGCAAGGAAAATCTTGTGTACGTGCAATACCGAGAGTGTCCCCAAAATTTCCATACTGCATGTGACCTGGCAACCTCAGAATCTATGTTTCCCCGGACCCTGATAGGAAATCTTCTTACAAAAAATATGGTCAAAATTAGTCAAGCGAATCAAACGTTATGTCATTTTTTGGTGCAACAAAGTCACCCTAGTTCATGAACCATGTCTAATTATTTGACAACAGGAACTGGCCATCTATTCGGTTTAGAATTAGAGCTGCGGTTGTACAATGCATACGCCTCATGTTGAGGCGAGTGTTACCTCATGTTGAGGTGAGTGTCACCTCAAGTCACAGGCGTAGGAGACGGGGGAAGGGGGCCAAGGGGGGAGGGGGAGGGGGTGGCAAGGGGGTGGGGGAGATGTCAATGTCCCCCCCCCCCACACACACACTTTTTTGCCTCCCATATATGATGTAAATCATATTTTGTCGGCAAAATCATGGTACTGTCGGCAAAAATAAAAATAGTTAATGAAACCAATATAACACCGCTGATAAAACGCCACATTATATTACATGTATATGTCCATACAAGCTGTTGCGTGAGGGCAAACTTGTATGGACAAGCTTGTATTATCACCTCACCGAGGAGTAAGAAAAATAGTCCTATACAACATACATTTGTGCATGAAAACCCCGTGCACAAATTTTCCTATTACGCATGTAACAAAGACGGAAACAAATGTCACAAAATGGTCTGTCCACGTTACATACGTAATAGGAAAATTTGTACACAAGCTTTTCAAAAATGTATGTTGTAAAAGTTATCTCATGAGAACAAAACAAGGACATTTCTTTAATTCTGAGATAAATTAAAGATGCATCTGAAAGGAATTATAATTGACTTATTTTTCAAATGTACCCCATTACTGTGGACAGACCCACATCCACTTACCGGTATTCAAGATAATAGGACAACACAATGTAAATGCGCGTTGGATCAACCATACAGAGCAAGGTTGCTCTATGGATCAACCATTGGTGTTTTTCATCACATCCCTTGATCTGTTGTAACCAGGCGACACTCTCATTAAGCGTATCAACCCATCACAGAACGTAGTCAAACATTAATTTAATACGGTCACGATCAATCACGTATCGTGTGCCAGTAATCCATCACGGTGACTGTTAACATTGATTGTCTTCCTCAGCTTGACCACGGAATTGAGATACAAGCCTTAGCGATGTTTGACTTGGCGGTCATGCATGCTGGATGCAACTGGAGCACGAAGACCGCGGAGAAATTATGTTAAAACCCCATTTACATCATGTTGTTGTTGTTAATTTTTTGGCATATTCGGCAACTAAGGCCCTTTATGCCATTAACTATACGGTTTTAGCTTTTAACTATACTTTATTATCAACTTGAGATGACGAAGAAGGAGTTGCAGTTTTAGAAGTGGGAGGAAAACCCCGAGAGAAATACCCAGGGGAAAACCCACGCGGTCAAGTAGGGACTGCAAACCCAATCCACATACACGCCCCGGATTCGAACCCGGGACGTCAGAGGTGAAAGGCGAGGAAATAACCGCTACGCCAACCCGACCGCCCCCATTTACATCATTTGCAGTGACCAACAATTGTACTGCATAAGTTGGCAAGGGAAAGAAATGTTGTTGACTTGATACTGTGGGGTACCGTGGCCGGGTGGTTTAGGTCACTGACTCGCAATAATCGGGTGCATGAAAACTTGGGGTTGCGGGTTCGATAGTCGATACCCGGCTGGGGTACATGTGCCCTTGAGCAAGGTACTTAAACACAGTTGCTCCATCCTTCGGAAGGGATGTAAAGCCGTTGGTCCATTGTGTTTGGTAACGCACTTAAAAGATCCCAGAGCATTCTTTTGTGAAGAGTTAGGGAATTCCCCGTTGTCTCTAGCCGTCGGCTGCCAATGGCGCCATCTTGAAATCCATAGTACCTCCATGGATGACTATAAGCATGATGGTTCAAAGCGACTCTGTACCATAAGCAAAGGGGTATGATCCAATGCGAGCAATCAGAATCAGAGTAGGGGTTTGTGGGGATATGGAAGAACATTATAATTAAAGGCCCGGACATAGCAGGGTTTAGTTATGGAGACATGAAAATAATGTATGATTAAAGGTAGAACACATGATTGTAAACTGTTAAAAGGGGCGTTATTTCCATAGTGATTATAGAAGCCCATGTTGATAAAACTGCCCTGTAGAAATTTCAGCCACATAGATACAGTATAATACTTCTGAAAACTTGAAAAATCCATGCATGGTTTTTGTGTTAAGTTGAATGGTAAAAAAAGTCTTTTGCAAAAGACTTTTTAGAAAACCACCTTCAGTAGTTGTCACACAAAATACCATTTTGGACTATAAAATCATGTGGTGTTTGGTACCATAGTTATTAACACTTCTTGTAAACTCGTGAAAAAAATAGGGGTCACTGCAAATGATGCATGTGTTCTATATTATAAATTATTTTAAAAGTGATTATTTGTCTTTATTTTAACTTTACCGATAAAACTATAGGCTATTAATAATCTCCGAGTCGTACAAAGCTATTTCTGACATGGTCGCTTTGAATCATCGGTGCTCAGTCATCCATGGAGGTATTCTGGATTTCTTGGTGTCATAAGAAAGAGGATACGATGATGTAATGGATGTTTTTTTGTTCCAAAATTCTCATTAATTACTGAGTAATTAGCAATTTAATTTCGATTTCCTTCTTCTAGGAGGACAGTCTCTATATAGTCACTTTAAACAGAGTTTCTGAGTTATCCAAGTTAGACATTTTGAGATTTTACTTGCAATAATCGTGTTTTGTATAAATCGTTAGATTTTACTGCGGCTGCTATATACGAATAAACAAAATAAACATTGGACAAAAATACACCAGTCACGATGTATCATCTAACACACGACTCAATTTTGTCCAGTAACTCTCCCAGAATAATATATGTTCGAATTAGGCATATGCTGATCCCTCAAATCATTTGATTTTGATCAAAATACTGCGCCGCGCGGTTTTTATTGCAATGTAGCCCGCGGCGTGCGATATTGGTTTACTGACGCTATAAATAGTCCCACAGCTTTTTCTGTCGAGCACAGATGCCTTATACATTTGCTCTCAGAAACCTATCGTGGAGTACAAGGGACATTGCAATGCAGATCGCAAATATCTTGGCAAATATTTGCGATGTCGTACATTTTGTCGCAAATATCTTTTCAAATTTTTGTCGCACAAAATGTGTCGGAACTTTATTTGCAGTTACCCAAACGTTTGCTTCACGAGTTGTCAAAAAAGAAAAACCCGACTCAAAAACGTGTTGATATAGAAATGGTACTTCCCCTAATAGGAAATTTTGTGCGCAAGCCATTAAACTTATAATGCAGCATATTTATAATTAATCATGGTTTTTACGGCGTCTCTTGCTTTTTCAATGCACAGCTGATGGGCGATTCCTAAAATAATAATTAATTACTATCATTTGGAACAAATCTTCTGGGGTAGATTTTGCAGTTATTTTGTTTTACTTCGAGTACTGGATGAAGCGAATCAATACAAATGGGCCTGTCACCGTACTTGTGGATACTCCGAACGAATGTGGTGTATTGTTCCCCCACTCCCTCTGCGGCGCTGCCATTAGGTAGGGAGTTGGTCACCTTTCTCATGCCCCAGGGTGGGGATTTTGACACACAAACTCATAGCAGACTGTCAGCGCAGGGGATTCTGTAACATGCATTTTGATAAGCTTTTAGTAAATCAATGTGAAATTTTTAGCGTTGGAATCACATTTTTAAAGACATAAGCCTACTTTGATTCGATGACATCATCACTCCTTCGGCCCGCCCACCTAATGAATAATGCATAATTAATTACTCAAGTCGCAATGCATGATGGGAGTACATACTTGCAAGCAGCGAAAATGTCAAAAAAAACAATCAGTAGACCTCGGTAAAAAGAAGCGTTTTTAATGATACAATGAAGGTAAGATCTGCCCATAATGATTTCCATTCTCTTTTAGAAATGTGCTGTGTGCTCAGTTTCAATTTAAGGTCAAATGAAAAAGGTTTTGTTGAAGGTTTTCGTTGTTCGCGAATCGCGATGCTCTCTAGCAACGGTAAACAACCGAAATCTGCATTGAGGTAAGGCTGCAAGTGGCGTTGATTGGGATGGTATTTCCGACAGTTTGGCATATGCGGGCGCGGACTACCCCTAGAACTATGGGGGATACTTATCCCCCATAGGTCATGTGGTTTTTTCCCAATATGGCGGCGCCTGAAGTTTAAGATCGGACAGAAACTTTTCTTGCTAGCGCAATAATCCGCTGCCCAATCGCCACCAAACTCCGTCTGATAGTTCTTGAGACACTCACCTTGCGTGTATCTACGGAATTTCAGTACTATTTGTCCATTAAATTGTCCAAAAATTATGTTTCAAAATCAACGGGTACATGTGCGATCATCCACATGCGTGGTTCCGATCTTAAACTTCAGGCGCTGCCATATTGGAAAAAAACCACATGACCTATGGGGGATAAGTATCCCCCATAGTTCTAGGGGTAGGCGCGGACATCTGTGAACTATCAATCTTGCCTCGATCTTATTCCAAAATAAAGCAAGGATACTTGTTTGGAATAAAAGTGAATAGGTCACAAGCCCGGCGCACAACTCTTTCAGACTTTGTGTAGGCCTACATTACCCCTAGAACTATGGGGGACTGTATCCCCCATAGGTTATGTTGTTTTTTTCCAATATGGCGGCGCCTGAACTTTAAGATCGGACCGATACGGTTTAAGCTAGCGCAATAATCCGCTCCCCAATCGCCACCAAACTCCGTCTGATAGTTCTTGAGGCACTCATCTTGCGTGTGTCTACGGAATTTCGGTACCATTCGTCCACTAAATTCTCCGAAAATTGGGGAGCGGATTATTGCGCTAGCTTAAACCGTATCGGTCCGATCTTAAAGTTCAGGCGCCGCCATATTGGAAAAAAACAACATAACCTATGGGGGATACTATATCCCCCATAGTTCTAGGGGTAGGCCTACATAATTTTTTCGAAGCTTATAATTAATTGTGCGTATTGCCAACTAGGCCTAGACCCGTGAACAACCCAAATTCTGTGGCAAACTCACACAAATAAAATTTGTCCCTTGGCTCTGATATTTGCTCAATAGGTACACTCGCCCAATGTTCAAATATTCCGAAGAGTACGCATCGATCTTATGTCTAGTTTCTGTGAAATCGTGGGGCAAAATTTAGACCCTCTGTGAGATAAAATACAGATTGTTTGCCCCAAAATCAAATATGCGCATGCGCGAGAGCGGAGAGGTGAACACTAGACTGGTTCCCTGTCCTCATATTTACTTCCCCTTCATCGTATACGACGAAGGGGAAGCCCCTAAAAGTGACTCCTCTAATTTCCAAAGATCAACGTATCAATTCATTTTCAGATTTCAGAAAGTAGCCTATGAGACTATGTCGAGGGCATAAACAAATGTGAAATGTTTGAGGCAAATGCGGGAGCCAAAATCGTGAACCCGACCAGATTATACTGGCAGGTCTGTGTTAAAGTCCCCAATAAAAATCATAATGCAGGGGTTTTTGCAAGCCTGGGGCCAACTCAGCAAGGCATTGAGGCCATTGGCCTTGGTGGCCACAGTTAGTGTTAAGGCCTGGACTTTGATTTTTGAGGGAAATCGTAGGGCAAGAATTAACATACTGAGAATTTTTTTATTTTTTTAAATGTTTTAATGCCCAGGACGGCAACAATGGCCATTTCTGATTCGATTAGAGGTTACTAAATCTTTATTATTTGCTATGCAGCGGGTTTTTGCCCTTTCTGAGAAGACCCATGGCACAGGAAACATCCAGTTTGCCTGGCAGACGACGCTGGGTAACTACCTTGCCACAACCGGCTTCAACAACTCAGTTAATTTATACGACAGACATGGCGAACTGAAGGATCTAATAAACTTACCAGGGTGAGTACAAATGCAGTGAACGTCTTAAAATATGGTTTGAACGTGGTGAATAATGCGTCGGAACTTTGTGTGATACCGGTAAGTCCATGGTGTCTTGTCCTTAGACAAGACACTTTACTCCACATTTTGTCTCTCCACTCATTCATAAATACAAATACTGGTTAGGAAACCCAACTAACTGCTGGGGGTAAACCTGTGATGAACTGGCATCTCATTCAGGGGGAGTAGCAATGCTCCTAGTCACTCCATGCCATGGAAACTAAGTTACTAACAACTGTTGGGGGAACCCAACTAACTGCTGGGGATTAACCTACGATGGACTGGCATCCCATCCAGGGGGAGTAGCAATGCTCCTAGTCACTCCATGCCATGGAAACTAACAACCTGTTGGGGAAACCCAGCTAACTACTGGAGGTGAACCTGTGATGGACTGGCATCCCATCCAGGGGGAGTAACAATGCTCCTAGTCACTTCATGCCATGGAAACTAACAACCTGTTGGGGAAACCCAACTAACTGCTGGGGATAAACCTGCGATGGACTGGCATCCCATCCAGGGGGAGTAGCAATGCTCCTAGTCACTCCATGCCATGGAAACTAACAACCTGTTGGGGAAACCCAACTAACTGCTGGGGATAAACCTGCGATGGACTGGCATCCCATCCAGGGGGAGTAACAATGCTCCTAGTCACTTCATGCCATGGAAACTAACAACCTGTTGGGGAAACCCAACTAACTGCTGGGGATAAACCTGCGATGGACTGGCATCCCATCCAGGGGGAGTAGCAATGCTCCTAGTCACTCCATGCCATGGAAACTAACAACCTGTTGGGGAAACCCAACTAACTGCTGGGGATAAACCTGCGATGGACTGGCATCCCATCCAGGGGGAGTAGCAATGCTCCTAGTCACTTGGGGGTAAATCTTAAAAATGCATTGAGCATAAAATTCATTGAGCATTTTAATTAATAAAAATGATAGTGGATTTTTGTTTAGCGCATATGTCTACCCTGCAGATAGTCCTGGCGCTGTTGCCATTATTACCCCTGCCAGCAGGAAATCACCAGAACCATTTCGCTTCAACTAGGTGGCTGCCTGGCCAATGCGCACAACCCTATCAGGACTTAGATTGTGACTCTCCCCTAACAGCTCCCCGAATAGAGCTTTTGCACCGGCGGCCATAATAGGGGGCAGGTTTTCATATTGACAATAGATCCGCAAATGACACACTGTGATAATGTGACTGCTCCCTGGCATGGCCACTCCTGCAAAGGATCTATATCGCTCAGGTTGATGAGGCAATTAAGATCAAGTGTCCTGCCCACGAACGCTAGTGAGGCTGAAACCTACAACCACTCTATCATGAGCAGAGCTGGTACCCACTAAATAACATGGATGTTCCCAAAGTGTTATGGGTAACTTCATTGTCTTAGCGCGTGGTCTAGTGGGTATGAAGCGGGACTCCCAATCAGAGGTTGGGGGTTCGAGCCCCACTATGACCACCGTGTCTGTGTCCCTGGGCAAGGCACTTAATCCCAGTTGCCTCGTCAACCCAAGCGATATATGGGAAGCTATTAAGGGGAATGCCACAATCTAACTGCTGATAGGGTTGTGCGCCTGACCAGCAGCCACCTAGTTGAAGCGAAATGGTTCTGGTGATTCCCTGATGACAGCGGTAATAATGGTAACAGCGCCTTGAGCACCCTGCAGGGTGGATATGTGCACTATACAAATCTAATCATTATTATTATTATTATCTTCACAGACTTTGTACAGGTCTTGGCTGGGACAAGGATGGTGACACGCTCGCCATGATCTGTGACCGAAGCAGCGTGGTGTTCCTCTGGGATGCCAACGCCCACCGGACATCTCAGGTGGACAGCGGATTCAAGGACACTCTCTGCTTCCTCTTGTGGTCCAAAGTTGGCTCCCAACTGGCCATCGGGACAAGCAAAGGGAACCTTCTCATATACAACCACCAGACGTCCAGGTGAGACTCATTTCAATTTTCCCCACCCCTTCTATTTCAGCGTTTCTGTGTTATAATCTCGAGTCGCTGTTGCAAATGACATGACTTGGACTCGAGTCACTGTTATTATTATTATTGTTTCTTTCTGGTATTCATACCAAGGATTCCTCTAAAGTGCCAATTGCACTGTCACTCGCAAGCGTGAGGAAACCCATGAAGAATTCGAAATAAGAAATGGCCAGAGATACCGGGGAATCCCCTTGCTCTTCACGAAAGAATGCTCTGGGATCTTTAGAGTGCGTTACCATTACCTAACACACTGGACCAATGGTTTTACGTCCCTTCCGAAGGATGGAGCAAGTGTGGTTGAGTGCCTTGCTCAAGGACACAGGTACCGCAGCCGGGGGGAGGTTCAAACCCGCAACCCCAAGTTTTAACCTATGATTGCGAGTCAATGACCCAAACCACTTGACTTGACTTGGACTCGAGTAACTGACACAAATGAATTGATTTGACTCGGACACGAACATTTTTTGACTCAAGTCTACCAAAAATGAAATTGAATGGTGGACATGTTCTCTATACAAGAATCCACCATTATTATCATTGTGTACTCTTTATCACTTTGGATTTGTCAGGAAAGTTCCAATATTGGGAAAACACACTAAGAAGATCGTCTGTGGGGCCTGGAGCTCTCAAAATCTCCTGGCACTCGGCAGTGAAGACAAGAACATCACTGTTAGCAATGCTGAAGGGGATACGGTCAAACAGGTAGGGGGCGCTCTACAGCTTGCCATAAGTGTCATTGTGGGGTGGTCGCAGGGCCCTCAAAGCATCGTCGCAAGGCCAATACAAGGCCATCCTGAGATCTCAGGGAATTTCCACTCTGCAAAGCGACGTGACAATACCCAATATGTGGAGCGAGCCGACTGTTGTCTTGAGCCAACTCACGCCCGAGTCATTTCGATGTAATTTAATCAATTCGGTCATGTTATGCCGAAAAGAAACAATTTCTATACTTTCCAGAAATTGTATTGGGTTCCGTTCCTTATGACTGTCCCATTCCTACCAAACTTTCAAACGACGAATCTTATTTACTCCGCAGTTGTTCACATTAATAACAGGGATGCATGCTGACGAATGTAATGGAACGGATTCCCCAGTATGCTTTAAATAGCAGCCAATCGCCGACGCGGACAACGGCCAGCATTACCGAGTACATGTATCACATGCATGCACGGTGTTTACAATCTGCGCGCGTTACATTTGAATGCCTGCAATCGTGCTGCACAATGCACTGCAAGCGTCCTGATTGGTCCAGCAGAGGCGACAAGATTTCTGTCACTAGTCCCACCGCCAAATGGGGCCTTTTTCAACAGGGCCACTGTACGCAGGAGTTAGGGAGTGCGTTAAAGGGGCACTGTTGCAAGAGGATGATACAAGGCTATCATCAGACCACATTGAATAACACAGAAAGTGCCCTGATTTTTCTCAAAAAAAAGATGTGTGAGTAAAATGGCTCAGAAAAAGGTTTCTTGACCACTTGACGCTGGAGGACGTGTAAACACGTTCTGGCAGTGTATAGTCACAGGGGCGGTTGACGAGTTAAAACGTCCGCTTTGCTGTCGTCTTCCACAGTTGACGTGTATTATCCACCATTCATTTGGCGCACTGTCTTGAACTTTAACTTGACGGCTCTGGACGGCCTGTCAGTGTAGCAAATCTGGCTCCGTGGCGGCCGCATCGGAGTGTTGCAATCTTTTAGTGAGAAGATTCGTACAATAAATGTGGAAATGATTTTCAGGAGTCAGTATTTGTGGTCTAAACTTTTCGCTAATCACATTTGCCTTTTAAAAAACAAATTGTATTTTTTTCAAAAAATGATCCCGGCATCAACTGTTTCAAATTGTCTAAGCTGTCCATATCGATAGATAATTCCTCTAAATCCTATGGCCGTATTCACACTATTTGGTTTTTTCTTCTTCAGACTATCGTAAGAATGGATCCATCTGACCTCCAATTCTCTGAAATGAAAACGGATGAGCGTACCTCTATGGGAGAAACCACGGTCAGTATCTCAGCTCATACTTCAAAAACTTGTCAAAACTCCTCAAAAAAAGTTCGGAAACTCAAGTTTGACTGACGATTTCTCTCTTGTTACTAAGTCATTTTCCTTGAATTTTGTATCATTGGAAAGCCCCGTTATTCCTCTTTACAGTGATGTGTCATTTGTTACGATTAAGCAATTAAGGAATGTGCAGCACAGCTGAATACGGGGGCGGGTGTAAAGTGAAATGTCACAAAATGCATTGCTATTGTCAAAAAGTGTATTGACACATTCCCATCCTCCAAGCAAAAGGGAAATGCACTGTATGACAATAGCAGTGACATTTCATATTCTTAGGCTGTCAGATCTCTTTGGGCGTTATTTAAAACAAATAATGAATGTTTTTCATTCGTTCAATGGTACAAATATTTTCATTCGTAAACAACTCAAGAAAATATTTGTACCATTAAACTAATAAACATTCATTATTTGTACAACATGTATCTTGTTTTTATGCAATGGAATCACAATTATGTATCTCGCTATTTAAAAGCCAGTGAACCGCATCTAAAAATGACCTTATTTTCAATTCTTGCTTCTAGATAAGTCTCAGTGTTGGCAGGAAGACGCTATTCCTGTTCAATATCGACGATCCGGACAACCCGATTGAACTCGCCTTCCAGAGCAGATATGGAGCTATCATGGCCTACAAATGGTACTTGTGTCTACTTGTTATTAGCTCTATAAGCATACACTTACATCTCTCATTAATGCAACAACAATCACTTGAAACAAAAAGTGTATCTTATTGATTGCTTTCCATGACGTAGAACATCCGGGAATGTTTGGGTGTCGCGTAAAAAATACTCACCAGCGTATTTTCATTCGAAAATGCTGCACGCGCGCGTTGCGATACGTTCAAATTACTGAGCATGTAGTCAGCTTGTAAAAAAGTGTTTTTACTTGATCGCGATTTTTAGCCTGAAGAAATACATTTTAACTTTATCGATACAACAGCCATGGCGCGACAAATTAAAGCAAGGTTAAGCAACAGAGGTAAGTGCAACCAATGCGCTTTTTTGGCCAGTAATCACTCGAGATACGTGGATGTAGTGTATGCTAAATGTGCAGTGGTGCCGCGTGTGTGACTGCAGCGAGTGGCTAAACAGATTTGTACAACTCTAATCCCTCAGCAAGCGCCATATTTTCCTGCATCGCAAACCGGCAGCGGCTGTGCAAGCATCGCGTGCGTGCGTGGTGTGATGCTGGGGCGCTATACACCGCGCTCGGCCGGGCGATCCCCGCGTGCGATGCGGCAAGCAGCGGGCAACGAACCGATATTACTGGACGCTTTCGCTTGCCTGTCTTTAACGACCGATGTTGCCTAGATTCTTTTTAATATTATCCACACTTGTACAAGGTAAATATTTAAAACAAAACTGGTTCTTGTGAATGTTTTTTTAACATTGCACAATGTTGGTAAACGATCTCAAAAGTTGAAGCACTCGTAGTCTGTGACGCCACTCCCCCGCCCCCTCTCCCCCAAGGAAGCCACGCCCCCAAAGCCACGCCCCTTCCGATTTTTAAAAAATTCTTCGTTCACACCCCTGTATTATGAAACACCTCATATCCTTTTCCAGGTATGGCGATGGTTACATCATGCTGGGTTTCTCCAATGGCTATTTTGTCGTGATTTCGACACACCTCAAGGAGATTGGCCAGGAACTGTTCCAAGCCCGCAACCACAAAGATCAGCTGACGTCCATTGCAATATCGCTGTCTCTGAACAAGGCTGCATCCTGCGGTGACAACTGGTAAACAAATCTAGGAGCTGTATTCAATATAAGACTTGGATTAAATTGAATACCAACCCTGATCCTCAACTACTAAACATATTGCTTGAATTTCATACCTTAAAGATAGTATACATGATTGGTAAACTGTTACAAATAGTTTTATTAAAACCAACCTGAGCAAAAAAACAGCTCCGTACTTCGTCTAACTTTTGAGAAAACAGTCAAAAAAGGGTTTGCAGTCACTTCGCCCCAGAACAACTTCGTGCACAGGCCGTGGTTCAGGGCGAGGTAGTGTTTGGACGAAGTGATTTGGGTCGAAATGGCACTTAGGCGAAGTGGTTTGGGGGCGAAATGGTTTTGGGGAGAATTAAATTTACGTCTCGCGAGACGAAAAATAATTGTTTTGCTCATTTCTCAAAGACTATAGCACTTCAGACAAAACAATTTTAGGGGAAGTTTTCTGCCGTCGTCATGTTTATATCGTGTAAGTTATGTGTAAATCTGTGAACATTTCTGATTCTTCGAGATACCAATCATGTGTACTGCCTTTAAAGTTTTACCATTTTCACAAAGCTTTAAAAATAAACTGAACATTTGTCAAAGGGACGTTTTTAATCAGACCTTGAAATTATTCAATTATTTTTGTTTTATCAGTGTAAAGATCCACGACCTGTCAGACTTGAAAGAGGTTTACTCCATCGTGACCCTTGAGGAGGAGACCAAGGGTTTGGGTCAAGTGGGCTGGACGGACGACGGTCAACTAATGGCGGTCAGCTCGGCACGAGGGTCACTCTATGTCTACCTGACTAAGTTACCGGTACTCGGTGATGCACAGGGTACCAGACTGGCTTATCTGACCTCGCTGCTAGAGGTCACGGTGGTCAACCAAGTAGAACAGGTAATCGGTTAAAAATGTATTTTTTGTGCGTTTTTAGTGTGGCACTTCGAAAAATAAAAAAATTGGAATTGGTAATTTTCTATAAACATAAAAGTTATTCGCTTTTAAATGAGACATCAACAATCAGGGGTGTGAAATTTCAGATTTTTAGCTGATTTCAGCATTTTTTTAAAATGTGCCGAAATTTAATTTCAGCTTTTTTTTTCTCCCGACATATTTCTGCTTTTTTCCCCCATGCGTAAGCGGTGATTTTATTTTCCGCTTTTTTTCTACAGTACGGTACTTGCCACTTGCTAGCACACACCATGTGCAAGCCAGCATTCAGTACAAAATTTCATTCTCGAAGCGATAAAATGCACTAACTGGGGACATTAATTCATCAGTGATGTTAGTGCAACTTATTGGCCCCGGACCCCACACCATTAGGGTTTTGCACTTGCAATATCAGCTTCACGATTGCAGTTTCAGATTTTTCAAGATTTGTTTTTTTGGGTTCTCCACTTACATCCCTGAACAATAGACGATCCAGTAAGCGCCGCCCATTTTGAAATTGACCAATCACAGCCTCAGGTTGAGGTAACCAAAAAGTGGATCTCCATTTTGGCGACCCGAGTCCTCAACATTTTGTGCACAGAGATACGGCAAACTGCAAGCACGAGTGATGCAAAAACACAATAAACATAATTTTTATCAGTGCCCAGGACCCAGCGCCCAAGTCTAGGCAATTGTTTACAAAAACGATTTAAAAAAAAAACACCATTAGTTGGCAATTTCTCCTACAAAAGTACCATTTTACACAGGAAAAATCATCCTGTGTTTGCTACCATCGCACTTTTCGTCGGGTCACTGCAAATGATGTAACGGGGCTTTAAAGGCACAGGCTCGTCAGCAATGCGCGCGCGCCAAATTCGTGCCACGAAATACGCAGCTCCATAGCAAAGCCATGGAGCTGCGTATTTCGTGGCACGAATTTGGCGCGCGCGCGCATTGCTGACGAGCCTGTGCCTTCAACTACTTTGTATAACAATTCTGTATCTTGCATCATAATTTCATTTTGTTTAATATGTTGCTTTTAAATTTTACCATTTTATTTTATTTGCTTGAAATTATTTATTTCACATATGATTACAGTAAATCATTTTCATACTAACATTCAAAGACATATCTTAACTACATCTTAATTTCACCATGATTTCTGCCTTTCTATGATTTTATCAAATGTGGAAAGAAAAACCTGTAACTCCTTAAACTAACATTGCTTTCACATCTCACGTAAAATCTTCATACATACACGCAGCGCCGTGTGGGACGGCGAAAGGCAAGTTGATGTTTTGTACACATTGCAATTCGGTATTCCTGTATTTTTTGCAATTTTTTTAAGTAGACATTTTGGTGGTTCATCTTTACGAAAACCTAAAGTTAGTTGTGTACATTCAGTGTTCTCCACGAGAGATTTTAGCACGGAAAATTGTAAGACGCCCTGCTCTGAAGTTTTGCATCTCCGCTAAAAAATAACCGCCCTGCTATTTTTTAACTGTTGTGTGCTTCTCTAGTTTTTCTCTTTGTATTTTGAGCTAACTGCAAAATAAGTTTATCATTCTCTGCAAACTTTACGATTGTTTTAATATGTCCCTTGACAAATGCCTTCATGATCATTCGCAGAGTCTTGTAGTGCCAGTCATATTTGTGAACGTGCAGTTCGTGTGCTATTGTGTGGCGTATTCTTCAGTGTGTGTGCGCGTGTATGAGTTCAAAAGTGCTTGAGATAATATCATACCTGCCAACTAGTCCGATTTAATCGTATTTGTTCCGATTTTTAAGTGTTAAAAGTGTTGAAAATCGGAACAGTATGATTTTTGAAAACATGAGAGAAAAAAAAAAATAGCGAGAATACCATAATTTTTGATTGCACCGCATGTACACAGAACCGCATGCACACAAAATGTACGGTCTATTCACCATGCATTGCGCAGGGCCGACGCTGACTAAGTCTAGCACTTATCCACCGACCGTACCGGTGTACCAGAAACAACCTAACTGCGAAGCACAACTACGATGGTATCTGGTTTCTGCCACACTGGCTGTGCGTACAGCATGCAGCGGCCGTGCACGGTGGCTGTGCACGGCGACCAGGCATATTGCTACAACATTAGTACTGTCCAATTCAAGACATTCTTAGCACTGTTATAATGAATCGCATAATATACCGTGCGTGCTGCACGAATGATGAATCGGATCGTTCACCACGAAAGGCGTCTTTGAACCAAGACTAATCCACGCGTGATGCCGCTTGGGCGAAGTGTAGCCCAGGTTGGACTCCTTATAATTACCGCATACTACATAGCGGATGGTCGTAATGCAGTGAAGACAACGACGTCCAACCTGGGCTAGGCGAAGTGGTATTTGAGTCGAGTGTGTAAACGGTCGACTTTACCCGACTCCCCGCCCGTGCCGCATGTGTTGTATACATGAAAATGGGTGCAGTACTAGGTCAACTTGACCGTTGTACCAACTCGACCGTTGTACCAACTCGACCGTTGTACCAACTCGACCGTTGCAAGTTTCACTACAGTCCGATTTTTTACTCGGCAAAGTTGGCAGGTATGTAATACATGCACGAACTGCACTGCACCAAACAATTTGTGTTCAACAGGTTTTTCTTTGTGTCATATTTGGTACACTGTCGCACACATAATTTGCATTTTAGCGAGTGTCCAGCAGGAATTACAATTCATTGGGCTGACATGCACATTGGTCGTCCTTGTCACTGTGTAGGGAGACCCTTAATATGAGACTGATCTCCGTGTCGTGGAGAACACTGAAGATCGATATTTTAGTAGTTACTCTAGTTTTATATATATTTTTTCGAAGTCTCATCGTTGCAATTCATTCCAACTTTTCATGCTATGCATACTCTGTGGGCTTTGTTCTGAACTTGACGATCATTCATACTTTTAATCATCCTCTTGAAATAGTGCCTCTTTAACGCACTCCCCTATTCGTCGTACGATTAGGCTTTGACATGGCCACGAGCGAAAAAAATCCTACGACAACATTTTGATTTTGGTCCGGACCAAAACCCCACGACAGTCCTCTACGACGCTATTTTTCGTCGCAGGACACCTAAATATCGTAGGACAGTCTCACGACTATCGCAGGACTTTGCCCTATTTTCTGTCGTGGACCCGTCGTAACCCCGTCCTGCGACGTATGTGACAGGGGCTTAAGAAGAATCAGAGAAATGCACTGCAGTGGAGGAGCGATTGTTTACTCGGCAGAATATATTTGCACATTGGTGTTTTTCCATGAATATCCATAAATCTCGCATCTTGCAGTCTATCTGTCTTCATCATGGCTTAAGCTTTCGGCATTTATGTAAAATTTCTCTCTGTAATTAGCCTTTTGCGTGTACCTTTGCACTTTTTAACCTTTAAATGAAGGTGCAGTTTAGAAAGTCACATACTGTGCTGTTGTTGATACGTGGTGCACGCCATTGCCTAACAGCCAACAGTCTAGTTGCTTTGTCATTCTCTCCTACCATGAACCTGGTATTGATTCTGTACTTCACATCTGCCGCGTGCACCACATAGCAACAAAAATAATAGTCTGGTCAAGTGGATACTATTAAAGTGGGCTTGTAAAAGGAAGCACATTAGTACACCATGTCGTTCATGTAAAACACGCAAAAGGCTAACTCCTGTCATAATCGTCATTGTCATTTCTGCTTTCATATTCTGGGCAAATCCAAAAATTCAGACGTACATTTCGAAGACTTTGAGGGTGTCTTTGGTAGAAGTGTAACTCCTCAAAAAATGATTGTAATGCCATTCTCAAATAAGTGTGATTGGTCCCAAAATATCCCTCAGCTTTGGACTTATTTATTGAATAGGTCCAAAACCAATTTTTTATTTGTTTTTTTGTGTGGATGTACTACGCTTATTGAGAATGGCATTGCAATGATTTTTTTGTAAGGAAATACATTTCTATCAAGGATGCTTGAAGAACATGTTTAAAATCAAACAACTTGAATACTTCAAGCATTAAGGCCTGTCTACACGAACCAACATTTGTTGGCCAGCAAGGTCCAACACGTGTCTGACGATGTCGGCCGACCAAAAGTTGGATGGTGTAGACGTCACTCCAGACAACATCCAACAAGTTGTAACATGTTTGAACATGTTTCTGTCGCCCGACTTTGTTGGAGCTTGTTGGAGAAATGAGCCAATAGCAGATTATAATGCCTGCCACGTGAAGGCAGCAACCAACTGCTGTCGAGATATGCTGGAACATGTTGAACCGCCCAACAAGTTCCAACTTCATGTTGGTCCTTGTTGGCCAACAAATGTTGCCTCGTGTAGACGGGCCTTTACAAGCCTTCAAAGTCTCTGAAATGTAAACCTGAATTTTAAGAAATGCTTCTCTAGCTTGCTTTTATTTGTTTGGGGTAAAATATGGTTTTGTTTTTGAATCTGAAACGACAATTTTCGACAATATTTTAAGGTGTTTTTAATTGTGCTTATTTAACACAGGAGCCATCAATAGCAATTAACATCGAGATTGAGCCCAACTTTGTTGCTTTGGGACCGTACCATTTAGCCGTGGGGATGAACAACAGGGCGTGGTTCTATTTGCTTGGAGAAAAAGGTACTGATTTGTTTGTAGAAAGATGGGTAGCTATTGTTAGAGTATGAAAGAGGGCCATTTTGAGGGCCAAAAGGGCAGAAATGTTTAAGTTTGTAAAATATAAACTTCCACTTGTGTAGGGCGTATGTTCACTGGACCCCCAGAAGAATGGGAATGTAAGTGTGATGTTTATTAAATGAATTTGATTATTTCAATTTATTTGATTATTAAAAGTTTATTTTCCCTTAATATTAAACTGCATGCATTACCATTTTCAGTTCAGTTGATGTTTCCTTGGTCATTTAATATTTACACAAATTTTACTGTTGCTTTTAAGCTAACAAATTTATTCTTGTTACACTTACAAAATTTACATTCATGACATAACAGGTATGGTTCATGGACTGAATAATGTTGTTTGTTTTTACTTTTTGGGACGTGTGCCCTAATTCTTAAAGTTTCAAGCTCACTTGTCATATATAAGTTGTTTTTTCTTCTGTTGAAGACCATTTTTGAATGACAATGTTTCTACTAATGATAAAAATAAAATGAAAAAAATTAAGTAGAAATTGTTGCTGTTTGATAGCAAAATAGTTGAAATTGCAAAAAGAGTTTAGAAAATGTCATCGTTATGCGTTAGGTTGACACAACAAATTTGCCAGTTAATATACAAAATTAAAATTTTTTTAATATTTTAATATTCTTAACTGAACGTTTTAGTGGATCAAGACACTTAAAAAATTAATCACTAACAGTTTGTGATTGTACATTTTAACAGTATATACAAAGTGGTGTTTTTGCTTTCTCTTTTTTTACAATTGGGGGAAGGGTCTACAGGCCTCGAAATTCGTGTTCAAAAGGGCACGGCAATAATTGCCTTGCCTTTTCCAACATTTCAAGGGCATCACGGCAATTCTGTCAATTTAAAAAGGGCACCAGGGCAGTTTGCTTGAACTTGGAGGGCACCACAGCAATCATTAATAGTACTTAGCTGGGTTTGCAGTCTGAGGATTGTCTCTTTTATTTATCCGCGTTGAACATGGGATATTGCTTCCAAATCGTCTAGATACTAATCGGCAGTTGAATAAAAAGGGCACGGCAATTTATTGCCGTGAAATATTCATGATTTTGAGGGCATCGCGACAATTCGAGTCCTGGGTGTAGTACCACACCTGAAAGACAACGGTAATTGTAGTAAAACTTATAACAATGGTATTTGTAAGAACTCTGGATGCGGCAAAAGGGCGACATTTCGGGAAGCCTCTCCCTGGAGACCACCAAAATTTCGGGAAGCCAGAATCACTCAAATTGACACCAAATTTCTCTACCTGAAGCTTCCAAAAATGGTTACAGACCTAAGAGAGACCGTTCTAGACCTAATAAAAATGGTTCTCGATTTAAAAAAAAAAGTTTTTTGACCTAAAAAAATGGTTTTTAATCTCAAAAATATTAGGGCGACACCAAATTGTCGCCCTATTGAGCGTGTCGCCCTAATATAGCTTTTTTACACACAAATTGTCGCCCTATCCTAGCAAACAGAGTTTTTGCAGTGATTCTAATAAACAATACCTTCATTGTCTTTCCCTTTTAACTTCCCAGGGCCTGAGAAACTGAAGGACCGAGAGTACCTAGGGACAATAATCTCCATGTCACTCAATGCAGACTACGCTGCTGTGTATTTTGAGCATAACGTCCAGCTGCATCTGGTATGTAAAACCAGAGGTTCTGTGTTCGAATCCTACTAAAGTCGTATGTGACCCGTTCTGGCGAAATGAGTTGGTGTCGCACAGTCTGATGAGCGGCTCTTTGGATTAATTTGGTTTTAAAATGGTCAAATGAGTTTTTTGCTACTTTTATAACAAACTTTGCTTTGCTGACGATATTCTAAAGAATTGTTTTCTCTTCCTTTAATTACAACACTCGTGTCTTGTGGAAGTTTTTTTCTACCAAATCTGATAATAAAATCCCTGCATTTTGCCCCAGATTGAAGCGGAAGGAACAGGAGACAATGAGGAGAGGGAGACCAGGCTGTTCCCTGAGGATGGACAGGGTGGAATCACATGTCATGCCTTGACGGCGGATTTCCTAATTTACGGAACCAGCGTAAGTCTATCGCTGCAATTGTCCTTGAAATGGCAAAGGTGGCAGGGTTATTGTTGAGTCCATCACAAGTTCTCACAAGCCCTCACAAGCCTCCACAAGTCCCTGGGTCTTAATTCAAGTCACAAGCTATTCAAATAAACTCCAACAAAGGCATTCTGCGATTATACATTGCCGGAACGTGTTCACAAGTCCTCCAGCAGGGTTGTATTCGAGTCCATCACAAGTTCTCACAAGCCTTCACAAGTCCATCACAAGTCCCTGGGTCTTAATTCAAGTCACAAGCTATTCAAATAAACTCCAACAAAGGCATTCTTTGGAAAGGTCTACGCACCACGGTCAAAGTTCAACAAATTTGAACTAAAACCCAGCTCAAAGCCTTCTGCGCGTTGCGATAGGCCGCGCAAAAGCGGAACCAGCTCCTGTACAAACCAATGGCACAGGTGCGCGCAAAGCCATTTTTCCGCCATAGTGTGAACGCTCCTTTACACGTACTTGACAAATCATCTCCCAATAAATAACATAATGTCACATGACTTCGTTTTTGTCTTTTATATTTGTGCAGAATGGTGAACTGATTTTCTTCTACATTGAAGACTGGCAGTTTGTTAATGAATTTAGACATGAGGTGGGGATCCGCAAGGTGTTCCCGGATTCTAGCGGCACCAGACTAGTCTTCATCGATGACAAGAGCGACAGTTTTGTGTATAACCCGGTAAGACGCCATGGGCCAATTTCATAAAGCTGTTTATCAGAAAAAAATTGCTTAATCCAAAATGTGGGTGAGCAGTCAAAATCTTATGCGATGTATGTAATACAGTTGACAGGTGTTCTGCTATTCTTGCCAAGAGCACAAGTTGACATACAATTTTAACAATTATCAAATTTTTATAAAGCAAGCAAATCTTGGATTAAGCATATTTTTCTGCTAAACAGCTTTTTTTAAATTGGCCCCTGTCCATTCTGGTAAGCTTATACCAGTAAGCTACACGATGAAATAAACCACATCAAGTCAATCCTGCGCAAAAACGGCTATCCCGAATCGTTAATAAGCAAACATGTATCCCTCTCGCTCGCAAACCTCTCTAAACTGCGACTTCACGGACTGAACAAATGTCCCGTGTATCTTGAAGTACCGTGGAAAGGAAAAGTTTCACAAACTTTCGAACAACAAGTGACGAAAGCCGTGAGGAGCACCTACTACACCGTTCAGCCACTTGTAATATTCACTGCGCGTAAGTTACTTCTGGCAGTCCGTAAAGACGTACTGCCTACCACACAACTTAACAATGTTATTTATGAGTCTCGGTGCCGATGTGAAGCTCGGTACGTTGGGCGTACGTCTCAAAGACCGGCGGATCGCATTAAACAGCATGTTCCATCCTCCATCCGCAGCAACTTGCCTGCTTCCCGCAAACAGCCGTCGCGTGTCTGCAAGAACGCTCGCAAAGCTGCCACACAGTCCGAATGCACATCTGCTATAGGACAACACTTGCTTGATCACCCCGAGTGCTCGGAACAATACAGCGAACAGCAGTTCACTGTACTGGCCAGAGCACGCAGTATCATGCAGATAGCTGCACATGCTCGAAGCCACATACATACACTTAAAAAAACCTGTGTTATTTTGCCAGAAGGATTTGTTCACACGCTACATGTG
Organism: Henricia sp. BOLD:AAB3569; assembly: GCA_037783545.1. Taxonomy (NCBI): domain Eukaryota; kingdom Metazoa; phylum Echinodermata; class Asteroidea; order Spinulosida; family Echinasteridae; genus Henricia; species Henricia sp. BOLD:AAB3569. Next base: position 1,363,499 of record JBBELK010000261.1, on the reverse strand, counting down.
GTTTAACTGCGCTTGTGCAGTAGCGTGCTCCCTGCTGTTGTCAGCTGACCAATCAGTGTGCAGCATTCTGATCACGTCATCACCGCTCTTCAGCCTTATATTTACATCGATAGCATACCCACGCCATTCTTGCGTTTTGCTCTGATGAGTGCAAGTCGAAAAGCTTTAGCATATCTTTGTCGTTACTTATTTCTATATTCCAATTTTGCCGTACCAAACACTTATACATTTAGTATAATAGTACATACCGTGTCGGGTATGGGCAAATTACTTAATGTTGTTTGGACCGACGCAAATTCAAATAATGTACGAGTTGCAATTTGTTTGCACAATATATTTTCTTTCATGGGCATACTTATCCTTCAAAAAGCTTAAAAGAAATGAACATGCTATGTATAAGAAAATTATCAAGTAAGTTCAACTTTGTTTTTGCATCGTAGGTCAACGATCAGATCTTAGAGATCCCCAACTTCTCGCCGACTGTCAAGGGAATCCTCTGGGAGAACTGGCCTTATGACAAGGGAGTGTTTGTTGCTTATGATGACGACAAGCTCTACACCTACTTGTACTCCAGGGAAACCGTCGGGGGTGAGTGACACCTGGATGAAATCCACTGCAGTCAATGACAAATTCCAATAGGTTAAGTTATTTGTGAGATATAACACAGTTTGCCAATAATCTATTTGACAAATGTACAAATGTATAGAACCACCAATCGAGACCGACTGACTCCATTATCTAATTTTTTTTGGATACTCACCGGGATACTCACCGGGATACTTGCCGGGATACTCGTCTGACTAACCGGGCAGATGCTCTACCAGCTGAGCTATAAGGCTCAGGTTTCCTCTCTGAACCTAATTTTTCTCTCGGTGTTGCATGGTAGAGCAACTGGGCAAAGTAACAAACACAACATCTGGTATGGTGCCTGATCATCACTAAAATGAAACAACCAAACTTGGTATTGGAGAAAAAAATGTAAGGGCCTTATAGGGATTCGAACCTGAAACCTCTGACTCACAGGGCAGTAGAAACACGCTCATTGATTTTAAAGATTTAAGGTGTATCCACGTCATAATTGCAGTCATTACAGAAACCAAAACAAGTCAATGCGATATATTTCCTTTTAGGTCCCTCAGTAACCTTAGCAGGGACCACCAAGCTACCCTTTGCCCAGCAGCCACTAATGCTGTACAATGGTGAGATGACATGCCAAACCCAAAGCGGTAAAACAGCCCTGGTGCAGCTCAACTCGCACAACTTCATCGATCGACCACATGACCTGAAGCCAGAGGAGGTAAACGTTAATAATGTGGCTTAAAATATGATATTCAGTACGGAACGGAGGATGACAATTTTACATTCAGCCATCCAGAAAATTCCCCTTCTCTTACGAGCAAGTGCTCTGGGAAGACTTAAAGACAGATTACACGATTCGAAAACAGAAACAACATCATCGCAATAATGTTGATAAACTGCCTTGTAGAAATACTGCCAAAAACCCTAAAAATCCGTGCATGGTTTTTGTGTTGAATGAATGGTAAAAACAAAATGTCTGCAGACAGAGTACATACTCTTAACATCGTTGGCATATTTTGAATTTATAAAAGGCTAGTGTCCAAAAAAACAATAAATAAGTTTTCTGATTTATGTTCATTAAAGGCAGAACACATAATTGGTAAACCATTACAAATAGTTTTATCTCCCTGTGTGATTGAAGATATGCATGATTACAACCAACCTGAGCAAAGTCAGCTCTGTACTTCGTCTAACTTTTGAGAAAACAGTCAAATAAAGCTTTCCAGTCACTTTGCCCAAAAACCACTTCGCCCCGAACCATTTCGCCCTAAACCACAGTCTGTGCACGAACTGTTTTTTGGGCGAAGTGGCATTCGAGCGAAGTGGTGTTTGGGCAAAGTGGTTTAGGGCGAAGTGGTTCAGGGCGAAGTGGTTCAGTGCGAAGTGCTGCATTACCATCTGGATAACAAGTAAGCTTTTAGATAATAATTCATTCATTTATTGGAGGGTAATTACCAAACATGTATACTACATGTACCTTTAAACTGGGATTACCTTTTTTTTTACCTGCCATAATTTTTACTTCTTTATCCATTAGCTAAAGGAAGCAGTCGAGAAGTGCATCCAGCTGAGACGATTCAAAGAGGCGTGGATGCTGTGTCAGTTAGCCAACAAGAAGGACTTGTGGCTTGAACTAGCCAAGGCCGCTGTTAACCACCTAGAGCTGGAGTTTGGTAAGTCACGCATGTTGTTAGGGGCCGACAAAAGTTGTCAACATTCTCACGGTTCTACAGAACGTAGTATTTTTCAAGACTCCCTCTTCCCCCGAAATACTACTGATCAACATTTTTTGTCACTACCAAAATTTTACAGTGCATGTCAAGTCGTATGCGATCCTCGACCCACACCCCAACTCCCAATCCTCTGCTTCTAGGCCTTGTAGTTTCGTTAAACGTTGGACGGCCCCTTATGCACTGTAGATAACATTGATGTAGACGTGGGCCATTCCATTATTTTTAAAATCGATCCCAATTCTTAATTCAACTTGTCAATCAAGCCGAGCCAGCGTGACCATTTATTACCAATCACAACAGAGCTACGCAGACAGTGCCCACCTACGCATTAGCATATTGCTCACAAACAATCCCACGTGCTTGAAGCAGTACTAGGCTGTACCACGCGTACTGCTTGTATACAGCAACCTTGAGTGAATTTTGGTTTTCAGTGTCGGGCGATTTACTGTTCAAAGGTAAGAAAGCACATATTTTATGAATATATGACATCCCCGTATTAGTCCTTTGCTCAGTGTGTGCTAAGATAACTGTCGACCCTAAAACATAAATACCTTTGAGTTTTCTCCAATGAAACAGTGCTATTCCTGCCAGTCCTCTCGCCTCCCACCCCCCCCCCCCCCCCCCCCCTCCCCCCCCCCCTCCCCCCCAAAAAACCCACAGGTTTATGGTATCCTTGATAATCAGTAACGTCCAATATCCTCATTCTGTGGTTCTTCTTTGACAGCCGTTCGCGTCTATCGGAATGTTGGAGAAGCAGGCATGGTACTGTCACTACAGAAAATCATGGTAGGTTTTTAAGAGAGAACAGGGCTGGAACTAAAATGAACATTTAGAAATGCCGCTACTTTAGACAGTTTTAACTTCAAAACAATTTAACTGCGTGTACTAACAGAGCCAAAAAAACCTCTTGATCAAGGCATTTTCTTTTGAGATATTATTTGAAAAAAGATGTGGTATCGCTGATTCGAGATTTATTTGGTATCGGTGATGGTTTAATTTTTTCAGGGCATTGACGATCGTAACCTCTTAGCCGGTCACCTGGCAACGTTCCAGGGAGATTTTAACTTGGCTCAAGATCTCTTTCTAGCTTCAAGTCGACCCATCACTGCATTGGAGGTACTATAAAATTAGCGTTAAACAGTGCAACATAACAAGGGGTTTCTGCAGAAATAGTTTTAAATATGTGCAGTGTGGCGTAGTTGCTTATGTTGAGAGAAAACGGTCGAAAGGCTTATAAAATTTGTTGAACTTCCCAAGTTGGAAATTGGGAGGGGGAAGGGGGGAAGGGGGGAGGGGGGTTAGAGCCAATGCGTACACCCAACGTTAAAGTATATGTGTGACGTCACAAATTTTGCGTACCTGGTCTTACAAGTCGGCAAAATGCTTCCACTCTTTCAAGTTAGACACTCGCTCAATATTTGGACGTAACACAATGCCTGTGTGGCATTTTTGAACGAATTCGTGCGGATGAGTATTTTGTGCACGTTCTTGCGTCGATTGGCGTATGACCGGTCACACCCACATTTTTCCTGGATGTTGTACATCATGGAAAGCAGTCTATAGCCACTGTGAAATGGTTTTAAGAGGGGATGCTACCTTCTTTTGCCTTTTCAGATGAGGCGAGATCTCCTTCACTGGGACCAAGCTCTGAAGCTAGCCAAGACCCTGTCCCCAGCCCAGATACCTTACATCTCAAAGGAGTACGCACAGCAGCTGGAGTTCACGTAAGTGTCGTGTACTGTCAAAAGATTCAGTTACGAAACCATTAAAAGCCACCTCACTGATTGTACTGTGATCAAAAATGGTGATCCATGTCATTTTTTAAAATTTGTTTTATTTATTTTTTTGGTGATCCATGTGATCTTGGGGTTGTGCACACTTTAAAGGTTCCCTCTTAAAGGTATATCGTTATAAATAACGGGGGGGAAAAAAATATGAGATTTTGACTTTTTGCTTGTGGCTCATTTTGTGTTTTAATTTAATTCAAATTTAGCACCCCATTTTTATTATGCCAGAAAACAAATATGTCATGTGAAATGTGACCTAACATGTGACCTAATATGTCGTCGACAGAAAATAAAAACCTGTCCGACCTTTAACCCTGACATTTTCTCATGTTTTGTTATTTTTGATAATTCAATGGTATTTATACCGCTCAATTTGTTTCAAAAAGTGTTTCTGCCATACCAACACGTTGTAGTGTTGCTACCCACATCAACTGTTGTTAAATGGCGTCTTTTGCTATACTTGCGTAATGCTCTGATGAGTGCAAGTTGAAGATTGGTCCAGCATGTCTTTGCCGTTAAATAATTCTATTTTCTGCAGATGAAGTTAAGTAATGTTTGTCATCTTTTTCCCCAGTGGTGATTATGGAAACGCGCTCATTCACTATGAGAAGGGTGTTACAAGAGATAATAAGGTAAGGCGACAAAAAACGTACCTAGAAAAATAAGTAGTTGAAAAAGCTAATTCATAATTAAACCACCCAGTACATCATTTGCAGTTACCTAAATTGTTTTACTTCTGTCATGAGTTGACAAGAAAAACCCGACTAAAAGTGTTGATTTTTTACCTTGTAAAATGGTACCTTTGTGGGAGAAATTGCTAACTGAAGGTGCTTTAAAAAACAAATTGCAAACGATTTGTTTTTTTACGATTCTTTTAACATAAAAATCAAGCTTGGATTTTTCAGGTTTTCTGAAGTATTACTGCATATGTGGCTGAAATTTCTACAAGGCAGTCTATCAACATTACTCTTTATTTATGTAATGCTGTTCCTGTTTTTCAAGGTTTTCTAATCACGTAATTTGTCTTTTATTTCAGCAACGTGAGCATGACGAGTCCTGCGCAGCCGGCGTAGCACGCATGTCATTGCGAGTTGGTGACATCCGACGCGGCGTCAGCATGGCGACCAAGATGCCCAGTCGCACCCTCAAGCGTGACTGTGCGGCCATTTTGGAGACCATGAAGCAATATGCAGAGTCTGCATTGCTGTATGAAAAGGGAGAATACTACGATAAGGCGGCTTCGGTCTATATACGCTGCAAAAACTGGTAGGTTGGGTCGAGCACCAGTGACATATGGCTTAGGTTTTCATGTTAATACAGCAAACATGCTACTGTGGTCATCGTTATAAAGTGGCCACCTGCCCAATATGGCCACATTTGTTTCCAAGTCAGTTTGTACACAATCATATAGAGGTATTGTAGCCACTTTCATATGGACTTGAAATGCGTCATATTAGTGCTAAAATCCATCGCAGCTCACCAAACCATTCGTAACTTTACGATGGGTTTTATAGTTGCGTTTCACAAAACACTTGCGACAGGTAGACGTCGCAAGTTGTGGGCAGAACCAAACATCGTTCGCAGGGTGGTCGAACGCGATCATTCAGAACATGGAGACGAGGTAGGGCAGAACTCTACACAGAGTTGTGATTACCTATTTGGTAGTTGTAAGTTTTCGACGAATTCATCGGTTTGTCTTTTATGTCACGTACAACCTTTAGAAATGTGTAAGGTGTCATGTGGGCAACAAAAAAGCCAAACATTTACTCTAAAGAACCGCTCACCAGAATGTCTCGACTGACTATTAAACCTCAGTAGGAAGAGTGCAATTGGCAATCTCCAGGCTGGTGCAATGCACGACACTTCAATTTCGCCAGAGTGATCATATGGAGGCTGTGGAATTGATTCCAAACAGGGATGTAGTCGAGTCCATCACAAGTCTTCACAAGTCCACCACAAGTCCCAAGCTACTTAAATGAACTCCAAAAAAGGCATTCTTTTGTGCATGTTCATCCTTTGCTTCTTGTTACTGGACTTGTGACGGACTTGTGCGGGACTTGTCACAGACTTGTGATTTTATCGGCTCTGGACTTGTGATGGACTCGACTACAACCCTGATTCCAAACTTTGAACAACACAGCTGATTGTGACTTGTGTCAGTAAACAGGATTTGTACCAATCGTAAAGCAGTAATAAAAATGGTTACTGGTATATTTCATACTTGTAACATTTCTTTTGTCACTCAATTCGTTTTCTCTATGATGTTTTCCCACACAGGGCTAAAGTTGGGGAGTTACTGCCTAACGTCACGTCTCCCAAGATACACATCCAGTATGCCAAGGCTAAAGAGGCAGACGGGAGACACAAAGAAGCTGCTATGGCCTACGAAAACGCCAAAGACTGGGACAACGTTATCAGGTTCGTGCCCTTTTGCATATACAGTAAAGTCTCGTTATAGCGCCCTCTGTTACTAATTTTGTAACCGATTTGTATCGGTTACAATTACTGATTTCCCGCCTTTCTGTCCACTTTAAAATGTTGAAAGTTTTTTGCCTCATGCTATTTAAGGTAACGGGAGTTGGCAGGGGTGGGTAATGGGGTCGGAATGAAAATTATGATCGTTAACTTCCTTTCAGTTGCTATTAGGATGATCGCAAAGTTGCAATGGATTTCAAGTTTACGGAGAAGGTGCATAAGCAAGACACTTGATTTCTCTCCACCCAAGATTTATTTAAGTATCTTGCAAGGTAGTTATTTGTATATACACAGGACAACACCATTGTTATTCCTGACAGCAAAGACAAATTTTGTTTGTTACCGTCGCTACCAACCCTTTGAGGCTATTCTGCAATTTCTCCCTTTTTGGTAGAATCCAACTGGACTTTCTTCACAACCCAGAGGAGGCAGTGCGCATCGTCAGGGAGACAGGATCAGTTGAAGGGGCTAAGATGGTGGCAAGGTGGGACTTCATTGGAGTGTGTGTTTGTGTGTGATTTGGAGTGACATTCACATAACCTAATGTTTCCTTTACCGACCGAACCTCAAAAAAAAACAAAAAAAAAACGTGATGTTCGAATGGCCCCTCAAAATGTCAATGCCAAAGTGTCAATGCCAAAAGTATACTCTTCCAAAAACGAAATGAATTTTGTTTTTTATATACCAATGCCTGATCAGAACAGAAGTTTAAAAGTACAGTAAACTTATAGATCACTTTGGATTCTCTTTGGCATTGCTTTCAAGACTGTTCTGCTTCAATGATTTCATCTAGGTCCAACCTGTTTAAACCACAGTAATGAAAAGTAAAATGTTTGATTCTGGGAGAATCCTGCTGTTAAGGGCACTTGAAAAACCAATTTTGTTGGGATATTACCTGGATTGAACCTGCGTGGGATGAGCTGACCACTGCGTCTTCACATCTCCCAAATGGCCCAAGAAGTGCCGGAGCTCAGGATGGTACTTTAGGCAGAGTGGCGCACCCTACCTAAGCAGCGCTTACAGAGGCTGGTGCAGACATCGTTGCCACAAGAAGTGGTCATACATACACGTTACTGACCGATAAAATGTTTTCAGCCTCCTAGATGCTTTAGTCTGAGAGTAATTCGCAGGGTTGTAGTCGAGTCTATCACAAGTCCTCACAAGCCTTCACAAGTCCATCACAAGTCCCTGGGTCTTAATTCAAGTCACAAGCTATTCAAATGAACTCCAACAAAGGCATTATTTTGTGCGTGTTCATCCTTTGCTTCTGGTCACTAGACTTTTGACGGACTTGTGCGGGACTTGTGATAGACTTGTGATTTCATCGGCTCTGGACTTGTGATAGACTTGTTAATTTGAATTTCTTGTTTTGACGTAAAGCAAAAACTGGAAAACTAAAAATCAAAATTAAACAAATTCACAAAGCAACCACCAAACCCGACAACCCATTAATAAAAAAAAAGACAAAAATGAAATAAATGAAAACAACAATTTTAAAGATTTTTTTCTGTGCTTTTTCAGGTTTTTCCAGAAGCTGAACGATTTCGGCTCAGCAATCCAATTCCTTGTCATGTCAAAGTGCAATGACGAAGCGTTCCAGCTAGCACAGCAGCACAACCAGATGGAGATCTATGCTGATATCATCGGTTTGTGATTGGTTGTTTTTACCAATGATTCATTTCTGATTGGTTACTTGCACCAATGATTCATTTCTGATTGGTTACTTGCACCAAGGATTCATTTCTGATTGGTTACTTGCACCAATGATTAATTTCTGATTGGTTACTTGCATCAATGACTCGTTTCTGATTGGTTACTTGATTTATTTCTGATTGGTTACTTGCACTAGTGATTAATTTCTGATTGGTTGCTTGCACCAAGGATTCATTTCTGATTGGTTACTTGCACCAATGATTCATTTCTGACTTGTTTTTTATGAATGAACATGTTGGGAAATTGGTGAATTATTTCAGTGACATTATTTAGATAGGCCGCTTGGACTATAGTTTCATCACAAAACACTGATATATTCAACTAATATCTTAAAGTATAATCTAAACTTTTAGGTTATTTATTAATTGTTTGCAAATAATCAGAGTTGTGCCATCCCAGAATAAGAATTTAATTTTTGTCATGTAGATTGTCCATTTTGTTTGTTAATTTGTTTTTCTTATTCTGATTATCATTGATTAACATATCTGCACCATCACTACTTTCATCCTCATTTTCGTCAACGACGTCTCCACATTATTCACTCTCATCTGCACGGATTTCACTCATTCTGTAGAGAGCAACGAAGGTGAGTTTCCTGCCATGTTGTCATTTTTGACATTCTTGACATTCTTTTAGCACAGACTAGGAAAATTGCCTTTTGCTCACCCAGAAGTGGTTGGCAAAAGGCAGTTATGTGTGTCAAGCGCCAAGCAAGCGTTGTTTTTGCACACCACTGGGAAAACCACACAGCACGTCCCAGTGGACTGGGAACAAGTCTAATCGACCTCTAGTTACTATTCATAACAACGACTGTTGCGTGTGGGGATTATAGACATCAGACGGACCAAATACAACTGTCTAGCAACTTGACCTCAAGTTTACCCAGAGTGCTGAGATGCTTTATCATCGATCAGTATCCTTATAAATTTCTGTTGATCAACAGGTGAAGATGCCACCAAAGAAGACTACCAGAGCATAGCGCTGTACTTTGAGAATGAGAAGAACCACCTGATGGCAGGCAAGTTCTTCCTGTTGTGTCAGCAGTACGGCCGGGCACTCAAGCATTTCCTGCGATGCCCCACGACCAATGATGATAACCAAGCTGTAGAAATGGCTATTGAAACGGTAAGAGACAGCGATCAAACAGCCCACTGAATTGACGGAGATAGTCCCAATCATTCAACACCGAGGGATTATTAGTTTTCACTATTTTCCCTCAAACCCTGTTGTATTTGTTTTACTACACCTCATAAATATTCTTGCAGGCAGTCACGGTATTTCATAGATGTGTCTGTTTTCAATACTAGAGAGACCTTTTCCTCCAGGATTATATCTCTGTACAATGTCATTCATCTTCTCTCAAAACAAAAGAAATATCTTAAGATAGATCTAAGGAGATAACTTCAGCTGAAGAACTGCAACAAATAATGTCACAACATACCTTCCTGAAAGCCCTGTGTGCAAATATCCAATATACCGTATGTAACAAGGACATTAAAAAATGTCACAAAGTATGTGTCCTATGTTACATACGTTAAATAGGAAATTTGTACACAGAGTTTTTTAAAAGGTCGCACTATTTGTTGCTTAAGTTATCTTCTTAGATCTGTGTTATGATATTTCTTTTGTTTTGAGAGAAGATAACTGGCATTGCACAGAGTTATGATCCTAGTGAAAAAGTCTCTCCAGTATTGAAAACAGACTTAGATCCAAACCTCGCAAAGCGAGCACCGTACCACTGGATGTCGGTTTGACTGGCACAACTGAGCTGAACACTGATTTTCACGAATACGCACGTAAAACGATGCATTGTTGCAATTGGTACATTTAATTGTGAATATCACGCTGTACTGGGACAAATTTAAGGCTGTAACCCAAGTGTGGGATAGTACCTCCCTGGTTTTTGCACGCCGTACATGTGTGTAAAAAATGCGGAAAATAGTAAAAAAAAAAAATGACAAAGTTCAGTTGCTTGAATGGACCAATGAAATGCCTGATGAATATTTATGAGGTATAGTAATACTTTTTAGCATTTTTCCTAATACAAACTGCAAGTGGGTCTTTCTATAGCAAAGGGATGCATTTGACGACCAAGATAATATTCTCCTTGAAATGCTTTTTAATCTTCTCGCAAATTAATAGAAATACCTATCATTGTTCTGAGAAGAAATCTTAAGAGGGTGACAAATAGTGTGCATGCGTTTCTTGTGACAGTCTCGACTACAACTCTGACCTAGACCCCGTTCTCTTTAGGGAAAACGCTTCGTTCAACGAAGATTAGTTAATCATTGTTATTTAACGAAGCCTTGGTTCACATCTCACTCAACGAAGATCGGACAAAGAGCGGTATCGTGCACATTAGACAACCGCTAACGAAGATCAAATGAAGCTGTGTGATCCCCCCGTCTTGTTACGTGTCCAATTGCTTTGTCGAATAAAGGGAGCCTTCACATTACAATTGTGCTTCGTCGAATGAAGCTATTTGCTTCATTGAATGAAGCGATTTTAATCTTCGTCAAATAAAGAGGCGTACACTACCCACCAAAACTTTGGAAACACCTTGAAAGTTTTAGGTTTTTGAGAAGGAAGTATTATTTTTTTTATAAACCAAGCTATTAAAGCAAACGGAGGTGTAAGGGGTATCTGAAGAGAAAGCAGTCATCTGGAGTGCTGTCCATCATGGAATGGCCTGCCCAGTCACCTGATCTCAATCCCATTGAGCTGTTCTGGTAGGAGTTGGATCGTAAGGTCAGAAAGAAATGCCCAACCAGCCAAGAAAACCTCTGGAGAGTCTTAAAATAGGCGTATTTCCACTGAATGTTTGGAGAAACTGACAATCAGGATGCAGAGATTGTGTGTAGCTGTCATAGCTGCTAAGGGGGGATTCTTTGATAAACATCAAGTTTAGCCGTTTCTTTTTGCATGCTCTCCAATTTGTTGATAAAGCCCACTGCTGAGGCCGAAGATGGCACTAAAATTAACATGTATATATTGCTTTTTGTTAGAATACTCTTACTTTCACAAAATTAACATTAAAAAAATTTTACTTTTTTTTTTTTTAAACCTGAAACTTTCAAGGTGTTTCCAAAGTTTTGATGGGTAGTGTATGTTCACATTAGGGAATCTCTTCGTCGAATCTTTGTCGAACGAAGTGATTTCTCGGGTGAGAATGGGGTCTTGGAGTGATCACTATGCCTCTATTAAAGATGATTCCATTTAACCCAATGTCTACCCCTAGGTCGGTCAAGCCAAGGATGACCAGCTGACACATCAACTGATTGACTACCTGATGGGAGAAACAGACGGTATGCCCAAGGACGCTAAGTATCTCTTCCGTCTCTACATGGCCCTCAAGCAGTACCGAGAGGCGGCACGCACAGCCATCATCATAGCTAGGGAAGAACAGATAGCTGGTATGGAATTACTTTGTCGATAAACTAAATTTAAAAAACAAATATAACTCTTTTACTACAAATTTTTGTCAAGGTGTGTGACAGAATTACACCCTGTTTACACTTGATCCAGAGCTCGGGGTCGAACACCGAGCTCGGGATTAGCCCCGGATCACAAGCTGAGTGTAAACGCTCTCGGGACCAAATTGGCCCCGGATCAGACTCCGAGATTTTGGTCTCGCGTTAGCGGAGGGTTCGATCCCGAGCTCGGGATCAGTTTGCGGTTAGATAAGCAATTCATCTTTACCACATCCTTTAAAGGCCTTGCAAGTACTTGCAGGGCCTTTAAAGGACTTAACGGGCCTTAACTATAACACTAATCTATTTTTTTCCCATCGACCAGGAAATTATCGGAACGCTCATGATGTTCTATTCAGCATGTATCGCGAGCTCAGGAGTCAAAAGATTAAGATTCCGACAGAAATGGCCACCAACCTCATGATCCTACACAGCTACATCTTGGTCAAGGTTAGACAAGATTTCTTTAACTTCTGTTGTCATAGGACACTGTCTGGGACCTTATGCACACAGCCTATGAGATAAGTTTGAAAGATTTTAAGACTTTCTTATTAAAATAAAATTGTAATGTTTTTCCCTCTTAGTCTTAGTTTTGTGTTTTTTTCATCAGACTAGCATTTTTACATGGCTTATAGTCCCAGGGACCTTGACTTTATTAGTAGTGGTTTTATGATCGATGTTAAACTGTATTTGCTCATGAAGAGATGCATGGGTTTTGATCTGAATTGTATGAAGGAATTGTATTTTGTTTTTTTTGGCTAGATTCATGTGAAACGAGGTGATCACAAGAAAGGGGCTAGAATGTTGATCCGAGTAGCCAACAACATTAGCAAGTTTCCAGCTCGTGAGTACCTTGTTCTGTGACCTTGGGCCAATTTCATAGCGCTGCTTAAAGGCAGTATATCGTGCCGTCATATGTTTTCGATCGTCATGTGTTTTCGATCCACCGTAATTTGTGGCTGTTTTGCAAACGGTGAATCGGTCGCTTGTCTGTGCCTTGAACTTGCTGCAAATCAAATTACCTTGCATGAGTTATCTTTCATACTTTGCAAAATGTGTATTTTCGGCTGAAGATCACTATCACACTTTTGGACTTTTAATCAAGTGTATCATACGGACGAGATCTTTTATCAAATATTCCACCAAAATCATCCTCAAATCGCTCAAGGTCCCGTCTTTCATTCGTGCAGGATCGATTGCGTGATTTCCTTGCCAGTTGAAAGTTTATGGCGTGCCAAATCCAACAAATTCTTATATCTTTTTTGAACGCGCTTGGGAGGAATCCTAACGCAGAACCTTTGTTACACAGCACTTTGCGCGCGCCTGCTCCAACCATGCACTGCTAAACTTCGCAGTGTATCCTGCGAAGCCAATCAGCACACCACTTACAAAACTGTTAGGAGTTCATATTCATTTACTGACAGAAATGTCAGCCAGCTTCTGAACTTGTTGCTCAATTTGAAACACTTGGCACGCCATACGTCAACAGAAATGGACCATCAAACGAAAGATCGAAAACATGTGACACTGCTATCACCGTGGCGCATGCAGAGCTTATCGCTGTCGGGCAATCTGACAAAAGAAAAACAGCAGAAACTGTATGGTCTGTTGTGGAATATAAAATTCAAGGATAGTATTTAAACGTGAATAACATTTTTTTAAGATATTTGCTGTCGTTTTGGTTTCTGAGGAATTTTCCCGTTATCCGATCGAAAACCCATGACGCCAGGATACATGATTGGTATCTCGAAAATCAGAAATGTTTACAGATTTACGCCTAACTTACACAATATAAACATGATGACCGTAGAAAACTTCCCCTAAAATGGTTTTGTCTGAAGTGCTATAGTCTTTGAGAAATGAGTAAAACAATTATTTTTCGTCTCTTAAGACGAAAATTTAATTCGCCCCAAAACCATTTCATCCAAGTGCCATTTCGCCCCCAAACCACTTCGCCCGAGTGCCATTTCGCCCCAAATCACTTCGTCCAAACACTACATCGCCCAAATGCTACTTCGCCCCAAAACCACTTCGTGCACAGGCCGTGGTTCAGGGCGAAATGGTTCAGGGCGAAGTGGTTTTGGGGCGAAGTGACTGCAAACCCTTTTTGGACTGTTTTCTTAAAAGTTAGACGAAGTACGGAGGTGGTTTTTGCTCGGGTTGGTTTTAATCATGCATATCTTCAATCACACAGGGGGATAAAACTATTTGTAACAGTTTACCAATCATGTATACTATCTTTAAATACCAGTCATTGACAGTGCTGCTGATTTGGTAAGTCAAATTTTCCACCCAACTTTTTTCAGATATTGTGCCCATACTGACATCTACAGTCATCGAGTGTCACCGATCCGGCCTTAAAAACTCTTCATTCAGCTACGCCGCTATGCTGATGAGGCCGGAGTATCGAAATAAGATTGACCTTAAATATAAGAAGAAAATTGAGGCCATTGTCAGGTATGGACAAAGTGAAAAATTGCTTATTTGAATAAGCCAATAGACCGTATCGAATATCCGCCATTTCGTGGGGCACCTTTTGTTACTTAAACTGTTCAACAATAGAAGCACAATATGTGCAACCATGCATGTCCTCAAGGAACAAAGAAACTGCCCCACGAAATGGCGGCTGTTCGCTACGGTCTATAGTCCTGTCCACATTGGACTAATGTGGGTAAAACTTTTGTCGTAATTGTTACCAAATTGGTCCAATGCAGATGATAACGATAATATGGGGTTGCGGGTTCGATACCCGTCTGGGGTACCTGTGTCCTTGAGCAAGGCACTTAAACACACTTGCTCCATCCTTCGGAAGGGATGTAAAGCCTTTGTCCAGTTGTTAGGTAACGCCCTTTAAAGATCCCAGGGCATTCTTTCGTGAAGAGCAAGGGGATTCCCCGGTGTCTCTGGCCATTTCTAATTCTCCTCATGGTTTCAGTACCAGAAAGAAATAATAATAATAAAAATAAATTAGCCCCCATGCTACTTGAAATTGTGACAGTTACGTCATTTGAAACCTGCATAAGTTGCAAAAATGTTTACAAAAAAATGTGCAAAAAAGATTGAAAAAAGTTGTTTACTGTGTCTTTTTTAAAGAAAACCTGACAAGTCGGAACAGGACGAGGCCACCTCACCATGCCCATACTGCAAGTTCAACCTTGAGAATAGCGAGTTAGTCTGCCCAGAATGTAAAAACAACATCCCATACTGCATTGCTACGGTAAGTGTTCTCCCTCCCTCCCTCCCTCCCCCCGTAATTTGCATAGGGTGACCTGCACGTGACTGGCTGATTTCGCTACCAACTGTGGTAGCGATTATAAAGAAAAACAAGAATTCCTCGCAGTTCGAAAAAGGCCAAGTGAATGAGACACTCGGCCTGTGTAGACTCAAGTCACCAAATCGTCCAAATTCACAAGGCCTTGTCAAAAGGCCAACAGCCGATTTCACGAAACTTTACGCAATTGCGCAAGTCCACTTACGCCATTACTTGCGCAATAATTTATGGCGTAAGTGGACTTGTGTAATTGCGTAAAGTTTCGTGAAATCGGCTGCAGGCTTTGGTCAGTCCAGTCTGACACTCTAAGTCATGTAAATCCATCTTATATGTAGTCTTGTATTTCACAGCGATTTTGTAATTGCGTCTATCTTACAGGGTCAACACATGGTCAGGGATGACTTCACCGTATGCCACAATTGTGACTTTTCAGCTCTCCATTCTGAGATCACAAGGTCTGGCAAAGGTTTTTTTTTTTATCACGTTAATCTAGCCATGGTGAAATTTAATGGAAAAGCATTGATTAACAATTAATTAGCTGATTATGTCTCAATTATTAAGTAAGAGGTTGAAGTTGATTTAGGAAGCCTAGATTATTTAAACAAGGTTAACGATGTTTGCGAAGAAAACATTTTTATGTGCTCTTTTCTCGACAACAGATATAATAATATACAACGCTGTAAGACTCCAGTCCGGACTCGGACTCGAGTCACGATTTTCAAGGACTCGGACTCGGCCAGTCAGGACTCGGACTCCGACTCGGGCGGTAAGGACTCGGAGATTTGGGCCGAGTCCATCCGAGTCCAGTGAAGAAAATAAATATACAATATTTAACAAAAAGTACATTATACAGGCGCCGAAAAGTGTCTATTGTAATAAAATTCTGAGAATGTAAAATAAATCATTTCTAATGCTTAAACTAATTTTGAGCACTCGAAATGTATCTTACCTCCCAAAGAAAAATTTTTCTCGGCCTAAAGCAAACTTACGAGCTGCCAAAGATCACAGGCACGATCATTGACACTTGCACTTGAAATTGAAATAAGGACTTGGGACCCGGACTCGGACACGGCCTGCTGAGGACTCGGATGTTTGCTGGACTCGGACTCAAGGACACCAAGGACTCGGGCTCGGACTCGGAAAGTAGGGACTCGACTACAGCCCTGACAATATACTTAATCACACGTTTAGAAATGCTCGTGTCGACCTTTTCCCCATGCATGACGCACGCACGCTTTCCACGTCAAACTCTTGGTAGCGCCTTTATTGTGAAACGCCCAAATTTAAAACTTTGATTTCAATTCTCAAATCAATTTGTTATTCTTTTCAGTTTAATGGAGACAGAGGATACATGCCCCATGTGCTCAGATCGTTTAAAACCGACCCTTCTGCGGAAAATAGAGGACCCATCGCCGTACTTACACCCGGATGAAGGGTTTGAGGACTAGCATGATGCCAGATCCCCCCCCTCCCAAAAAACAGCAACAGGCACCGTAAAACGGTTTTATCATTTTTTGTTTTCGTCCAAATTTCAAAGCACGGTTTTACTAATGTAAGCACGCCTTTTCAGCAAGAGCTTTTAAGCGGTATTATATACCTCACTGATTGGTTAAAAGCAGATCACGCGACATGGATTAGTTCAACCGTGTGCAACTGAAAAAAGTACTATTGTTTGACCTTTTGCGTCATAGGTCAAACGATAGTACTTTTTAAAGTACTATTCCCTAGCGCGTACAAAATATTGCGCATGCGTGTGCCAGCGCGCGGGTGTATGCGTAAAGCAACCAGTAGCGGTGTTCGCGTTCACGCGTGCGGATAATGTGCATTTTGGTTTAGCTCTCGAAAAACTAAATTTTGTCCTGAAATACTAATCATTTGCCACAAAAAATCAATGTATGAGGTTTATAAAACAAAAACTGAATGCTCTTTATTCGGGTGATGGTGCAAACTACCGTCCCCCAGTGAGCTTCAGATGACAAGCTTAAGAGGTCCTTGGAACTTTGTGGATTACCTTATTATAACTGAAACCATGTATTATCAGGAAATAACAAGGAGTTAGGACCTACAATTTGTCTTGCTCTAAGCAGAATGTTGTATTAACAGTGCTTCTATTATCAAGGTTTAACTGCAACGTCCTTGAGACGCAGCGGCAGCCTTGCGAAGACTTGTTACAACCATTTTTTTGTGAATTTAATAGGTTTTGTTAAATGTCAAATTTTGTGAAATTTCACAAAAGTTGTGAAAAATTCACAAAACCTGTGACCTATTCACAAAAGTGGGAAATTTTACAAAAATGGTTGTAACATGGCCTGATTGTTTCAAATAGCCCTTGTATGCTTTCACCAATTGAATCATGAACTTAATTGTCTACTATCTGTTTTATTTCTTTTGCTCACATTTAATTTGTTTTCCTCTGGCAATTATGTGCTGTCCCGAAACATTTTCTGAATTATACCAAGTAGGGATGGGAATTTACGGTTAATTTAGAAACTGATGCAAGTCACGTACAGTTCCCGCAGGACAATCCGACCAATCACATCGTCTGCGGACAATTGATAGGTGCATAAGTGCGATTGTTTGATGTAGCATGTCGAAAACCAGATAGCCTTAAGTTCATTCACGCTAAACTATAAGTTTGCATTCGTGTCCCCCGAATAAATCGTTAAACATTAATGACTGTTTTTGCATTCCGAGCCTCGACTTCGCAACGAGGCTCGGAACGCAAACAGTCTTGTCTCCATTTCCAATCACCATTGTATATTTTATACAACTGATTCAGGGGGCACTTTTAAAGTAGGCTAGTCTCACCAGTGTGCCACGAAAGTAGAGCTTTTTTAAATCCAGACTTTGCAACAAGCAAAATAGCGTTATCAGAGACAACAGTAGTTAATTTCGGATACGTATCCGATAGGTATCCGAGTGAAATAATTTTGTACAAAGTATGTGTACATCTCTAAATGTATATATTTAGTTCGTCAACACGAAGTGTAATTAAATGCTTTCTGTTTCACTGACATTGTGTGAGTTTGGGGCCGTTTATGAATAGACCTACGCTGCAAAACATGTGGTATTAAATTAACACCAGTGGTGTTGTCTTATATAGATACCAAGCCTGGTGAACACCAGTGGTGTTAGTTTTAGATGACATCACAATTTGTTTAAACTACCGATCTATAATTATACACTGGATTCAGTATGCAATAGCAGCTGGCTGTACGAGAATTGAAGCCACGTGCCGGCCGCCATAGTACTCCCAAGACCATGCTTTGCCTAGACTGCTCCCCGGTCCATGCGATCGCTTGCATTCCAACAGTGCACACGTAGAGTGAAGGTAGTATAACTGGTCTAGGTCCGGGGTTTAGGCAAGATATTGCATTGGGAGCACCTCCGTTTGCCATATCCAGTGGTTAGATTCTGTGACGTGTGACGTCATGTTAAGGTTTCAAAGAGAATGCCAAAACCATACTGCGTCCTCGGTTCTGGCAGTGGACGAGAGAGACTACCTGGCGCATGCGCAAAGCCTCGAAATGACGTCATCAGGCCGCAATCCACGGCTGCGTTCCACATACGCGAACGTTTGCAACGTTGGCCGACAATTTCGAGTGGAACGTATTGTGCGCCACCAACGTTCGCCAACAGGGAGGGGGGAAGGTGGGAGGGGGAGGGGAGGGGACCGAAAAATTTTGCCAATCCATGATTACACTTCTGGGGGACAACGGTCGTAATATGACAGCTTTCCTGAATGTGTGGGAGCTCTTAATACTGCCTCGGACGAACAAACTGGGGATCGCAGATCATAGCGTTTTTCAAACATAACCTGTCGTGCGTCGACCAATGAAATTGCTGCTAACGCTGGGGTGGTTCCCTATTATTGTAATGAGTTTCGCTGGCTGAATGCAGAACCATCAAGGCGTTGGGTTTAGGACCGTACCGATACATGTACGTGCGTGTGTGCATAGTCGTAGCGCTGCACGCTGCGAGCCACGCTGCGAGCCACGCTGCGAGCCAATACGTGCAACAGATGCCGTAGCTGGTAAGCGCTTTGTTTTATCGTCAGCGGGCCGTCTAGAAGACCAGCCCAACGCCTTGGGACGGTCGTGCTTCCCAATATCAAAACCTATTTGATATACCCAGCACGATATGTGGCAAAGAACTCCCCCCCCCCCCCCCCCCCAACACCCCCAACACCCCTATATACCTCAACACACTCTTCTCTTTTGTTAACGCCCCAACCCCCTAAAAACTTAAAGGAATTCCTTAGAAATTCCTTGGATTTTCAGACACAATGGGTGAACAATGGTAGGGTTAGGTACCCTCTGCCGCAAATCGTGCTGCATATGTATAGTTAAGGGTTCAAAAGACACAAAAGCTTTCGCGCTACAGGGCCAGGACTGAGGTCGTAGCATGCAGTGCGTTTCGCAGTTTATTCAGTATTTTGTCATTGAGAATGACTGGCGCGGTCATTGTGTGTATGGTTTGGATTAGTATTTTCACTGCACGAAAGTGAACCGACCGATTTCTATTACTAAGTGTCTATTCGCCGTTACATTGGACCATACGTATATCCCCAGGAAATTACCGAGAAAGCACCAATAATTGTGGAGATGATGAAATTTGACCACACTGCATTAGCTTCTTGCCCGTCTGAAGATGGTACGTACACCTTATTCGTTTCACGAATTTGTGTAGCTTACCCAAAAATTAACTTCAGGAGTTGACAAGAAAAAAACCGACTGAACGTGTTGACAGTAATGGTAACAAACACCATGTTTTTTCCCCGTGTATTTGTGGAGGAAATTGCCAACTGAAGTGTTTTTTTAAAAGTTGTCTGCAGACAATTGTTTACCATTTATTCATACACAATAATCATACATGGATTTTTCAAGTTTTCTGAAGTATTACTGCATCTAAGTAACCGAAATTTCTAGAAGTTTATCAACATTATTATTTAGTTATGTCATGCTGTTCCTGTTTTAAATAAAAAGCAGTTATTTTATAGAGCCGCTTAAACATGGAAAATTGCTTAGGCCTAAGCATGAAAAACCTTGCTTGATAAAATGAGGTTACCACCAAAAACTTCATGTGATTGTCATGGTAATGAAACAGTCCACTGATCATGCACCATTTCTATAACAATGAGCAAGAGCTTTTTGTACTTAAAGGGCCCCTTATTTAGGATTTTTATCAATGAAATCTATGCTTTAAAACCACTTTACTCAGTTAAAGTCATAAAAATCCTATTTGGAGCTTGCTTTGGGGGTTAAAACAAAGGTTTTTAGTTTTTATGCTAATGAAAATATGTATATTCATGACCAAGGTCACGACGTCACAAGAGGCAAACACAGGAGTATCACATTGAACTGTGCACAAAAGATTCCACTTTTTTCTCAGTTTTCCTGTAACTTTTGTAATCCATGGCTGTTTGAGTTTGTTTTACATGTTGCCTGCTGTAAGCCATGACAAAACTGGGGGTAGAAACTGCAGCAATTTGCCACAAGTCCAACTTGAAGTCTTATGTTTTTTCTTAACTTTTCCCTTCTGTCTTCCTTATGTGATGCACTCAAAACAGCGCCCTCTGTCTGTGATTTATTGCAATGAAATCTT
Organism: Henricia sp. BOLD:AAB3569; assembly: GCA_037783545.1. Classification (NCBI taxonomy): domain Eukaryota; kingdom Metazoa; phylum Echinodermata; class Asteroidea; order Spinulosida; family Echinasteridae; genus Henricia; species Henricia sp. BOLD:AAB3569. Next base: position 1,342,867 of record JBBELK010000261.1, on the reverse strand, counting down.
CAAAGTTGAAAAATGCCACCTTTTATTGATTTTACATCCAAACGAACAATAGTATGTCTTGCTGAACAAGTAATCCGTCATTATGAAGCAAAGCTTAGGCACAAAGTTGTTTAGGATGTCACAGGCCCTTTAAACATGTTTGTGCTTTTAAAAACACCTCTATGAAATTGGCCCCTGGAGGACATCACTGAAGCGGAACAGTTCGCTGTTGTCACTGTTCTGCCGATTGAGATAGCCGAATTTTTCACTAAAAGCCTGGCATTATCTTCAATCTGCATTTTCTTGCAACTAAGGCCCTTTATGCCATAAACTATACGGTTTTAGCTTTAACTATACTTTATTATCAACTTGAGATGACGAAGAAGTCCAACTTTAAAGACCAATAGCTCCATTTCACTTTTTCTGATCCGTCATACTTTAATTGGTCATAACTTCGCCAACAATTATCAGAATTTCCTCAAACATGTTTTAAAAGATACCTTTTTGTATGCACACTAAGCTGATACCAAAACTTAAATTTCGAATTTTCATCACAAGTGTTGGGTTTTGCTGGAGCCGGTCACATTTAGGTTCGAAGTTCGAGAGCCGATCGCTGATAACAAAATTATGACATTGGGGGTCGATCTGTTAAAAACGAGGCAATAGCTTTGTGTTTGTAACTCGGGGTCGTTAATATTTCCATACTAGATTTTTCGTTGGCTTCCTGTACTACATTTTCAATGGCGGACTCGGGTCTGTATACCATATTGTTGTTGTTATGCTTCACTGAAGACTGCGCAGACTGTTGGTCATCTGATCCAATGAACACTGCTGACCTCATGGGTTTACCGCAATATTCTATCTGGCCGACGTCTATAGAATCTCCCTAGTCACGTTTTGTATTGCTCGCACTGTCCATATGTCACTCTACGTGTATTAACTAATCTGTTTTCTGTTCGTTTCAATTATGTATCATTTTTTGGGGGGTTCAGGTGAGGGTTTCTCTATGAGAGAGACGGGGGAACTAGATGGTTTTATAACTCCATAGGAAAGATCACATGTAGACAAAGTGTGACGTCATTAGTATGCTGTTAACAAATAAAATGGCTGGAATGAGATTTCCCAAAAATTTCTAAATTGTTTTCGGCGGTGATTTTATTATATTTTTATGTTGCATGCCGTAAATGGTAATAGGCATATGGGCAATTCCACAGAAAATGAAACCTTATTGTATGATGTTTTTGCATTAAAATAGACTAAATGCTTTACAAATTCGTGAAAACCACGGACAATATCAAAAGTTGCTTCACCAGATGGTAGCTATTCGATACCGTCTATTGGCTTATTTCGAGACTCAAATTTCGACTGTGAGACGGACAAATGCAGCTGTATGTCTACAACATACTAAAAGGTAAAAACAAAAATCGGTATTTAAAAAGGTACGATTTGAAAGTAACATCTGTCGGATTTATTTCAGAAATGGGCTCTATTAACGAAGACCCACCGCCGACCTGGGAGGAGGCGACTGGCGACGACAGACCGCAAGATGCTGCCCGGCCAGCGCCTCGCCAGCCCCCACCAAGTCGAGTAGCGCTCGCATGGATAAATCGCCGGTACTTGCTCGTTTTTATCATACCCGTACTGCTCTGCCCGATCCCGATTGTGATCAATAATCCGGTAAGAATTTTACAATATTCTTAATTAATGTAGTGTGTACTGATAGCAACTAACCATTTTACCGCAAACTTATTATTTTAAATTAAAGGCACAGGCTCGTCAGCAATGCGCGCGAGCCAAATTCGTGCCACGAAATTCGCAGCTCCATGCCTTTGCTATGAAGCTGCGTATTTCGTGGCACGAATTTGGCGCGCGCGCATTGTTGACGAGCCTGTGCCTTTAAATCCCAATACATCATTTGCATGCAGTGAAAGGGAAATCGGGTTGGCGTATAGCGGTTCTCTCCTCGCCTTCCACCACCGTGGCCCTGGTTCGAATCCCGTCCGGGTCAGTATGTGGATTGGGTTCTCAGTCCCTGCTTGGTTCCGTGGGTTTTCTCCACGCGTTGGTGCACGTGTGGGGTTTTCCTCCCACCTCCAAACTAAGAATTTCTTCCTGTTCTCTCGCACTGCATGGATTTGTAACACTTTCTGAAGTATTATACTGCATAATGGCTGGAATTTCGAACAAAGCAGTTTATCAACATTATTCTTTAGTTATGTAATGCTGTTGCTCCTGTTTTAAACGTTTTCCAATCGTGTAATCTTTTCACAGATAGGCTACACAGCCTACACCATCATCGTCATGGCTATTTTCTGGTGCACCGAGTTGATCCCGATTGCCATAACGGCGCTCATTCCCCTGGTCTTCTTCCCTGCCTTCGGTGTCATGGAGGCCAAGGCCGTTTCCATCGTGTACTTCAAGGACACCGTTGTACTTTTTTTTGGCGGCCTATTGGTGGCCGTTGCCATCGAACATTGTAATATGCACAAAAGGATTGCACTGGGCGTATTGCTACTTGTGGGCTCTAAGCCCAGATGGTGAGTAAGTGGATTCGCACTGAAGAGGCGTTCACACTATCGCGGAAAAACTACCTTTTTGCGAGGCGCTTACTGCAGCGCGGCAACGTGGTTTTTCCTCGAGAGTGTGAACGCCGCTGGCCCTACAAGCTTTTATGCAAAAAAAACTGTGCGAAAAGACGCGCGCCTTGACGGGACGCTATGGGATTGTTGCGTCACAGAGGACGGACGCGCTTATCAACCGATGAAAGCGCCCCTGACAACACTGCAGGCTATATCAACACACGGCACAAAACAAACGATGTCATTTTGCATTGTGCAGAATTTCTCTCGAGTACTGTTTTCAGCAGCTACTTTTGTTTCTATTTCAAAATGCGATTCAAAGCTAAAAATCAACATACAACAACACCCGTGGAAGACCTGTGTGAGAAAGACCAGGTCAAACCATCTTGCGGGTTTTTCCGCCTCTGGAAGAGGCTCTTTTGGAAACACCGGCCCCGCGTCGTTCCGGCCGCTTCGGGGACCGAGATTAAGGAATTTGTGGAGCGTCGGAAGTCCAAGGCATCGAGCAAGCGGACGGGTGAGATGCCAGCGGAGTCGGGACAGGGAGACTGTAACGGCAGCTTTAATGCGCCTTGTTAATTTCTGCCTCTTGGTGGCGCTGTGCTTCGAAACCATCGAAGGATCGAACAAACATTCCGTAGCAACGGCTGTTCGAGCCATCATCGCATCGTGAATGTAAACAATAACAGACATGACAGATTGATACTTGTCCCAGAGATTGCTCCGAGTTTTTCACCCGAGATTTCTTAAGAGATTTGACCTAGGGACAGAGGTAATTTGATTCCCATTTAATTGATTAATTATAGAGTTTGTTTTGAAGTGATTTTGGACTCGATAACTAAGGAAATTTACATGAACTTAATTATTTGCTTAGTGAACTGAAACGAGCCGTTTTTCGAGAACTATTCAGTGGCATATATAGCACCTTTCAAAGTGCCACATGTGTATTATTTTTCCATGTATTTTTTATGTATTTTGCTTGTATTAATTAATCCTTTGGTTATTATATTTCAGTTTTTACGTGAAACAGTGAAACCTAAACTTCGAGAACAGTGAAACCTAAACTTCGAGAATAAAGCTAGTGAACTTCAGTTGAGCTTTGTGAACAGTTAAGGTGACAGAAGTAAAAAGGTAACAGATGTGAAAGATGTGAAGATTTAGAAGAGGTAACAAGTAAGTGAAGGCTTGTGAATATTAAAGAGAGTTTGAGCCTCGTTAAACCGACTTCACTGACGTCACAATTTATTGACAACCGCCACAGTAAAAACTCTTCCAGTGACAGCATAAAGTCATGATCGATAAGAGTAAAACCTCTCCTAGTGACAGCATTTACAAGTCATAACCGATGAGAGTAAAAATCTCCTAGCGACACCATGACTGATGAGAATACAATTCAGATGAAGACTCAGAGTGGAAGAGAAATTAAATTAACAGAGAAAGGAATGGAGTATCAGAAAGAACAGAAGCGTAGAAATACCGAACGTCTTTACCGAGAACTCAATGACAAAATGCAACAGATAACAACACTGATGGAATGTGAAGCCTCCCAATCGGTAGTGCATGAAGAATATAGACACTGGGTTATGTTATATTCAGAGTACTGTGAACTTGCTCGTGATGAAGAGCAATCTCAGACAGGCATGACCAGTGATGAAAAAGACATGCACTTACTTGCTTTCAAGTCCTCCGTAGAGGAATTCCTTTCCAAGTCTATGCATCCACAGGTTACAGACGATCTCCGACTTGGTGATGCAGCGTCCGTGATAAGCAGAAAATCCCGAAAATCCCACGCTTCAAGAGCTAGCTCCCGTTCCCTGCATTCAAATACCGATCTTTTCCGCATCGAAGAAGAACAGAAGAGGGCAGAACTTGCTGCTCGTGCTGGTGCTATCAACCACATGCATGAATTAGAACTGACACGTCTTGAGCTAAAGAGACAAGTTGATCAACTCAACCTGCAGACTGAGATGGACGTGAGTAATGCACGTATCAGTGTATTAAACCAATATGATGGGGGTGACACAGAAGACAAGCAGACAATGCTTGATGTAAACATTGAAACGTACAACTCCCCCTCTGCCTTGGATGAAATTCCTGCTGCAAAACAAAACGATTGTCAAGTTCAACAAAGTACTGAACTCGAACAAGCAGAAATAGCGGAACGTCACAACACACGTGATGTCCCATACGTTGTGACAACTTCACACGAGCAAAGTGATGCAAGCCTTAACCCCTCCCAAGTTGTGAATAAAAGTTCAACCCCAGTTCACTTCCCCCAAGTATACACATTGCCACCGAAATCTTCAATTCCCACTGACCGTGCTGAACCTTTGAACAGACCAACAAATGAATTGTTGAGTGCAATAACTACTCTCGCTGAAGTACTTACGCACAAAGAAGAGAAGTTGCCGAAGAAAGAGCCAGAGATTTTCAAGGGCAGTGTATTTGATTACCCCGTGTGGTTGAACTCCTTCAAGGTGCTCGTGGAAGAGCGTTACTCTCAAGCCGCAGATAGATTGTACTACTTGGGAAAATATACTGCTGGAGAGGCCCATCACTGCATTAAAGGTCTACTTGCCCTCAACACCGAAAGTGCCTACATCAAGGCCAAAAGACTGTTGGCCGATCGATATGGCGACAAGATGATGGCTGCCAACATATACCGAGAAAAAATTGACAAATGGCCAACAATCAAGCACGGAGATAGCAAGGCACTTCGTAACTTGTCAGATTTTATGTTCCAGTGTGAGACAGCCATGACCACTCTCAGCCAGCTGAACATACTCAACGACCCCACAGAGCACAAGAAGATTCTTTTGAAACTTCCGAGGTATATACAAGATCGATGGCTTCGTCTCATTGACCGTCGAATATACAGCGTTTATGACGTCACTACTGATTTCAGCACTGATGTTCAGCATGGTGAATATCCACCATTTTCCGAGTTTTGCAAGTTTCTTGCTCAAGAAGCCCGCGTTGCCTGCAGTCCTTTCAACCAGAGAAATGATGAAACAAAGAAGGAAGAAAATAATCCGAAGTTGAAACATAACCACGCACGAAGTTTTACTTCGAAGACAGATGAGATTTTCTCAAGTTCTCCTTCACGAAGTGTGCCCAATGGAAACAATTCCACTAAATCCCTCGATGCCAGAGCCTTGTGTGTTCTCTGCAAGAGCCAACACAGTGTTGATTCATGTAGCAGTTTCAAGGCTATGAAGTTAAGCGACCGACTTGATTTCATCAAGAAACAAGGCCTGTGTTTCGGTTGCTTACGATGGGGCCACAGACGACGTGACTGCAGAAACAAGAAACGCTGTTCCAAATGTGAACGCAATCATCCAACTCTCCTTCATGATGACGCCCGAGCAATATCTGCACCTGAAACTGAAAGGGTAAAAAGCAGTGTTAACAAAGATGTGAGCATCCAGTCATCTACTGCACATCGTGCTCAGACGAATAACGCTGGACAGAACTGTTCCCATACCCTCATTGTACCCGTTTTACTACGCCACCAGGATGATTCACAAAACAATGTTATTGTATACGCACTTCTAGATGAACATGCCGACTCCTGCTTCATCACAGATTCCGTGCTCGAGAAGCTTGGTGTGAGTGGTGAAGAAGTGCAGCTGAACTTGTCCACCATACTTGCTAAGGGTACAGTCTCGTCAAAGAAAGTGTATGGCCTCACCGTGAAAGGCTTGACAGAAAGTTCGGAGATAACACTACCAGGCGTGTACTCAAGGCCATCCATCAATGCAAACCACAGCCAAATTCCCAGATCCAATTCGGTCAGAAAATGGCCGCACCTACAAGAAGTGGCAAACCTACTGCCTCCATATCTGAAGGACACAGAAATTGGACTACTGATTGGCTGTAACTGCACTCAAGCGATCAGACCGAGAGACATTGTACATGGCAAAGATGAAGATCCCTATGCCATTCGCACTGTATTGGGATGGGGCGTTGTTGGAGTGATGCACCAGAATAGCAGCGACCACGAGCTTGCCCGCAGCTTTTCCACGTCTACACAGATACAGTGCCATTTCGCATTCCGCACCCAGGTACGTGAAGGAAGTGAGTCCACTGCAGGTCAGCAAGATGTTTGAGTTTGACTTCAATGAAAGGGCCACCGATGAGAAGGTGTCCATCCAAGATAAGAGATTCCTACAGAAAATGAAAGATGGAATCCACACTAGAGATGATGGACACTTTGAAATGCCTCTTCCTTTGAAGACAGATGACGTCAAACTTCCAAACAACAAAACGATGGCCACAGGACGACTCACGAAATTGAAGTCGAAACTAATGAACAACCATGAATACAGAGAAGACTACAATACCTTCATGAAGAATATCATTGAAAAGGGATACGCAGAGAAAGTTCCCAAAGCTGAACTCTCCCTTGATGATGGATCTGTGTGGTATATACCCCATCATGGTGTGTACCACCCGAAGAAACCCAGAAAGATAAGAGTCGTCTTTGACTGCAGCGCAGAGTTCGAAGGTGAAGTTCTTAACCGACACCTGCTGCAGGGTCCAGACCTGACCAACAATCTTGTTGGTATACTGTGCCGATTCCGCAAGGAACAAGTTGCTTTTACATGTGACATCGAAGGGATGTTTCACCAAGTTGGTGTTGACGTGAAGTACCGCAACTTTCTGAGATTCCTGTGGTGGGAAGATGGCAAACTAGACGAACAACCACTGGAGTATCGAATGACCGTCCATCTCTTTGGGGCGACCTCTTCTCCAGGATGTGCCAACTTTGCACTCAAGTCAGCTGCTGATGCCAACGAAGACAGCTGTGGCAAGGATGCCGCAGACTTCATCAGAAATGACTTCTATGTAGATGATGGATTGAAGTCTGTTGCCACACCTGATAAAGCCTTACAGCTGATAAATGACGGTACACGCTTGTGCAAGAAGGGAGGTTTTCGTCTCCACAAGTTTGTTTGCAATGACAAGGAAGTTCTAAATGTTATTCCGGCCCAAGAGCGTGCTACGAATGTCCAGAACATTGACGTATTTCAAGATGACTTGCCGATGGAGCGCACTTTAGGAGTGCAGTGGTTCATCGAATCTGACACCTTTCAGTTCAGAGTTCAGTTCCAGGACAAACCACTCACTCGCCGTGGAATCATGTCCACAGTCAGCTCAATATTTGACCCCCTTGGCCTAGTAGCTCCCATTTTGCTCGTCGGAAAACGTATCCTCCAAGAGTTGTGCCGTGATGGATGCGGATGGGACGACCCAATCTCTGAAAGTACCAGGGCCCAGTGGGAGAAGTGGAGACTTGATGTTCAGAGGTTGTCCTCATTGGAAGTCCCACGATGCTATAAGACACAGAACTTTGGTGACATCGAATCAGCAGAACTGCACCACTTTTCCGATGCCAGCCTCGATGGCTATGGCCAGTGCAGTTATCTTCGTCTGACAGACAACAATGGGAACGTGAGTTCATCGCTGGTGATGGGAAAATCCAGAGTTACCCCCTCCAAGCCAATCACCATACCACGTCTTGAGCTCACAGCGGCTGTGATCTCTGTGAAAGTGAGTACCTTTCTGATGAAGGAACTGAAGACCGATGTGACACAGTTCTTCTACACCGACAGCAAGGTTGTACTCGGTTACATCTCCAATGAAAGCAGAAGATTTCACATTTTCGTGGCTAATCGAGTACAGAAGATCAGAGACCACACCTTACCAACTGATTGGAGACACATAGACACAAAAAGCAACCCAGCTGATATAGCCTCTCGAGGTCTCTCAGCCCAGGAATTGATTGACAGCAGACTATGGTGGAATGGCCCAGAATTCCTGTCTACGCCGGGATCCTCTGCGCCGACTGCTGAAATCGTGGAGCTGAACATAGATGACCCTGAAGTGAAGAAAGTGTCTGTCTTCAGTGTGCAAGCTGCACCAACCGAATTTGCGAGCATGGACGAAAGAATCCAGACCTTTTCAAGCTGGTTTCGTCTTAGAAGAGCCGTGGCAGGATGTCTCCGATTCATCGAGAAACTCAAAAATAGAAGTGTGAAAAGACCAACTTTTCCTATCGACCGCCAATGGCTAGAAGACAGGATGGCAACATATGCTCCTGTAACAGTAGAAGAGATGCAACAGTCTGAGAAAGTGATTTTGCAACAAGTGCAAGCCAGAGTCTTTCCCTCAGAGATCCATACTCTCAGAAGATCTTCATCCAACGATGACCCGAGTAATGGAAAGCGGAGCCAATCTCAGTCATTGAGCAAGAAAAGCTCTCTATGTACACTTGATCCATTTCTAGATGAGAATAAAGTACTAAGAGTCGGCGGACGCATCAAGAGAGCTGCATTACCAGAGAATGTCAAACATCCCATTCTACTTCCACGCGATGACCATGTAAGCAGTCTAGTGATCGAGCACTACCACAGTCGAAACGGTCACCCTGGCCGTGGCATGACCCTGAATGCAATCCGTCAAGCCGGATTCTGGATAATTGGTGGCAGAGCCGCAGTCACAAGCCATGTGTGGAAATGCGTGACATGTCGAAAACTACGAGGTGCTGCATGCGAGCAAAAGATGTCTGACCTACCACATGACAGACTGGAACCAGCTCCACCATTCACCTACAGCGCCGTTGATTATTTCGGCCCATTCATTATCAAAGAAGGACGAAAAGAGCTGAAACGCTGGGGAGTGATTTTCACTTGCATGTCATCACGTGCCGTACATATTGAGACCTCCAACTCCCTGAGTACTGATTCCTTCCTCAATGCATATCGTCGGTTCGTCTGCAGAAGGGGTCCCGTGAGGCAGCTCCGATCTGACAGAGGCACCAATTTCATTGGAGGCAAGAACGAACTTGACGCAGCTCTCGCTGAAATGAACCACCAGAAGATTTCCGAACAACTACTAAAAGACAGCTGTGACTGGGTCGTCTTCAACATGAACGTCCCCTGTGCCAGTCATATGGCAGGTGCATGGGAAAGGACGATCCGCTCCACCAGAAATGCTCTCTCCGCAATTTTGAGACAGCATGGACAACAGCTAGATGACGAATTATTGAGAACCCTTATGACAGAGGCAGAGGCTATCGTGAATAGCAGACCCGTCACCTACATCGACATGAAGTCCCCCGACTCCCCCGAGCCACTTACACCAAACCACTTGCTGACACAGAAAACCAGAGTTGTCCTTCCCCCACCTGGTGTCTTCGTCCGTCAGGATTTATATTGTCGTAGAAGATGGAGACGCGTGCAGTTCCTGGCCAACCAATTTTGGACGAGGTGGAAGTCCGAGTACCTGCCAACCTTGCAAGAGAGGAAGAAGTGGACAAAACCAAGGAGGAACCTTGAAAAGGATGACATCGTTCTGATGATGGATGACTCGCTCCCAAGATGTCAGTGGTCCCTGGCCCGCATCATGGAGACGTTCCCGGGACTAGATGGTCACACCAGGAAGGTCAAGCTACAAGCTGGTAATTCTGTCTTCGAGAGACCAGTCCACAAACCTGTCCTGCTGCTACACCGGGGAATCCCCAACGAGGAGCCTTAGGATGAGTGTCTTTCAATACAACTGTGACACTTGATGTCTGCCTGGACTTTCTACTTGATGTCAGGTTTCTTTTATTAATGTCGGTAGTATAGATATTGACTGATTTTTACCCAAGTTGAGATGTTCTTTTGTTCGACAATTTTTTAATTGAAGTTGATTAATTGAAGTTAATTTGAGATTTCAAATTAGAGGAGCCATGTAACGGCAGCTTTAATGCGCCTTGTTAATTTCTGCCTCTTGGTGGCGCTGTGCTTCGAAACCATCGAAGGATCGAACAAACATTCCGTAGCAACGGCTGTTCGAGCCATCATCGCATCGTGAATGTAAACAATAACAGACATGACAGATTGATACTTGTCCCAGAGATTGCTCCGAGTTTTTCACCCGAGATTTCTTAAGAGATTTGACCTAGGGACAGAGGTAATTTGATTCCCATTTAATTGATTAATTATAGAGTTTGTTTTGAAGTGATTTTGGACTCGATAACTAAGGAAATTTACATGAACTTAATTATTTGCTTAGTGAACTGAAACGAGCCGTTTTTCGAGAACTATTCAGTGGCATATATAGCACCTTTCAAAGTGCCACATGTGTATTATTTTTCCATGTATTTTTTATGTATTTTGCTTGTATTAATTAATCCTTTGGTTATTATATTTCAGTTTTTACGTGAAACAGTGAAACCTAAACTTCGAGAACAGTGAAACCTAAACTTCGAGAATAAAGCTAGTGAACTTCAGTTGAGCTTTGTGAACAGTTAAGGTGACAGAAGTAAAAAGGTAACAGATGTGAAAGATGTGAAGATTTAGAAGAGGTAACAAGTAAGTGAAGGCTTGTGAATATTAAAGAGAGTTTGAGCCTCGTTAAACCGACTTCACTGACGTCACAATTTATTGACAACCGCCACACCTAAACTTCGAGAACAGTGAAACCTAAACTTCGAGAATAAAGCTAGTGAACTTCAGTTGAGCTTTGTGAACAGTTAAGGTGACAGAAGTAAAAAGGTAACAGATGTGAAAGATGTGAAGATTTAGAAGAGGTAACAAGTAAGTGAAGGCTTGTGAATATTAAAGAGAGTTTGAGCCTCGTTAAACCGACTTCACTGACGTCACAATTTATTGACAACCGCCACAGTAAAAACTCTGTCCCTAGGTCAAATCTCTTAAGAAATCTCGGGTGAAAAACTCGGAGCAATCTCTGGGACAAGTATCAATCTGTCATGTCTGTTATTGTTTACATTCACGATGCGATGAGTAAGTGGCTGTAAGTGGCTCGGGGGAGTCGGGGGACTTCATGTCGATGTAGGTGACGGGTCTGCTATTCACGATAGCCTCTGCCTCTGTCATAAGGGTTCTCAATAATTCGTCATCTAGCTGTTGTCCATGCTGTCTCAAAATTGCGGAGAGAGCATTTCTGGTGGAGCGGATCATCCTTTCCCATGCACCTGCCATATGACTGGCACAGGGGACGTTCATGTTGAAGACGACCCAGTCACAGCTGTCTTTTAGTAGTTGTTCGGAAATCTTCTGGTGGTTCATTTCAGCGAGAGCTGCGTCAAGTTCGTTCTTGCCTCCAATGAAATTGGTGCCTCTGTCAGATCGGAGCTGCCTCACGGGACCCCTTCTGCAGACGAACCGACGATATGCATTGAGGAAGGAATCAGTACTCAGGGAGTTGGAGGTCTCAATATGTACGGCACGTGATGACATGCAAGTGAAAATCACTCCCCAGCGTTTCAGCTCTTTTCGTCCTTCTTTGATAATGAATGGGCCGAAATAATCAACGGCGCTGTAGGTGAATGGTGGAGCTGGTTCCAGTCTGTCATGTGGTAGGTCAGACATCTTTTGCTCGCATGCAGCACCTCGTAGTTTTCGACATGTCACGCATTTCCACACATGGCTTGTGACTGCGGCTCTGCCACCAATTATCCAGAATCCGGCTTGACGGATTGCATTCAGGGTCATGCCACGGCCAGGGTGACCGTTTCGACTGTGGTAGTGCTCGATCACTAGACTGCTTACATGGTCATCGCGTGGAAGTAGAATGGGATGTTTCACATTCTCTGGTAATGCAGCTCTCTTGATGCGTCCGCCGACTCTTAGTACTTTATTCTCATCTAGAAATGGATCAAGTGTACATAGAGAGCTTTTCTTGCTCAATGACTGAGATTGGCTCCGCTTTCCATTACTCGGGTCATCGTTGGATGAAGATCTTCTGAGAGTATGGATCTCTGAGGGAAAGACTCTGGCTTGCACTTGTTGCAAAATCACTTTCTCAGACTGTTGCATCTCTTCTACTGTTACAGGAGCATATGTTGCCATCCTGTCTTCTAGCCATTGGCGGTCGATAGGAAAAGTTGGTCTTTTCACACTTCTATTTTTGAGTTTCTCGATGAATCGGAGACATCCTGCCACGGCTCTTCTAAGACGAAACCAGCTTGAAAAGGTCTGGATTCTTTCGTCCATGCTCGCAAATTCGGTTGGTGCAGCTTGCACACTGAAGACAGACACTTTCTTCACTTCAGGGTCATCTATGTTCAGCTCCACGATTTCAGCAGTCGGCGCAGAGGATCCCGGCGTAGACAGGAATTCTGGGCCATTCCACCATAGTCTGCTGTCAATCAATTCCTGGGCTGAGAGACCGCGAGAGGCTATATCAGCTGGGTTGCTTTTTGTGTCTATGTGTCTCCAATCAGTTGGTAAGGTGTGGTCTCTGATCTTCTGTACTCGATTAGCCACGAAAATGTGAAATCTTCTGCTTTCATTGGAGATGTAACCGAGTACAACCTTGCTGTCGGTGTAGAAGAACTGTGTCACATCGGTCTTCAGTTCCTTCATCAGAAAGGTACTCACTTTCACAGAGATCACAGCCGCTGTGAGCTCAAGACGTGGTATGGTGATTGGCTTGGAGGGGGTAACTCTGGATTTTCCTATCACCAGCGATGAACTCACGTTCCCCTTGTTGTCTGTCAGACGAAGATAACTGCACTGGCCATAGCCATCGAGGCTGGCATCGGAAAAGTGGTGCAGTTCTGCTGATTCGATGTCACCAAAGTTCTGTGGCTTATAGCATCGTGGGACTTCCAATGAGGACAACTTCTGAACATCAAGTCTCCACTTCTCCCACTGGGCCCTGGTACTTTCAGAGATTGGGTCGTCCCATCCGCATCCATCACGGCACAACTCTTGGAGGATACGTTTTCCGACGAGTAAAATGGGAGCTACTAGGCCAAGGGGGTCAAATATTGAGCTGACTGTGGACATGATTCCACGGCGAGTGAGTGGTTTGTCCTGGAACTGAACTCTGAACTGAAAGGTGTCAGATTCGATGAACCACTGCACTCCTAAAGTGCGCTCCATCGGCAAGTCATCTTGAAATACGTCAATGTTCTGGACATTCGTAGCACGCTCTTGGGCCGGAATAACATTCAGAACTTCCTTGTCATTGCAAACAAACTTGTGGAGACGAAAACCTCCCTTCTTGCACAAGCGTGTACCGTCATTTATCAGCTGTAATGCTTTATCAGGTGTGGCAACAGACTTCAATCCGTCATCTACATAGAAGTCATTTCTGATGAAGTCTGCGGCATCCTTGCCACAGCTGTCTTCGTTGGCATCAGCAGCTGACTTGAGTGCAAAGTTGGCACATCCTGGAGAAGAAGTCGCCCCAAAGAGATGGACGGTCATTCGATACTCCAGTGGTTGTTCGTCTAGTTTGCCATCTTCCCACCACAAGAATCTCAGAAAGTTGCGGTACTTCACGTCAACACCAACTTGGTGAAACATCCCTTCGATGTCACATGTAAAAGCAACTTGTTCCTTGCGGAATCGGCACAGTATACCAACAAGATTGTTGGTCAGGTCTGGACCCTGCAGCAGGTGTCGGTTAAGAACTTCACCTTCGAACTCTGCGCTGCAGTCAAAAACGACTCTTATCTTTTTGGGTTTCTTCGGGTGGTACACACCATGATGGGGTATATACCACACAGATCCATCATCAAGGGAGAGTTCAGCTTTGGGAACTTTCTCTGCGTATCCCTTTTCGATGATATTCTTCATGAAGGTATTGTAGTCTTCTCTGTATTCATGGTTGTTCATTAGTTTCGACTTCAATTTCGTGAGTCGTCCTGTGGCCATCGTTTTGTTGTTTGGAAGTTTGACGTCATCTGTCTTCAAAGGAAGAGGCATTTCAAAGTGTCCATCATCTCTAGTGTGGATTCCATCTTTCATTTTCTGTAGGAATCTCTTATCTTGGATGGACACCTTCTCATCGGTGGCCCTTTCATTGAAGTCAAACTCAAACATCTTGCTGACCTGCAGTGGACTCACTTCCTTCACCTGGGTGCGGAATGCGAAATGGCACTGTTTCTGTGTAGATGTGGAAAAGCTGCGGGCAAGCTCGTGGTCGCTGCTGTTCTGGTGCATCACTCCAACAACGCCCCATCCCAATACAGTGCGAATGGCATAGGGATCTTCATCTTTGCCATGTACAATGTCTCTCGGTCTGATCGCTTGAGTGCAGTTACAGCCAATCAGTAGTCCAATTTCTGTGTCCTTCAGATATGGAGGCAGTAGGTTTGCCACTTCTTGTAGGTGCGGCCATTTTCTGACCGAATTGGATCTGGGAATTTGGCTGTGGTTTGCATTGATGGATGGCCTTGAGTACACGCCTGGTAGTGTTATCTCCGAACTTTCTGTCAAGCCTTTCACGGTGAGGCCGTACACTTTCTTTGACGAGACTGTACCCTTAGCAAGTACGGTGGACAAGTTCAGCTGCACTTCTTCACCACTCACACCAAGCTTCTCGAGCACGGAATCTGTGATGAAGCAGGAGTCGGCATGTTCATCTAGAAGTGCGTATACAATAACGTTGTTTTGTGAATCATCCTGGTGGCGTAGCAAAACGGGTACAATGAGGGTATGGGAACAGTTCTGTCCAGCGTTATTCGTCTGAGCACGATGTGCAGTAGATGACTGGATGCTCACATCTTTATTAACACTGCTTTTTGCCCTTTCAGTTTCAGGTGCAGATATTGCTCGGGCGTCATCATGAAGGAGAGTTGGATGATTGCGTTCACATTTGGAACAGCGTTTCTTGTTTCTGCAGTCACGTCGTCTGTGGCCCCATCGTAAGCAACCGAAACACAGGCCTTGTTTCTTGATGAAATCAAGTCGGTCGCTTAACTTCATAGCCTTGAAACTGCTACATGAATCAACACTGTGTTGGCTCTTGCAGAGAACACACAAGGCTCTGGCATCGAGGGATTTAGTGGAATTGTTTCCATTGGGCACACTTCGTGAAGGAGAACTTGAGAAAATCTCATCTGTCTTCGAAGTAAAACTTCGTGCGTGGTTATGTTTCAACTTCGGATTATTTTCTTCCTTCTTTGTTTCATCATTTCTCTGGTTGAAAGGACTGCAGGCAACGCGGGCTTCTTGAGCAAGAAACTTGCAAAACTCGGAAAATGGTGGATATTCACCATGCTGAACATCAGTGCTGAAATCAGTAGTGACGTCATAAACGCTGTATATTCGACGGTCAATGAGACGAAGCCATCGATCTTGTATATACCTCGGAAGTTTCAAAAGAATCTTCTTGTGCTCTGTGGGGTCGTTGAGTATGTTCAGCTGGCTGAGAGTGGTCATGGCTGTCTCACACTGGAACATAAAATCTGACAAGTTACGAAGTGCCTTGCTATCTCCGTGCTTGATTGTTGGCCATTTGTCAATTTTTTCTCGGTATATGTTGGCAGCCATCATCTTGTCGCCATATCGATCGGCTTCGTCTCATTGACCGTCGAATATACAGCGTACTTACTCGGGGGAGCTTTTATGCAAAAAAAACTGTGCGAAAAGACGCGCGCCTTGACGGGACGCTATGGGATTGTTGCGTCACAGAGGACGGACGCGCTTATCAACCGATGAAAGCGCCCCTGACAACACTGCAGGCTATATCAACACACGGCACAAAACAAACGATGTCATTTTGCATTGTGCAGAATTTCTCTCGAGTACTGTTTTCAGCAGCTACTTTTGTTTCTATTTCAAAATGCGATTCAAAGCTAAAAATCAACATACAACAACACCCGTGGAAGACCTGTGTGAGAAAGACCAGGTCAAACCATCTTGCGGGTTTTTCCGCCTCTGGAAGAGGCTCTTTTGGAAACACCGGCCCCGCGTCGTTCCGGCCGCTTCGGGGACCGAGATTAAGGAATTTGTGGAGCGTCGGAAGTCCAAGGCATCGAGCAAGCGGACGGGTGAGATGCCAGCGGAGTCGGGACAGGGAGACCGTGGCGTCTGCAGCAAGTATCCAAAGAGCAGAAGCTCGTCTGCTGTTGAAAGTCTTGAAGAGGTCGTGAGAATCATCGACAAGGAGAACGTGACGATCGATCAAGAAGTAGACCTAATGCTAGACCGCCCGGAGACTCCGCGTGATCTTTGCATGCGCGGGATTAAAATCAAGCCACCGCGACACACTGCTGCAATCAGCGAAGACTTCCTCGGCGAAGACTTCCTCGGCGAAGACTTCCTCGGCGAAGACTTCCCAGACGAGAATGAAAACCAACTCTCGATCGAGGAAGCATCTGAGATGCTCCAGATTGGGAATGAGTTGAGAGGATTACTCGCCGAGGTGAAGGGCATGTCCCGACAGATGGATGACATCATCGCGAGTCAACGACGTGAAACATCCACCGCTGCCACCTCATGGCGGCAAACGCAGGATGTCGGCTCCCAAAGCCCTGCCATGGAACGTCCGTGGGAGGATGATGACGACTCATCCGTGGACCTCATTCATCACGACAAGGAGGGAAGCGATGGTGACTCCGGTACCATCTCTTGGAGATCTCTGACGATTCCCGAGCCGAAGCCGGGTGACGTAAAGAACATTCCATCCACCGATGGCCGTGGCGTCAGGCGTGCCTGGATGGTGTGAACAATACCCCGTTAATATTTGAACTTGTCTGAGAAATTCGTCCGTTGGATAAACCTGGGCGCCAATCAAGTGAGATTCAGTTTCCCCCGCGGAGTTCGGCTTGATTTTGGCGTCTGAAGTTGCGAGGAAGCTCTCGGTTCTCTCGTCGTGGCACAGTCATGACTGTGACTGAATTTCCCACGACCACCCGATTCAGCCCCCTATTTCAGTGACATCTAAAACGCAACTCTCAACCATTGACGCCTGACGTTAGCGTCAATAATCTCGTGTTCGGTAAACATTGCTTCCTGTAAATGAAATCCCCCCTGCAAAAAAAAATATAAGTGCTATAGTTTTTGAGAAATGAGTAAAACAATTATTTTTCGTCTCATGAGACGTAAATTCATATCGCCCCAAAACCATTTCGCCCTGCACCACTTCGCCCTGAACCACTTCGCCCTGAACCACTTCGCCCCAAAAGCCACCTTGCCCCCAAACCACTTCGTCTTTACATCACTTCGCCCCGAAATACTTCGTATACGGGCCGTGGTTCAGGGCGAGGTGGTTCGGGGCGAAATGGTTTTGGGGCAAAATGACCGTAAAGCCTTTTTTTGTTGCTGTTTTCTCAGAGGTTAGACGAAGTACGGAGCTGGTTTTTGCTCAGGTTGGTTTTAATCGTGCATATCTTCAATCACACAAGGAGATAAAACCATTTGCAACGGTTTACCAATTATGTGTTCTGCCTTTAAAATTAAAGTCGGGATACTGTGGACTGACACATAATGATATGTCCGTTTCAAACCACGTCCAGAAAGATGCTGATATAATCAACCTTTTTCGTGTAACACTTGCATAATGGCTAGCGCCCCGAGGTGTTGTTTAAAACGTCGCATACTACGTTGTTGTTGCTACGAGGTGCACGTTGCCATGCTCTCCTACTGTGAACACGATATCGATTTCTGAACTTCACACCTGCCGCGTGCACTACATAGCAACAACAATTTAGTCTGGCCGAGTGGATATTGAGTGTGCATATAAAAGGATGTACACCAGAAGATATTCATGCGCGAAACACGCAAACGGCTAATCGATCAATCTGTTTATTAATTCAAATGTCAGGAGTCATTAATATTCATGAGAGAAAGAAATTATATCTAAAAGTACTAATTGTGTTTCAAATTCATAACAGTTTTATCTTAGGTTTGTAAAACTGGTGGATTTGTTTTTGCAGGATGATGTTTGGTCTGATGGCGATCACGGCGTTCCTTTCCATGTGGATCAGCAATACCGCCACCACAGCCATGGTGCTGCCGATCGCCAAAGCCGTGCTTGACCAGCTCAAGGTTGACAGCCTTAAACGTGAAGTGAGTTCGATAGAAATGTAGACAAAATGACCATGAGTTTGGGAAATCTGGATGCAGTGAAAAACAACTTGGCTATGCAGACCTTCTGCTATGCAGATGCAGATGCCGCCCAAGCAATTTAGCTAAAGTAGATGAAGGCAATTGGTGGTCTCGAAGCGTGGTATTGCAGTTGTTCCTATCACGTGAGCTTAACGGAGGGATAACCCCTCTTAGAGATTACTTAAGATACGACCCAAACCCAAGTGCCCGGCGTACCTCAATTATTAGGTGGTTTATTTTAGGATAATGACCCAGGGTCCTAAATTAATATTCAAACTCATGTCCATTAGTTTGGGAAATCTGGATGCTGTCAAAACAATTAAACAACATGAAGTGAGTTATAAGTTCCCCGAGTTAAAGGACCGTATCCAGATCACATTTGTTGGAGATTTTAATACCATAACATTTGTCACATTTTTCTCCTTACCATTCTGAAATTTTGTGTTCTCAATCTGTATATACATTTTCCTTCTGCTCCTCCCACTCGTTCTCCTCCTTCTGCTCCTTCTGCTCCTTCTGAACCATGGTGCAAAGGAGAGCTGGTTCACAATGTTGTTGTTGGTCTTTTCAGAACGAAAACGAAGAAGACACTTTCTTGGAGAATGGTCATGGCCATGGAAAAAAGAAGAATAATATTCCAATGGAAGAGATTGAAATCCGCGTAATAAGGTTAGTGAGTGTCGGAGGGGAGGGGCGTTGTGGCTCACTTGGGTTGCTTCTTTTCTGTTTTCCTACCAGAAGCTGCCTGTTTTAAAGTCGATTTTCCAATTGTGTTTTCCCTACTTGTTTCAGTTAGTATAAGCAGCCCTGGGTTTTCAAGCAAAGACTTTCACTCCAGTATTTTATTTTCTGATCTTGCAGTGTCGATAATCAAACATCGGACACTAGGAGAAAACACGTTGATGATTCGGGCCAAGAGGCCCGATACGAAATGATGTGTAAAGGCATCCTTCTCTGTGTACCCTACGCGGCTAACATTGGCGGCATGGCCACGCTGACGGGCACCGGGCCAAACCTCGTCTTGGCCGGCCAAGTGGACTCGTGAGTACACCCTAAGCTCGTGGAATCTTCATATGTGACCTGCCAAAGCAAGTTTGGTTGTTTAATTTCAATGGTGATCAGGCACCCTACCAGATGTCGAGTTTGTTACTTTGCCCAGTTGTGCTACCATGCAACACCAAAAGAAAAATTAGGTCCATAGGGAAAACCTGAGGGAGTATAGCTCAGCTGGTAGGGTGTCTGCCCTGTGAGTCGGAGGTCTCGGGTTCGAAGGCCCTTACGATTTTTTTCTCATCCCAAGTTTGGTTGTTGCATTCAATACTGATCAGCAGGGGCGGATCCAGGATTGTTACTATGGGAGGGTTTTTTCCCGGTGCGAGTGCCGATGAAGTCGCTCAGGGGGAGGGAGAGCGGTGGCGGGGGCTGGGTGCCTTCTCTCTCCCCGGATGATGCCAGATGTTGCGTTTGATCTATTGTCGCATCATTAAATATGACAACCTGCCCCCTGTCATGGCCGCCGGTCTATACTCCCTAAGTTATAATGGTAAGTGATTGTGGCAAAACAAGTCATATGGGAGGTAAACCACATTATTTCCACAATGCAGAATCTACATTGGACTCCAGTTGATATTTTGCATATTTTTCTTCGCAGGCTGTTTGGTGTCGAACTCACATTCGGCGCCTGGATGGCGTTCGCTGTACCCGGTATGATAGTCTGTCTTTTATTTGCATGGGGCTGGCTGCAAATACTCTACATCGATCGCTGGTTGGTAAAAAAATATTGGTCCAAGTTCAAATAAGGGCAAATTATGTGTAGAAGTAATAAACGATAAATACTTAATAATTGGGGCAAGCCGGGCAGAGGTTTAGGTCGTATCTCGAGTGTGGGAGGTTGTTATCTCATTGAAGGGTTTATCCCTCTGTAGGGCTTGTTAAGCTAACGGGATGGCCAATCCCAATCAGCGAGGAACACCTGCAATACCGTGTTTCGAGACCACCAGTTGGCTTCATAACTCAATTGGTAGGGCGTCTGCACATTAAGCAGAAGGTCCGCGGTTCGAATCCTAATAGAGCCAAGTTGTTTTTCACTGCATCCAGATTTCCCAAACTAATGGACATTTTGTGCCCATTTGTATGAAATAGATTACGATCAAATTGTGGTTTTTTTTTTTTAAATTTCTTTCAGGTGTTGTAAGAAGTTGGGTGATGTCGAGTTGGACCACAAGGGCGCCGCCAAAGTTATTAGGAGGCAGTACCAGAAATTAGGACCAATGTCGTAAGCATTCTAAATTTAACGACGGAGGGAACTTGGGGAATGATGTTAGCCTTGTGTGTTTTACGTGAATATCGTCTGGTGTATCGACTAACTTCCTTTGACATGCACTTGTACTTATAAAGGATATTAGGATCAAACCAGACAACTTCAGAATTTGTTTTCCCCGATCCTGATAGGAAATCTCGTTACATGAAACGTTCTTTATTGCATGGAAATTAGTCATCCCTCAAGGAGTGACTGGGTATTGACTAATCCTAAACTGGGTGGCCAGTTCATGAACTAGGGTACGTAATAAGCCTAGCGTACATCGATATTGCAACTGGAAGCAACTCAACTGATCAGTTGCTGTCGATGTGTGCGTAGCGCGCACATCGACAGAAACGGATTAGTTCCGCAACTAGCGGCAACTGGGAGCATCCATGCAGCTATATCTACATTTCCAGAGCGCGCACATCTACACGGCAACTCGGTAAAGCGCAGAGTGCACTGCCCTTGCAACTGAAAGCAACTTTGCTTGCAGTTGCTGTCGATGTGCGCGCACGTGATCAAATGCACGCGAGCAACTGGCAGCAACTAGTTGCAAGTACGCGTACATCGACGCAACTGACCGCAACTGGGTACAACTTGTTGCCAGGAAGTAGAACATGAGCAACTCGCGGCAACTGGGATTTTTTCAGTTGCCAGTAGTTGCAAGTGCGCGTACATCGACCTTTATGAGCAACTGACCAGTTGCTTCCAGTTGCTCCCAGTTGCTCCCAGTCAACTTCCTCCCAGTTGCCGGAAACACCAGTTGCCACTAGTTGCTTCCAGTTGCAAGGTCGATGTACGCTAGGCTTTACAGCGCCAAAATGACAAAACCTTTGGTTCGCTTGACTGGTTATGATGCGATAAAGATTTGGTCGAGATATTGGGTTTGTTTTGCCCTTACCCGACGTATATCAGTGCTAGCTTTCCCGAGACACTATGAACAACTTCATAGCGTGCTCGGGTGGGATATTTTTGGAACACCCTGTATATGGTGCACGTGGTACCGTGTTCACCGACTTTCGGTTGCTAGGCATCGGCGTGTACCGCGTAGCAACAACTACGTGACGTAAACAATGGAAAAGGACCGGTTTGTTTGCTGCCACCAAGCATTTCAAAAGTATCCATTAAAACGTAGACTGGTTTCCGTCCTCATATTCCACAATCATATATATGACAGGTAAAGGGTGCTTTATCTTGATCTGTGATTGGTCGTCTTTGCGCGTGCGCAATGTGTGCTTTATATATTTTTTTTTAAATAGGGAAAAACACTTTGCTTTAGGCAATGTTTATTTAATTTGGCTAGGTTTGACACGCTTAGGCAGGTTAGAAATGTCAATGTAAAATTTAAGCACTTACTAAAAAAAAATAACCACGTGACTACGGGCAGATTTCTGCCCGTCATAGCTTCCCTTTACCGATCCTTATATTTTCGCAATAAGCGATAGGATCGGGAACCAATCTAATTAAAAAGTTACTTTCAGTGTTTTTATTATTTAAAAAAAGTTATGTTTCCGTCTTATAAAGGTTTGCTGAAAAAGGAGTACTGGCCCATTTCATTCTTCTGATTGTTCTCTGGGTGACTCGCAAGCCAGGATTTGTGCCTGGTTGGTCTGAACTGTTCCCCAAAGAGTGAGTCATCTCGTTCCTCGTTGTTGGAATTCACGGAGGAGAAACAATTTAAAGTATAAAATTAGTGGCCTTACATCAAGCATGATTATATAAAGAGAGAAATTTCAAAACGTGTTGCACAAAAGCCAAAAGCGTGAAGAATACGTGCCTTTACGGTCCCCCCACAATTCACTGCGCGCGGTACATGGTGCAGTGCATGATGGGACGGGAATCTAGTAAGCCTACACTCGTGCGAGGCGCTCACTTACTTACGTGTACAAATGAATGAGATTTCGCAGTTTTCGGTCGCTTTAATCTCGTAAAACGTGGCCAATTTGCCCGTATCCACGAGTTGGCGACAACGCATTACCGTGACCACGGGTTTTCGACAGTCATCTCAATTACCCTATTCCAACCCTAGACGCCGATATAATCCCAAAACAGATATACATTATAGGTTGAATCTGTATCTGAGCTCTATATTACCAGTTAACATTTGTGTCAAAAACACAAATTCGCCACGCTTTACGAGTTTGAAGCGGCCGAGAACTCCACTCACCTGCGAAATCTCATTTATTTGTGAACGTACGTATGTGAGCGCCTCTGCGAGTGTACTAGATTTCAGTCCCGTCATGCACTACCCATGTACCGCGCGTAGTGAATTGTTGGTTAGCCATAAAGGCACGTATTGCCAATGGTATATACGTGTAGAAAAAGGTGTCCTATTTGTGGTCCTCAAAATCAGATCATGTAAACAAAACGGGAAGATTCAAATTGAGCGCGTTTTGCCCTAAAAACCATGCGAAAAAAATATCAATATCAAAATTTTCGACTTCGGATATCGTCTATGTCAGAGGTCCCTTTGCAGTTTGCACCTCTTGATGAGTTGCGCAAAACGGAGGTGTGCAATGACATTAGGGGTGATCCTGCATTCCTTCAGAAGCTTTCGGCTGCAGCACGTGCTTTCTACCACCATCTCCAGCGATGTATATCGACATTGAAGGAGGCCAAGTCGAAAGTGGCAGATTTTTTTCGCATGGCCTTTAAATCTCACCCTCTCGGAGAAGGCTGCAGGCAACTTGCTAAATGTAATTTACCATTCTTGTTTACATGATCTGAAATATTGGTTTAAATCCGTTGGCAAATGACAGAGTAATTTAGGATCAAAAGTAACATTTTTTGACGCGTATAGTGTTACTAAAGTCGAGTTACTTGAAATTTTCCCCCACAGCTATGTGACGGACGCCACCCCGGCCATGTTTGTTGGACTTTTGCTTTTTCTGGTCCCATCGCGCATTCCCGATTATCTTCGCTGGCGCATACCAGAAGGTTAGTTGGGACTCCAGTTTGTAAATTAACCGTTAGCTTCTGCGTGTTTTACGTGAATAGCGTCTGGTGTACCGACGTACGTCGCGGGTGTATATACACGGCAGGAGAGAATGTTGCTAGGCATTGGCGTGCATCACGTAGCAACGACAGCGTAGTGTGTGACTTTATCAATTTCACTTGCATTTAAAACTGATGAATTCAGGGCTCCAGGTTACACGCAAAAGGATATTTCGTCTAAGTATGTCGTAAAAGTACCGCATGTTGATGATAGGCCTATAATATATTTCAAATCGCCTAGTTCCATTGTCTTACATTCGTAAAAAGAAATAAAATACCGGTTTCGTTTTCTCATGTGTCTTAATCTCAGACGAATCCAGGAACCAGAAGGAAAAAATCCCAGCCCTCCTTGAATGGCCAGTTGTTAACGAAAAGATGTGCTGGCAGGTTATCCTCCTGCTCGGCGGTGGGTTTGCCTTAGCCGAGGGTTGTAAGGTAACAAACGACCCACGTAGATTGCTGGTTACGCTGTAAACAATACATAGTTCCGACCTGTCAATCAACCGAACCCGCCGACTAATCACAACAGAGCTAGCAGATATCACCCACATAGGTCAAAGTGCACAGTCTCATCACACATCACGCGATGTTCTGCCCCATACAATTTGTACAGTGTTGTATGCGATGATCCGGGTGAATTTTTGGTTTCAAGGCCGGTCGTTTCGTTGTTCAAAGGTACGAAAGCACGTATTTCATGATATGACATCCCTGTATTACTGGCCCTTTACTCGGTGTGTTCTAAGATAATTGTCGACCCTGAAACATGAATACCTTTGAGTTTTCTCCAATGAATCTGTGCTTTCCGTTAAAAGTCCCATTGCTTTGTGCGTTGTGTGCCGCCATTTTGACGATAGCGTGTGAGCCATAGCAACAATATCCAAGGGGGCGGGGTTAACTGGGCAAATTCGGAACTATGCATTGCCCGTAAATTTTACGGTGGAAAGGTGTGCAGCGAGTTGACACCTTATACCGTAATTTTAACGGTTATCCCGTAAATTGTTTAACGAGAAATCCCGTAAAATTCTAAGTTATTCTCGTATTTTTACGGTGTCTTTTCCGTACTTTTTCCTGGTGCTCTAATTACCCTGTCCAGTATTATTAACTTCTGCTGATTCGTGTAAGGTATGTGGCTTGACAGTAATTCAACTATGATACACCTGTAGTAATTTATATTTATGCTCCGTGTAGGCTAGGCCTACATCGTATATCCCACTGTTGCACACAATGCATAGTTCCGAGATTGCCGAGTTAACCCCGCTCCTTAGATATTGTTGTTATGTGCTCACAAGCCATCGCAAAAAAATGGCGCCACAACGTACAAACCAACGGGACTCGGCATGGAAAGCACAGATTCATTGGAGAAAACTCAAAGGTGTTTATGTTTTAGGGTCGACAGTTACCGTAGCACACACTGAGCGAAGGGCTAGTAATGCAGGGATGACATATATTCATAAAAAATGCGCTTTCTATACCTTTGAACAGCGAATCGCCCGACATTGAAACCAAAATTCACCCAGTCACTGGCGCATACAACATACAAACTGTATGGGCAGAAAATCGCGTGATTGCGTGATGATTGCATCACTTTGACCTATGTGGGCGCCGTCTGATAGCTCTGTTGTGATTGGTCGGCGGGTTAGGCTTGATTGACAGGTCGGAACTATGCATTACTCGCTCATCTGTCGCCAGCTTAAGTTAACATTTATCCAACCGCTGTCAATTTTGCATCTTTTCAAAGCAACAAAACTCAATTACAAAATGCAACACAACTGAAAACTGAAAAAAACTACCATCTTTACGAGGGAAATCTTCTCAGTTACGCGCAATCCCACAATGCATTGTGAAAGGATGTTTACGGGTTCGGCCTTAAATATTTATTTAGTTGCGTACTTTCTACCGAAAAAAAAAATTTCGGTAATTTTGTACAGTGTAGGCCTACTTAATAAACCAGTTGATCCCGGGATTATTTTTGGCAAAAAATACATTTTTTTTAAAAAGGCAAATGTGATTCGCCAAAGATTAAAGCACCACAAATACTGACTAGAGTCATTTCTGCATTCATTGTATGAATCCTTTTACCCCATCTTTCCAGGTTTCGGGTCTCTCAGCCTGGATCGGCGATCAGTTTTCCATCTTCGATAACTTTCCTCCGTGGGCAATGGCCTTTATCTGTTCGATCATTATAGCCGGCTTTACCGAGGTGACTAGTAATACCGCTACTGCTACCATATTCCTCCCAATTCTGGGCAGTTTGGTAAGTCTTGAAATCTCACCAACTCAATACTTCCAAGGAGACTGTAGGCCTACACAGTTGGGAACTTTCGCTAGATTGAGCGTAAACGCTACATTCAAGCTGCCAGGTTTAATCGCTCGATCCGCGGGCTGCGGAATAAGGCGATAGCCCGTTTCGGCGTTGGTATGGGAGGAGCTCAGTTGGACGATTGAGCACGGTGATAGTTATAAAATATCCGTTTACAGCAAAAACCAATCAGTATATGAGGTTCAGGATTTTACAGCTTAAAGGGGAAGAATCCCCTTGACGAAAATCCAGCATTTAGGCTTTTTTGACAGTCCAAACATCCCTCTTGCCGACGTGGATTTTTATTATTTTTTAATTGTCGGTTTTAAGTGGATAATTTGCAAGCAAAAGTGCGCTTTTCGAAAATGAGATTTTCGCGATTTCTGAAACGCTCATTAGGTATTCATGATATGCGCGTGACCCCGTGACGCAATCCTGAGAAAGAGAAGTCAACACGATTGTTAGCTCAATACGTTTACACGCAAAAAACTTGGAAAACCGTCTCTGTTAGATGGTGTTTTTTGAACAATTTTGTTGGTCCAAAAAGCCAGATATATGCCCAGTAGCTGCGTGGTTGTATGTTTCACCAGATGAGACACTATGAAAAAAAAGAGCAGAAAGATTTTCTTTTCTATTACCAAGAGAGAGAAAAATGAGTCGCTCATTCTAACTTGTACCGGCCGATGTAACACGTGGGAACTATACGGCCCGCAGGGAACCGTTTAATGCTGTACACAGACCGCTGTGAATGCCGTTCGTTCCGTGACAAAACCACCCGTCGCAATGCACCAGTATTTACTTCAAAAGAGCTTCATTGTGAGCCACGATTTCACCGTTTTTTCACAAAACAGGTAATAGTAGATTGTTGTCATATTACATGAAGTGTTTTTTACGTTTGTATTTTGAATTACAAGGACAAAACAGGCATGATAAACATTCACTTCGTGTATTTTCCATTCAATACTGCACAGGCCGTTTTGTATGTTTCTCAGGATGACGTCAAAACCCTGTTGATAAACAGACCAAGTGACCTCGAGCGTTTCAGAATTTCGGGTGAAGAGGGTCGGAACTGCTTTACGTTTTAAGCAAAAGCCTGTCGATTTTTTTGTGAAAAACAAGTTGTGATGGTGTTGTAGACACATACCCCTCCATGATAAACAGAAAAACTCAAAAAATGTGGAAGGGGGGATTCTAGCTGTTTAATACAGAAAATGAAACGCAGCCCTATGATCGGCAAAATTATACGTAAACCGGAAATTTTTTTCTCAGCTTGCGCTGTTTAAGAATTATCGAATTTATCGCAACATGCGCAAATGTCTAGTTTAATGCGCAAACTCATTTAAACGAAGCCCGTTTTCTGCAGCTCGATTGAGCGATTGCAGCTCAAAGCGGCGGCCAAACGGTAGCTGTACTGCGCAGCCCATCCGATTGAGCGATTACGCTTAATCTATAGCCAAAGTTACACCTTACCTGTCTACATGCCTGTCATACTGGAATGGGGGGGGGGGGGGGTGGGGGGGGGGGGGTGGGTGGGATGGGGCGGGGGTGTGCTCGGGGGCTCGGGTCGGCATAGTGGTTCTTTACCTGGCTTTCACCTCTGACATCCCGGGTTCGATTCCGGTGTGTTTGTATAGATTGGGTTTGCAGTCCCCACTGGGATTCTTTTGGGAGTTTCCCTCCCATGCACTTCTAAAACTGCATCTCCTTCGTTGTCATCTCAAGTTGATAATAAAGTAAAATTAAAGCTAAAACCGTATAGTTGACGGCATAAAGGGCCTATAGTTACCGAAGATGCCGTAACAACACCACGTTTAAGCGTACTGGAAAATGCAGTGCAGCCGGAGTGATAACGCCACCATTTCTCATTGCGATATTTCTCCCCTGCGTTAAAATCACCGATTGCGTTTACGTGTGATTTTGCAGTGGATGTTTGAATAGCCTACAATGTACACATTAGCTCGGACTAATTCCTATTCTAGTCGGAAAAAGGCAAAAATGTCAACTGCAACATTTTCTTCACAGGGTGCAAGTATCGGCGTGCATCCGTACTACTTCATGTTACCGGCTACATTAGCATGTTCCTTCGCGTTCATGTTGCCCGTAGCCACACCGCCAAACGCCATCGCATTCGCCTACGAACAAATCACCGTTATGGATATGGTAAGTATCTAAATTATTCAATTTTTTTTTCAGAGTTAAATTTCTCTTCAACGTGTTCATATCATGCAACTTTGCAAAAGAAGAGGGCGCAATTTTATTTGGGTATGATTGTTTCAAACAATTAATTTGATTTACATGTACTGAAAACCAATAGAAATTTATCAACGTTTTGTTTTTCTTTTTTCAGCAGAAAGGTCAAATTGGGCAGTTCACAAATGAGAGGCACTCAAGCATGTTGCGCTTAATTTCGGGTTGCCAATAGGCGAAATTGACATTTAGGAATAGTTGTCATCCTTGATAATTTTTTTTAACATATTTGTACAGATGCATACAAAAGAAAAAAATATTGATAAGTTTCTTTTGATACTCGGTATTTATAGACAGAATTGTAAATAAAACAAGTGCAAAGTGAAAACTACTGTTATTTTAAATTTAATGCGAATTTATACCCAAATAAAAATGCGCCCTTCTATTGTCCATCATACTTAAAATAAAAAAGCTTTTGGAAGACGCAAGGTAGACAACTTTATCACTTTCCATAGACTCGTGAAATTTCAAAACGTAGCCAAGGAATTCGGTTCCGTTCTGAGACGTAAAACATAACTGGATAATGAAAACCGGAGGAGAACTTTAAAAGCATACCAGGTGCAAAAAAAGGACAACGGACACTGTCTTGGTGTTGCCCTCTTTGCGCCCTAAGCGTTAATCCAAAATGGCGGCGCCCATATCGGCACAATCTCATCCGCCATTTTGTCCACCTCCTTCCCAGGCCAAGACGGGTTTCATGCTGAACATCATCTGTATTATCGTGGCCAACATCAGCATTAACACGCTGGGGATGGCGATCTTCGACGTGGGTACGTTTCCGGAATGGGCCAATACCACTTCAGTGTGAAGAAGATTTTTTTCATTGTGATATTTTAACACGTAATGAAGATGGTGCGATATTTATCACGAGGTGGCGCTGTTTGTAGAGTATTGGCAGTTGAGTTTGAAAGCCATCCTATAAAGACGGATCGTGATTGGAAAACTGTTACAAACGGCATTATCTCCACGTGTGATTAAGGATGTGTAGTGTAAAAACCATCCTGTGTGTAAGTCAGCTCGGTACCTCATCTACGTTCCGAGAAAACAACGAAAAACTCATGTCCATGTTTTCAAGAAATTGTACGATGCCACCGTCTTATTTAGGCTGGTTCCTTGGTTTTACTGCACGGGAAACTAAGCCATAATATAATACCACGGTCGTCAGGGGCCTAGTTTATTTCACACGAGGGCGCTCTTGTAAAAATGTGTGTGAACACGCATTTATATACATTTATCTTCAATTGTTTTATTTTTTTTAAATATCATCTCGAGCGGGATAATTATATTGGGCAGTGGGAAACACTTCTTTCATTTGAGTAAGGTTTTTCTGGTTAAAGTTATATTGTCCGTGGTTCTCAGCAAATTCGATTTGTTTTTCTTCTCGGAACGAATTTTTAAAGCATTTACTCTATTTTAACGGAACAAAAAAATCATACTTTGTATTTTAGACATCGGCAACCCTAAGAAAAACGCCGTTTTTATACGGCCGGTTTTTGTTTTTTCTTTTTCTTGCGCCTTACCTATAGACTTGCCCAAGTCTGACTTCCCGTATTTGGTCTGTGGTGCGCGGCGTGTGGCGCGCCATCTACACTGATGGCCTGTCTGATCTCTTTTCTTTTGTCCCGGAAAGAAGGAAACATATTGGACGTGCCACTGGTTCGGATGGCGCGCTGCGCGTTGCAGACCAAGCACGGGAGGTCAGGCTTGGGCAAGTCTACGCCTTACCGTGAGTTGAATTATTGACAGTAATTATTGTTCGATAACTAACCGTTGGTCGATTTTTTTTCGTTGATGTCTCATTTAAAAGCGAATAACTTTTATGTTTCTAGAAAAAATATAAATTCAAGAAAAACATATTTTTCGAGGTGCCACTCCAAAACGCACGGACAATACATCTTTAAATGGGTGATTTAAAATGATATTTATGCACAAACTTCCCTCCTTGATCGACAAGCGCATATTCCTTCATGCAAACGTACCCTCCGATATAATCTGTACATTTTGTAATTATATTTTGTACAGGTTTCTGCAGTATGTTTTTGAAGCTAATTGCTAACAAAATCGTTTGACAGATATTTAATTTATTAATCTTTTTAACTTTTTAAAATATGAAGAAATTTGTGAAAAATTGAACTTAGTCATAGTGATGCTATTAAAGCGAATACTTTAAATATTTTTTATTTGTAAGAAATGATGTGCATGACTACCTCTTGTGGCAAGGTTAACTGCACCAGCCTTCGTAAGAGCCGCTTAGGCAGGGTGCACCTCTCCGCCTAAAGTGCCTCACTGACATTTTCAAAAAGATTCAAAGATTAATAACCTAACCAAATTAGTTTTTGAAAGACCTTAACTGCATGATTCTCACAGAAACAAAAGTGTTACATCTCTGTTGGGATCACTTTGTTCAATCGGGTCCGAAGAAATCACAGAAACGGAAAAGTCTCTAAAAACGATTCCAAAGTGATTGGTCGATCAGTGCCTTGTTATCCACAAGTTCACTGTATTCGACAAACTTCTGTGCTGATCAAGAATCAGTTTGTTTTTTAACCATATTGTTTAGATCATTTTTACGGCGGCGTATTTGAGTAAAGTGCTTATCCCAAGTCTGCACGGCAGAGTTGGAACTCAGTGCATAGTACAAGTACAATGTGGAAACAAAATACGTCTTACAAAATAACAATGTACGGTGCTGTTTTATTTTAATAATTATGTAGAATACGATTCCTTACGTACAAAAATTACCCCCACAAAATTAAAAAAAATTGTAAGAATATAAGTGAATGGAGCGATGTCGAATCTTACGGCACATGCGTTAGTTTATGTGTATGCATTGCAATTAACTCATACAAAATGTCCTCTGTGCAAGAAAAAAATGAATTGACATTTGGCTCAATAAATAAAATGAGGTACAGTGCATAAATAAATTTGTCAAAATACCCTTTTCTATAAGTCACGTGTTTCTAGACGATGTAAAAAAATTGATCTCTATTCACTGGGGTGTGTGCAACAATTATGCGAGAAGTGAAGCAAGGCACAACAATACTTTGGCTAGACTGGTGCCCCTGCCGGTCCGGAAGACCCAAATAATTAAAACATGCAATCGAGTGAAAGTGGTACATGTATAATAGGTCTAGGCAAAGCATTGGGCACACGACGATTTGATCCTACTGGTTTACTTAATCGTGGTTGTAACGAGGTGCAAGATTAAATTAGTGCGACCATTTGGAAGGACATACTTTTCCATCATTTGTATGGTTATTCGTAATTGTCTAAGAAAATGATATCCTCGGTGCATAATTGAAAGAAAACCAACAACATCCTTTCACACAATTGGCAAGTTCATGAATCCCCGGACATCCACCACATATGTTGTGGTAACTTGAACAATGGTGGACGTCTTTGGGTGAAAGACAGAATTTGCCGAGATTTGACATTGACTCACTGGTTCCGAATCGAGTGGAATAGAGTACTAAAATGAAAACGTCACCCCGAGATTACTGAGTCTACACTACAATCAGTGGACTGTTTCCCTGTGCGTTAGTAATGTTTGTTTTAGAATACCAGCGAATGTTTAGCCCTGGTAACTGACGTCACACTTTAGTATATTCAGACGTAGTAAATCATCTCTGGCTTTTCGTTCAGCTGCAGTAGGCGCATTTGCACGCTTCTCATTTCCACAACGAGGCGACGCACCTCGTTATGAAATCGCGCGCTATCCCGTCTCTCGCTACTGCTGTGTGAGCGCCTTGGGAGTCCGGAACCAGTCCGCATGGGCGAATATCGCATAATGGCGTTGTTTTTGATGCACCGGTTTGGCCCGTCGATTGAAGACACCAGCGTGTGTCGCCGCGGGACGCTACCGGACGAAAGGCTCTTGATCAGAGGCGGGTGTCGTCGCATCGGCCTGGTGCCGCTGGCGACAGGGTTCTCGTGTAAATGGTGTAGGTACGATCTACCCGAATTTTGGAGGCACAACTCTGCGTGTTGCTGCTTAGCCGATCGGGCCGGGGACGGGGTCCCAGACGCCTGATCCTCGTCAGTTACTGAACACTGGTTATCATTCAAATCAGTCGTGAATGTACTCGTGGTCCGCGAGTCCAACGAATGGCGACCAGAATCGTCTCTTTGTAGAAGGCAATGAAGTTCAACCTCGTGCTCAAAACCCTTAGTGTGGTTCTGGTACATAGGCTCGTCTTGTTCGGTACCCTGTATACTCGTCTCAGGCAGATGTAAAAGCATGTACATGTCCTTTTCTTGACAGAGGTGGCCTGCCCACTCGGCCTCGTTCTCGCTGCCGTTATTGTCAAACCGGTTGAGTAATCTCAATTTAGCTTCGAGCTCGGCAATGCGGTTATCCAACTGAAATTACAAAAATAGACAACCCATAAATCTGCCACATAAGTCATAAAGTAAATAAGACAAAAATAATGTAGATAAATTCAACCTCGTACATCAAACGAGGCAGATACACGTGATTAGGACTGAGGTGGTGTTCAAACCTCGTCGGGAGAAGTGAACGCCCTAGTACCATGTTTAACTCACAAGGTAAATTAACTTTCTTAGTGATTTAAATGTTATTGAGCTCTCTGGCCAGGAATCGGACCTACATTCCAGCTATATCTGATACATGATGAAGGCTTTGCGCTTTGCTGGCACGAGCGTACTTTATAGGAATCTTGGGGTCCAGACTGTTGGGACCTGCTTAAACAAAGTGATTCGCGTACTTATGAATAAAGTGTTTCTGGGAGAATCCTACAGTCGTGGGCTCTCGGAAAACCCATGTAGAACCTGCGTAAGATAAGCTGACCTCTAGATCCGCGCGTCTCCCAAACGGTCCGAAGAGTATGCAGAAGGGGGCACTTTAGGCAGAGTGGCACACCCTGCACAATAGGTGGTCATACACGTTACTGACCGACAAAATGTTAACGTCTATCAGCCTCCTCAGCTACAGTGTAATTTGCTTATTTTTTTCACTTCTGAATCGTATTTAACCCCTTCAGTCTCAGGAATTTGGACAGAAAAGGGATCCCTTTCAACAAATCCAACTTGGGATGGGAGAAAACAAAATGTAGGCCAATACACATGTGACCGAAGGGGATATTAAAGACGTGACGAGCGGACCAGGGCAGTTCCCAAACTCCTACCTTATTCTTCTCTTTCCTGAAGGCTCTCGCCTGCACCTCGGCCCGGTACAGGCTCTCCTTCATCTCGGTCGTTTCGTCCGTCACGAAGCGTCTGGTGCGACCTTTGATCTCTAACCCTACGGACTTGGTTACGGGGTCACAGCCCAGGCGCACTGCATGGATTGTGTACACCTGAGAGGGGGAGGGAGATACGTGTCATTGCACAATTTTTATAGAAAAAAAAAATGGCTTGTAAAATATTGTTACAACGTTTAAATAGACCATATCGAATTACGCACATGTATCAAACATCTGTCAACTAAACTAGCGATTTTGCTACGACTCCCCGCTTTCCCGTCCCCCTTAGTCTTGTGGAGACATGGCTTTGTTCTCGTGCACAAACTCTGATGAATGGCTAGAATTTGGTTAAAAAACCGTCATATCACTCCTATTTCAACCAGATGTTTTTTCCTGGAGCTAAAATTTCGACCGAATTCTCCTAATTTCATACACTAGAGGATGTAGCGACCAGAATATTTTTAAAATCCCTAATTTTTTAGTACATTCCATTTTTCTAATCAGCGCCATCCTTGTGGAGACCTTTAGAATTGCCTTGTGGAGACCTTTACACTCTTTTGTTACCTTTAGAACCCATGTCTTCACAAGGTACCAAGTTTCGGTCGCGAACCTTTTGCTTGTTTCGCATGGCGTCTGGTGTACTGACGTACTCATTTTACATGCAGAGGACCAGACTAATTGCCAATGACGTGCAGTCACTTTGAGCAACCAACAATGGAAATTGGGCACACACCATTGTTAATAACAATGGTTTGTGCCCATTTTCCATTGTTAGTTGCTCATAGTGAGTACCGGTTTGTTTGATACAAAATGCGCACTTGGAAATTCCGAATGGGTGCAGTGGTTTACCATCTCACTGACCCTTCAAACTGGGGCCT
The DNA here is from genome assembly GCA_037783545.1 of Henricia sp. BOLD:AAB3569. Classification (NCBI taxonomy): domain Eukaryota; kingdom Metazoa; phylum Echinodermata; class Asteroidea; order Spinulosida; family Echinasteridae; genus Henricia; species Henricia sp. BOLD:AAB3569. The sequence goes on along the minus strand of JBBELK010000261.1, from coordinate 1,308,534 downwards.
AATTTTATAAAGCTTTAGAACTAAAATTTGCTTAGCTCAAAATGGTTACCAGCCAAAATCGTATAAATGTTGTGTATTGCAGTTGACTAGTGTTCTGCTACTTTGCTAAGAACACAAATATTTGACCTAATTCATAATCGGGTCCAATTCGTAATCGGGTCGTCATTCTCACCTTGGGCACGAACAGGAAGCACAAGGTCATGGTGGTGGTGATGCATATACAAATGGTGACTAGGATGAAGGATGTGGTGAGTTGGTCACCACGGGTCACCAGGTTGGATACCACCACGGCCAGAATGCTCATGATGGTCACGTTGTAAACACAAACCTTAGGTGTGGATTAACACAGAACAAAATGACCAAATTAGGGGCAATCTGGTTGGTGTGGGTTTCCCCTTATACCTTTCACCTCTGGCATTCCGGGTTCGATTTCAGGGCGTGTACATGTAGATTGGGTTTGCAGTCCGTGCACTTATGCGTGGGTTCCCCCCAGGTAACTTTCTGGGTACACCCAGCACGATATGTGACAAAGGGACTCCCCCTACTACCCCTATATCTCAACCGTAGAGTTAGATATGAAAGTGCGCACTCCCAATACATGATGTGCACGGTGGGCAAAGGGGAATAGTGTTGGTGTTGCCCACTTTGCATTCATAGCGTTAAGCAAACATGGCGCCGCCCACATCGCCACAGTCCACACACGTGACTTGAATAGTCAGTGCACACTCTAGTATTCTATATCTAACTCTATGATCTCAACACACTCTTCCCTTTAAAACCCGAAAGGAATCCTTTAAAATTCCTTGGATGTTTGAGACACAATGGGGAAACAATGGAAGGGGATCGGAGAGTACTTACCCTCTGTCACATATCGTGCTGCATAATGGATTGGGTTTGCAATCCCTATACTTGACCGCGTGGGGTTTCCCTATGAGATTTCCCTTGGGGTTTTCCTCCAACCTCTAAAACTACATCTCCTCTTTAATTATCATATTGAGTTGATAACAAAGTAATGTTAAAGCTGACACCGTATAATGTATGGCATAAACTTAAGGGTCTTTGCCGAAGTTGCCATAAAATTAACAACAACAACATGACAAAAATTACTGAATTTATTTGTATAAAAAAGAAAGGAATTCGAATTCCAAAGAATATTTTATCTGTTATGGACAAATACATTAATAGGTCTGTAAAGGATAATATCCGAGGTATGCGCCATGGTGCGTGTTTGTGCCTTTCAGCAAAGCATTACGTAAGGTTACGCAAATACATTGACGCCCCGGTAACAAAAGAACGAAGAAAATTGAATTCCTTACGGAACACGGTGTGTGCTATGTTGTTTCATTCAATAAAATTCACAGTCGTTGCAGAGCAAAACATGGTACATGTACATTGTAGACGAATCTCTCACTGTTATGAAACTGGAAACAGTTTGGAACCTGAAAAGTTTGGAACCTGTTGTGTTGATTTCCGTGGACAAGTAATGGAAATATCTACCATCCCCTGGACGTTACGTGGATCTCTGGAACATTGCTTTTGTGGTTTGTTTTCCGATGGAGCAAAGTAGGAAATATTACTGGAAGAGTTCTGAGTTCTATGGAAATGCACTTCGCATTTGCCGATTCTACACAGCAGACCACAGAGTTCGAAATTACGTTTGGAACGATTTTGCATAACTTCCCAATTTTTGTTCAAGGATACTCCTATCGGCAACTATAGGATCGATGGAGAGCAAAGAAAACCAACACAACGGTAAGATTATTATACTATAGACCAATGGTGATATAGCGCCGTGCCGTAGGCGCAAGATAGACCACTCTTGCAATAAAGTGACGTGCGAAAAGGCGCCATTTGAGTAAGCAAACTAGACGCGCCACGTGCCTGTTTGGCGTATCCTTGTGTGATCTGTGTCGTTGCGAAAAGTTACACCAGCATCCGTGGCAGGTACGTTAAACAGACGCGAGACGCGTCTAGTTTGCTTACTCAAAGCTGAATTATATTGTGTGAAGGAAAACGGGCAAAGTGTGACCGGCGTTCGGGTCAACTCGTACTCCGTCCCAAACTACTTTTAGAAGGCTAAAAGTGATTTTCTGATGTTTACATTGGGACGTTATCATTTTTTATATATCACATTTAGCCCCTTACCAATTTAACCCCATTCGCCGTGTTGAATGTCGCTGCGTGGTTTGACTAGCTAGCGTTCGAGTGACATCTAAATCGACTATGGTTAGTCTAGTTAACTATAGTCGCCCGCCCGAACTTGCTCAAGGTGGTCGGGTTGACTTAGAAATTTGCGTTGAACGTTTTGTCTACGTTATTGTGATTCCGGGCGTTTGAAATACATGTATGTAAATAGTACAATAGGCTGACGTTGCTGATGAAGGTTAACAGTATTTAATTAAATACTCTTCACATAAAGACGAAATTTCCCCCAAAATTAAAAAATGTTCCGGCCTTGATTTTTCTTTTCGTGTTTTCTGCAGTGATTGATACAATAAGGGATACCTGATGAGTTGTTGTAATCACTTATCAAATTTTGAGACAGTTTTGTTTTATTCTTGTCCTTTGTCTTGTCCTCTTTCTTCCTGGCGTGCAAAACAACGTTGAGCCAAATTAGATTAATGAACATCCGTACGTGCGCGTTGTGTGTGCTGCCGGAATGCCTAACGCGCTTCATCCAACCAATGGTATACCTTCATTTGATGGGTCATAGGTCAACTTACAGCAATGTAGTGCGAGTCATTGAGTGCCGGTATCTTGACCTTTCGTGTCTCCCATCCCAAGAACAGCCCGAATAGGAGTAGAAGGCCCTTGTAGGCGTAGACCGCCCCCAACCAAATGTTGAGATTTTCTGATGTGCATACCTCCAGAATGGGGACGAAGGCCACTGTGTCGTTCGACGACTAAATGAAAAAAACATTTTTTTTAATTAATAAAATAAAAATAAAAATAAATTAATAAAAAATAAAAACATGGCGCAGTGGGTGTCGAGGGCTTTATGTGCGCATTTCCATTGCAGAGTCGGGGAACCAGTTTGTGGGGCCATAGAAAAATTCACATGCAAACAAACGGGTGTATTCGTTTAATGTATATTGTTCTTTTTTACTTCCTAATAAAGCAGTACTATATTTTTTAAATGAGCTAGGGTTCGAATCCCGACTGAGATAAGGTTTTCGTTGCTGATTCTAAAATTGATTTTTATTTTAAATCGATTTATTTTGGTTTAGGGATGATTAAAAGACATACGTTTTCATGACGTTTCATCTGCATAATGTACATAGTAATTTTGATATGTTGTTTCATCATCAACCCTAACTCCCTAGGGTGTATGTAAAATTGTATTGATTTTGGAGGATTGAGGAGTGTTAGGGTAAAGCTTATATCGAGCATACACTGTTCAGAAAAACAATTATAAAACTTTACAGTAAATACTATAATAAGGCATATCTGATGAGTGGTAAAATACACTCGTCAGATATGCTTCAAAATGTATCATATCAATTTCTGCGAAGAAAGTTTTTGATATTTTTTTGGGAAAATCGTTTTCAGTTTGTGAGTAGAAAAAGTCCTGTTTTTGAAAAAGAGGCACAAATAACAAACTAATTAGTCAAAAGCCCTGTTTCATTTTATTATCCAGCAATCTATGGACTTTGTGGCACAAAATAATTAGGTTGACGGGGACCGCAAAACCGATGTTTTTAGGACACCGATTTTTATGACAAATGGCGCTCGGGCTAGTTGCCGTGCCGAAAGTGTTCGGCCGTGCGGCTAAAATTAATAGCAGAAACGGGACACAAAGCGATCGCTAAGTACCCTCTCCGTGCATTCGTCTGGGAATACCGAGATGTGTCGGCGGTGTGCCGAAAGTGGTTTTTACAGAGGTGGTCAGGGGTTTGGGAGTAGTACTAAATTGGCAACGGAGCCATGGAGGAAAATCATCGACCAAAGTACAGCGTTGTTTTTTTCTGAGGATAATATCTATGTTCCTTAATGGTGGATCAAAGTCGGCCTTTGATAAATTTCGACACAATACGTACGCCTTTTGACTTCTGTTCAAGTAGACATTGGTTGTTGTTATTCTTAATTATCCTTAGCGTGTTTCACATAAATTGCGTCTGACGTATACTGACGCACTTCCTTTCACACGCATACAATAGTATCCAGATGACCAGACTAAATTGTTGTTGCCATGTAATGTGACCCTGTACATGCGGTAGGTGTGAGGTATAGAATCAATACCGTGTTGACGGTATAGGAGAGAAGGGCATAAAACAATGAGACTGTTAGTCGCTAGGTATTGGCGTGCACCACGTAGCAACAACAGCCTAGTATGTGGATTTTCTAAGCTGCGCCTCTATTTGAAGGAAACATTCAATTTGCCTTTATTTGCATTGTTTTGCGGGGGACGTATTAAATCGTGAACCCCAAACACGACGAGTGAAACTGGCACCAGACTGTTATACTTTGGGATGCCAGCTGTAGAACCATTGCTTCACAAACCATGAAAGCCATGCAACTCGGTGGCCATTGTTGGTAGTCATTTGAGGAAACAAGGTTTTTGCACGGACACTCTCTAAATAATTGTACGTTTTTCCTTAGTAAATTCATGACACTTTAACCTCCTAATTTTGCGTTTTCATCATCAAACTAACATTTTTACATGGTTTTATGTCATAACAAGGAAAATCCTGGGAGTCCATATGTTTGGCTGGGGCACCCTGGATTTCGCATATTTTTCATCATAGTATATTTTGTTTACACATCCAGTCATCAAACTAGGGTGTAGTGAGCTTGATCTGAACATGTCACCTCCTATAACCCACTCCTATAGACTACTAAAGTGAAAACGTCACCATTTGTGTGTTGCCATGGTTATTGGGTCTACACTAAAACCAGTAAACTGTTTCCCTATGCTATACCAATGGACGTTTCAGATGACCAGCGAATGTTTAGACCCAATTACCATGGCAAATGACGTCACACTTTAGTAGTCTATTAGCATGTATCTTTAGATTTTACAAGTAACAAATATGTACCTGTATTACCGGTCCAAACAGGTCAAATACAATTTAAAGAGTGTAAATGTGAGTTCAATTTTGAGTTTAATTAGGGATTCTGATGTCTTTTTACAGATAACATCAAGTTGCCAAAATTTGTTTGTTTGTTTGTCGGCTGTTTTCACGTACACGTTTATGATGTTTTTCCTTCGGGATTATTACCTGAAGTGGTAATCGTTCCTCAACACGGACCATGGGATCGAGGATGCTCCAAAGCGTCAAAATGATAACGTCAATCAGTAATAGAACTCCTATCATGAGGAACAAGGTTGACTCGTGTAGCATCTGCAATGGCAAAGCGAAACGACAAGATCATAAACTTATTTTAGCCAAGTGAATAATGTTTACCAACTGCACAATTGCTTCGATATACATGCATATGTCGTTGCATCTGTTGAAGAAGTGTGTCCAGATCACATTTTGTGATTCCCCTTCCCAATTTTCCCTATGAGTGTTGAACGTTTGATGCCATAGGTGCCACGTTATTCTCATTACCATTTTTTTTTATTTGAAAGTCCATATATTTCAAACGATATTGTTGTTAAAAAAATCGATATTTGTGAACTAATTTACCCGGTTCCATAAAGCAGTGCACTGATTACACCAACCTTTATGCTCCCACATCCAAACTGGAGATTGCAAATTTCCTGTTTTCTTCCCCATAGATATTCAGGAAGGTATTTTAAACGATTCTTAGGTTAAAATGGAATCCATTTTCTGGAAAAATCTTAACAAGCTTCTTTAAATTTGAATAAAAACAGTTTTAGAATGTGTGAAAAAACTTATACTAACTGTCAGAATCTTACCTTTCGCTTGATAACTCTGCTGGTGGCATGTGTGATAATGTGATAGACACGATAGGTCTTCACAAACATGGAGCCGAAGGCGAACGAAAAACCGACCATCAGGAAAGCGGCTCGAATCTGTAGACGAAAACATCAGATATGGCGTCAAAACAACCCAACTTCGGAATTTTACCTACAAAAAGTATAAAATTGATTGGAAAATTGTTTATTACAGTGTGACGTCAGTTGCCGTGGTAACTGAGTCTAAACATTCGCTGGTAATCTGAAACGTCCATTGCTGAAGGACAGGGAAACAGTTCACTGGTTTTAGTGTAGATCCAGTAACATTAACAACATACAACTTATACTTATAGGCCTATATGCACGGCATAATACGCCTCGGCTACGGCTTAAAATTACACTTGAATCAATGGTAGACGGCTAAATATTTAGTCTGGTACCCACCGTACACATGGGAGTGTAGGCCTGGATACCCACTCTCTCTGATTCCAGCCCCAGCATTATAACAGCCACATACACCATGATGCATCCTACTATCGTGATGTTGTTCAGATTCGGACTTGATAATTTGATAAACCTGAAGACGACACGAAAATAATTTCCAAATGTTAATAAAATTTGACCAACTTATAACGTGACAGTGTGAAATTTCATTACAGAGTAAGTTTTTATATTAAAGTTGGGGGGGAAAAATGTCGTTTCCCGCGTTAATGTCAACAATCGGATATTTTTTAAGCATCCGACATTATTTTGCTTGGTTTATGATAAAACCCGGAATACAACTTTCCTTTCCGCTATTCTTGTATTTATATACTGTTTAAGATTTAGCAGTATAGAAGTAAATTGTTCTAAACATCATGGCCGTCGGAAAAAAAGTACCATTGCAAAAGCACAGGGACACGGTTCAGTGATTTGTAGTGTAGAGCCATTGTCTAGGCAACTAACAAAAGATGACGTAATCACTTCGACAGTCTATTCAGCAGAGAAGTTGTAAGCCCCCTGGCAGATTGTGCTGACCAATCATTGAGAAGGAAATGACAGGTCATTATAATGTAGGTAATCACGTGATCTACTGAGTGTGCGCACTTTAGCCTAATGTTGCTATAGACGTGTTGCTGGGTGGCCGAGACCCACTAGAGCTGTGCATTGTTCAGCGTCCAATCTTGTATTAAGAGATCCTTTGAAATGGTTTAAATTTATGTTATTTCTTACTTGGTTTTCCGATATCTGATGTTGAAAATTAGGAAGAGAACGGCCAGCAGTACCCCGCATGCGGCCAGGGTAGTTGCAGTAAGGTACGCGGCAAAGTTTATCCGGAGTCGCTGGTCGAAAACACGGAGCTTGTCTACGGGAACGGTTCCTCCTGGGGATGGGAGGGGCGGTAGAGAGAAAAGTGTGATGTTATTGTCTTAGCTACATGTATGGACAGAGGGTAGGTTGCTTGGGGCTTAAAAGAGAAGTATATCCAATAAAAAAATACATCGTGGTGAACAAGGGAAACTTGTATACATCGTTGTTATATGGCTTGTGGGTGCCGCCATTTTGTCCGAAAACTTAGTAAAACAATAGTAAGGTTTCGGCTGCACACGGTTAGAAAAAAAGACGCCTTTTACTGAATTTTGCGTCATCGGTATGTGCGTACATGTAGGCTATAGCGTTTGCACAAACCGACGCTTCCACACCTTGGGTAAAAACGGGTACCGAAAAGTAAAGGCTTTGGGGTTTAGCTAAACGTGGTCGTGATCACGAAGTCCGTGCAACCAACTTGAACCAAGGCGTATCCCGAGAATAAATCTCCTATTTTATAACATTAGGTCCATAGGGAAAACCTGAGGAAGTATATACAAACTGTGCCTTATAGGTCATCCCAAGTTTGGTTGTTGTATTGCAATGGTTATCAGGCACCATACCAGATGTTGCGTTCATAACATTTCTCATGAAGCGTACACCTCCAGTGTGAATGTTGCATGCTATAGACAGCCGAAGTGTGACGTGCGTTGCCATGGCAATTGGATCTAAACTATCATGGCCGTCGGGAAAAGTACCATTGGAAAAGCACTGGGACACGGTTGAGTGATTTTTAGTTTAGATCCAATTGCCTAGGCAACCAACAAAAGGTGACGTATTCACTTCGGCAGTCTATTGTCTATGCTGATGTTTTTGTTGGTCATGTTTATTTTCCCCCTCAAGAACATCTCTTGCAATGGACGACGCAAAAGCCTGATTAAATTAAATCACCCTTACAACACATGAGTGTCCAGTACGACCGTAATATTACACAGACAAACACTGAAACAAAAATCTCGAGTTCCCCAACAAAATTGGATCGCACTCCGAAGAAATTCCTATTTAGCGAAGAAATTTCTTTCTGGCGAAGCAATCTTCGCCAGCCTTAAATCCAGAAGAATTCCCGTGAGGTCTGAATACTATAACAACCATTCACATTCCGTCTACCGAACTCAATATGTGATCGCATTCTCAGGTCTAATTAAAACAGTCGTGATTCATATTTATCCCCTCCGTCCCCAACAAAGGAGGTCCTTATGCGTTGTCTTATTACGGTCATTCCAAAACTTGATTAATTATTAGGGTTTTTATTATTTTCTCAAGCGTTTTTTATGTCTTGGTAATGTTAAGGATGATCAAAACGTTGATGGAGGTATGCGTAGAATGACGCATCTACATCTACAGAACATGTACACACACAGTTACATGTTATTTACATGGTATTTACATGGTATTTAAATGTTATTTAATGTTTAAATTATCGTAACTCAAAAACTGTAAGAGTGCCCATTCCAAATCTTTCTGGAAATGTTCCTTACATCTTAAGCCATCAAATCAAAAAAATAACGCATTTTGACAAATACGCATTTTTGCAAATCAAGGTACGAGATACAATTTTGATGTGATTTTATAAAATGAAGGCCATTTCAAGAGCTTTAAAATGATGTAAAGTTTATCTCTGTAGGTCCATTACTTCTAGAGATATAATTGTCCAAACATAGCAGGTCATGCTAATTAATCCAAAGTTCGTTGACCCGTATCTCAAAAATTAATTGACCGAATTACATAAAATTTCAGATCTCGGGGTTTCTCAAGGAGTCCAATCAGCACACCAAATTTCATTTCAATCCGTGATGGTCAGGTCCAAAAGCTCGTTGAATTGACACGGAATGACCCAAAACCAATTAGGCCTATATAATGTGCAGCGCATGTGAACATATATCCACATGGAATGTGCGCCATTAAATAATTATAAGTTGATATGCAATGACGTGCACCACGTACCAACAAAAGCGTATAGTATATGTGGACCTTCTTAACTGCACACCCATTTGAAGGTGAAGGTTTCGGGGAGCCAGTAATGGTGCAACGTTTACACGCAATTTCATGGAGCTGTTAAGTAAAATGGGTTATACCAGCCAAATTACATGTCGACTTGTCTTTCTTAGCAACCGTGGCAGAATACCAGTCCATCGCGATACATATCACGTACGATTTTGACTGGTAACCCATTTGTGCATGACAAATACATTTGCATGCATGGATGGTACGTACTTTTCAATCCCATTCATTTCTTCTTTTCCTGAAGTTTCGTTAGTATGACCTTTGGAATAACACTTTTTTTTCGTCTGCAATTTGCTACCGCCAATATACAGTCCGTGGTTCTCAGCAAATTTTATTTTTTTTCTTCGAACGAATTTTTAAAGCATTTACTTTATTTTAACCACAAAACATTATACTTTGTATTTTAGACATCGGCAACCCTATGAAAAACGCCGTTTTTACATGACCGTTTTTGCGCTTTGCCTAGACTTGCCCAGGTTTGACTTCTCGTGTTTGGTCTGTTGTGCGGTGCGTGTAGCGCACTCTTTGGACTGGTGGCCTGTCAAATCTTTGTTTTTTTGTCTCGGAAGACTTTCAGAGACTGAGGAAACAGAAGAAAACAAAACGCACAGACCGTAGGCCTATATCTTAATGTTAAACATCGTGTAAGATTTGGTCAATCTTAGATATGCGTAAATACAGTGTTACGTTTCAGATGAAATGCCAATGTCTAAATGTAAATCGACGAAAATGCGAATACAGCCGTGGTGCTGTTAGGTGTTCTCTGATCTGAAAATGGGGGTAAATGCTTGTGTCCAGAGGTCTATCTAGTGTTTTCCTACGTGTTTCGTAACCAAACCACACGAGACCACGATTTGAAAACAATATATGCGAAAACCAATGAATGTTTTGATGAGATCAACAGGGTGGTGCGCCATATCTGTTTTCGCGCAGTGGTAACAAGATCCGTGCAAAGGTCCGTGTAGTGTTTTTCCTGTGCTCTTTAACCAAACCACACGAAGCCACGATTTTAGATGCAAAAAACTATGACTTGGAGAACAATATTGTTGAATACCAGCATTCCTAAATGAATTCAACAGGATTGCACGCCATATCTGTTTTCGCGCAGTGATAACAAACGTGTTGTTAACTCACTCCGCGCACCGGATTTCATTACCTGAACGAAGACAAAGCGTGCCTTTATTTTTTATGATAAAATAGTCCCGAGAGTTGTGGCTTCTTTGCAAACGCCCTCGAGTTTCGCATGTCGACAACGATCGGGTGACTCTGTGCGAAAAGTGCACGGCGTGTTCCGTGGAGAATTGGGCGGGAAAAAGTGCAAAATCCAGAATCGATGGCGCGAAATGAATGGGTACACACCAGCGTGTTGACTGGACTTGTCCAAGATGCGAATCGAGGTCTTGTATGTGGTTACACTCACACAAACCGAGGGCGGCCTGCAAACCGAGCTCGTCCTCGGTTTGTGATTACTACAGAAATGGCAAGTATTTGTTAACTACACAGTGTTACATGTATGGGTGGGAGGCGGGCCTTTCATATTTATCATAAATACCATCCTCGCTTCTTTGCCGAAAATTACTGAACTTAATGAGCCAATCTCGACCACCCCCCCCCCCCCCCCCTCCCCCCCCCCCCCTCCCCCTCCCCCCTCCCCCCTCCCCCTCCCCCCTCCTATTTCAATGTTGGGCCTGGGACTCGCCGCGGCGGACGCAACTCCGAACAACATTGAAATGGGGGGAGGGGGGGCGGGGAGGGGGCGGGGCTGGCGTACGGGAGGAGGTGGGGGGTGGGGGTGGGAGTGGGGGTTGAGGGGGGAGGCGTGGTCAAACACCGCTCCCCCTGCTCTGGCTAAATTTTAAATGTAATACATGTTCTGCGAGTCCGCCAGTGTCGGCAACATGCCGATATAAATATTAATGGTAACCCTCGCCCCACAAATTTGTCGGCACTCGCATTGGCAGAACACCTCCTCCCTTGAAAATAATTCCTAGATCCGTCCCTGTTAATATGATGTTTTTCACTGTGATGCCGATTCTGCAACTGACGGCTACAGCTAGGATACTGTTGACTTTTGTAGAAAAAACTTCCCCACGCACATATTTGTATTGCATTGTCATGGGGCGTGTTCAATAGCGCAATAGGTATGCCAGTAATGGGTATTTTCCTATATCTTTGAAGTTGAAGGTATTGTCGGTACGGTATGCATACGTATTGCGCTATTGAACGCGCCCCCGGTTCACTGTATTCATCAACAGGTGTAGAACACATGTACTTACAATGTTAATTGCTTGGCATTCTGCCAAGGGTCGAAAGGTATATATGTTCACTGGTCTTTCGACAAGGGTCGACCGTCCAGACAGTTAAACATATTTCGTTTCTCTTGTGTTTCATTTCGTATTTATTTCCTCATTTCATTACTGCAATTTACAAGAAAAATATTTATTTATTTATTTGTTTGTATTCCAGGCCTGTAGTATGTTTTGTTTGGCAAATACATGTGATTATTGTATTTAATAGCGCCCCCATTCGACGAGACTGCAACGGTTGACCCCCAGAAACTAATAAGATATATATTATATTTATACTATTTCAGTTCGGCGGTAAACCGTTGGATAAGACAATGACGACGGATCGCTTTGTCAATATGGCCAGAATAATAAACTCTTCCCAGCTTTCAAATTGACAAAATATCAAATATTTCATTTTTATTCCGTTTGATGGCGTCTGCCCGGGCTTATTTTGGATTAAATTGGTTGCTCCTCCTTCTCGGTCGACCGAGACAACCGTTCTCCACTTTACCAACCCTCTGTCAAACAATTATGTCAGGTTCATCAAAATGACGCATTTTAAATAACCATCCTATGGACAATCACATTTGAAATAAAATCAGGGCAAAAAGGTGTTTTTTCCCCAGTTTGTATTCAGGGGACGACTTTGGTATTCTTATTTATCTAAGTTTTGGCAAGAAATCATTTTAAGCAGAGGCATTTAGGCCTTATTATGGTGTGGCAATTGTATTTGGGGCTATTACGCAATTCGTTTTACTGAGGCTGGCTATATAAGCACGCGGTCGCAAACTACGTCCTCGGTGTTGTACACGTAGTCCTCAGTGTACGTTGTTTACAAGTATATGTGTGCGCGTGTGGGGGCCATCTGCGGTATACGTTGTGTGACAGGCGGATTTTTTTCTACGAAACACCTTTTTTCTGTAAATAACGTCAGATTGTGAATCAGCAAACATGTGTGGTATAAATTTGTCAGAATTTAGAAAAAGCAAGCAGGGATGAACAACAGCGGCGTAGCTAGAGTTCTCTCCATAGGGGGCGACTGGGGGAGCTGGACGTGTCATACGTGTGATACAAAAAACATTCGCTAGTCCATGCGGGCGTCGCTGAGCGGGGGGAGGGGTGGGGGCTGGCTGGTGCCCTTTTAACCCCCACCCAGATTTCTTTTTCACTCCATCGTACTTTACACCAGAGAAACAGCACTTTATACAGTTTTCTTGGGGGAAAATTAAAAATTAAACAAATTAAATAAACAGTAAACAATAAAAGTCCTATGGGGAAAGCCATGCCTCCATATTTTTCTCCGTTTGCCAAATTTCTAGTGGGGGGAGGGGGAGGGGGGGTGGTTGCGACTGGGGGAGCGACGACTTTTCTTGGGGGGTGCGGCTCCCCCACCCTCCACCCACGCGCCCAGGAGTAAATGGGTACCTTGCAAGGGTCGCAGCTGTTGAGCACGGGTGTGTCAGGCTGCCGGGGCTGCGTACTCCCAACGGGTGATAATGTGTAAAGCGCCACGAGTATCCCACAGGATAGATATGTGCGCTATATAATATGCCATTACCATCGATATAAATTCATGTCAACAACTTTCTAAGCGCTCGCCACCAATAATATTTACAGCAGCAAAAGAGCTTCTAATGAAATAAAAACAAAAAATAAGGAACTGTCGCTTTGTTTGCTTGCGGGAACCTTTCCCCTGCGTCTGCGTAATGCAACTCCGGTTGCCAATCACCTGCAATTGTGTACCGAGGATCGATCGCACATAACGGGGGACATAACTTGAGGAAATACTACATAAGCACCCGAACCAGCTGGATAAATATGCATTTAGCAAAATCAAAAGGATAGAACAATGGCCCAGAGTGGACTGAAGTCTTCAAATAACACAGCACGACCTAAGGTGAGACCCATCACGCCACCTGACGTACGGATTTTGCATAATTTGTTAAACTGTTGTAATCGATTGCTTTTATAACCAATAAGATAAATTACAATTGGTATACTGCCTTGTAGCTCAGCTGGCAGAGCGTCTGCCCGGCGAGTCAAGTGTCTCGGGTTGGAATCCCGATAAGGCCCTCACGATTTTTCTCTCATCCCAAGTTTGGTTGTTTCATACTGATTAGGCACCAAACCAGGTGTTGCGTTCGTTAATTTGCCCAGTTGCGCAACACCGAGAGAAAAATTGGGTCCATAGGGAAAACCTGAGGGAGTATACCAACTGTGTCTTGTAGCTCAGCTGGTAGAGTTAGGTGTCTCGGCGAGTCAGGTGTCTCGGGTTCGAATCCCGATAAGGCCCTTACGATTTTTCTCTCATCCCAAGTAGGATTGAAATATACTACAAATGACGTTATTTCCATGTGTGAGTAAAGAATATATCATCTAGGCCTACGTTATAAGAAAACAATGAAAAACTGTGTCCATGCTTTCAAGAAATTGTGCGAAACCACTACCCTATTTAGGTTGGTTCCCGGTTTCATTCATATGAGGTCTTCCTTGTAAAAAAATAAATTGCGTACATGCATTGATTTCGTATATAAAGAAATGATATCTCTGGGCGAGATCGAGATCATTAAGTGGACAGTCGGGTGCAAACACAATATATCGCTGTGTAGCGATTCGCGTAAATGAAGCCGGGGGGGGGGGGGGGAGGGAGGGAGGGAGGGAGGGGGGTGGGGGTGATAAAAATGTGATCTGGTCGCGCTCCTATAGGGTTTTCCGGTCAAATATTTCATAAACATTTTGAGACATTGGCAATCCTGTATACGGGCCTTTGGGAATCCTACCAAAGTAACGGGGTTCCAAAGGCGAAGAGCGTGTTAAGGTGTATGGTACATCATGTTGATGGGTATACAAGTTAATAGCAAAGATTTCTTGTGTATGTAATTATCAACAACAATTAATTGCATACCTTCCCAGATGATGGGAGTAAGATCCCGCCCCTCAAACACAAGTTTCTTCTCCTCCGGGAAAAATAGAGCCACCAGCTTCATAACGCCGCCTGAAAATAAATAAATAATCAATTAACAATACTTACGATGTGAAAAAGCCACAAAATAGTTACAGACAATGGTTACGAAATTATAAAATATTGTTAATCAAATTACATGGCGCGGAGCGTTAGATGTTACATTTATTCAACAAAGAAAGGTAACCATAGTTTAGAGACATATTTTAAGTGAATTTTAATATCATAATTGAAATTAAAATTAATTGCTCTTTCACTTGATGAAGTAACATCTAATGGTGTAATTGGCTATATAAGACAATTAACTCAAGATTTTTAATTGCCGGTTAAGTACACCTGGGTCTGTTTCGGGAGTCGTAGCGCGACAACACTGGACCACGCATATTTATTCTCTTTTTTGTTCAAGATATTTGTTTCATATTTTGACAAATCATGATTGTTACCTTGGTTCTGCCTGAATGTCGTAACGCCATACCGATCAGGTCCTTGAAACCGCACCGGCCCCTTCAAAAGAAAAGAAAACACGAACAACGCGATATAAACAAAAATGCTCTTGCACCTTGTGTGTATACATGTACAGTGGTCGCAACATTGTCAATGATGCGTGCATTGTCAGTGTACGGATACTTGAATGTGATGACACATTTTTACTCATAAATATGGAAATCTAGATTTAACATAAAAACCCAACCTGCGAGTACTCAGTAACAGATGTTAAATTGAGCTTAGATAATTCTTTGTCTGTCGCATGGATCTAAGTGAAAAAGGGTTATTCTATCTTCCATTCGAGTATAAGGGTTTTCCGATGAAATAGTTTATTAATTTTTATATTTTTTTTTTTACTTACCGATACACCAGTAAACCGCAAATCCGACACAATGTCGGCATACAGCTCCCTCATTGGCTTATTTTCGTACGTGAAGTATCCCACGTGAGCCGAACTGGCATTCTGATTGGTCGCCTCGGTCCTGTTCAAGTGGTCCAATGCGGATTTGATGGCGAGTGCAATGGTCCAAACGGCGTCATAGGCGTTTGGGGCGTGGCTACCAGCCGAGGACACGCCTCGTTTTTGCATATTCATTTCAAAGGCGTGTGATGTCTGTGATGTAACAAAGAATACAAGTTCATCTTTTGTGCACGTGACTCAACCTCGATCCCAAAGCTCTTCCACACCCTCAATATTTAACCACTATGCGGCAACGCCCTCTGAATTTAAAGCCACCGTGTGCTATCTTAGTACTCCCAATACAATGCCCTGCCTATAGACTGGTTATACTATCTTCGCTAGTCTGCATGTGTTAAGTGGAATGCAAGAGATCGTATGGACCGGGGAGCAGTCTCGGCAAAGCATTGTCTTGGGAGTACTAAGATGGCCGGCGCAAGGCTTCAATTCTCGTATTGACAGCTGCTATTGCATACTGAATCTAGTGTATATCATAGTATTGTGTGGTTTAAAAATAATCGATTTGAAAGATGGGTCATTCTATAAAGTCCAAATTGTTTGTCCCCGTTACATCTGACATCTTGTAAAATGTTGTAGTTTGTAAATTCATGACATATTTTTAAATGCCTTCTATTTCAAAGAGTGATTACATGAAGTACAATTCACAAAAATATGTTTTGAAGGCATTTGTAATGATACTTGTCGGTTGTATGGCAAATGGCACATGTCAGGTGTAACGGGGGACAGAAAATGCCACTGACACTTTGGACCCCAAATTTATGGAATGACCCAGAAGCCTATTTCCCCCAATACTTTATGCATTAGAGACAGTGCACCAGAGACTTTGCGAATACTTACAAGTACAAACTGTCTTAATTAAAATTTTGTTTTGTTTTGTTAGAATACGTAATTCGGTTTTCACATCAGGGTCCACCCAGTAGACCAAAAGGACCAAGTTGTTTTGAACTTGTTGCTAGACTGGTCACGTGATTGCTATCCTTATTGTTCTTGTAACTTTTGTGTGAAAACCTCGACTACAACGAACATCTCTTTTGAAAAAATCCTGTACTCTTTCAATGTACACTGCAAACAGTCGTTGATACGAACCAGTCCTGAGATAGAGCTGCGATTATCAATGTTAATGTCCAGGCTGTCGATTGCGAAGTATCCTTCCACGGCTATGGCTAACTCGTCAGCCGTGCACTGTGTATCGGCTTCGGCTCGCCACCACTCTCGTTGAAACCAACCCGGTAGTAGCCATACGTACTTGGAACCAAACATGCCCAATTTGTAGGCCTGTCCATAAAATGTAAACGGGAATTAAAACGTATCAAGCCGTTTTCAGCCACTGCGGGCCTTGTGTATAAATCTTCTTTCCGCCTCTGCTTAAAGGAGAATTATACCTAAGAAACAAAATACCTTATTTCAACAAGTACAACTCGTACGTTATTGGTAATGCAAAGAACAAGAAATATTACCTACTCAAAAACGGATTCCAACATCACAAAGAATAGCAATTGCAGGAATTTGTCGAAGTATGGGCGCCGCCATTTTGTACGAATACTTGACAAAGAATGACTTTTTTTGCGTATAACATTTTCGTGTATTTCTATAGGAATGCACGAAGGACTTGTACGAAGAGAATTCGAGTTTTTCTCACCTCACAGAAGACGGCTCGAGCTGTACTTTCCTGAAAACTGCCGATAATTATTCTCGCATCGAGTTCCTATAAAAACAGGCAAAAGGTAAAAAATGAAATTCAACATGTTTAAAATTTACAATCGCTTTTGCATTTTATAAAGTGAGACAGTTTTGAGTGTGTTTGTTTCGGGTGGATCCAGATCCAGATCTGCGCAGATCTGGGGTGCACTCGTTCATTTTGCGCAGATTCCGATCAAGATCCGTGACCTCTGCGAGGTGATCTAGCGCAAGATCCATAATGTCAACGTGAACGTTGTGAAGATGTTCGTATGAGTAAATCGTATGTGGTCTTCAAACGTGTGGTTTTTTTTTGCTGGCACTCCCCTCGAAGTTGGGTATTCGTGCCGGTACCAGGCAACGCCCCACGCCCTGAGCTCGAGCGACGAGCGTGCCTTTGATAGCCTGCCGCGGCTAATTGCTGCTGTTGGATCAATACCCGCTAGAGCCATCGCGCTATGCTCTGCGAACGAGGTTAATATCCACGGAGAACTTCCGGTGACGTGTTGCCAACACAGTATAACGCGCGCAACATGTTTTCTGCGCGCGCCGATTCAAGTACGTGTGGTTTTTGGATTCACACGGAGTCTTTTCGCGCGTAAATGCGACGCGCGACGATTTGAGAAAATACAAAAAACAAAAACAAAAACCGGTGTATATAGAGGGAATTTGGAGCATATAATCATAAAAACACTTCCCGCCGAAGTTGATTATGTGATTTTCACTCGGTGCCTTGTTTCACTTAAAATTCCTTCCACGCCGCTTTTTCTCAAAGCGACGCGGGTCGAAATTACGCGCGAAAAGGCTCGGTGTGAATCCAACCTAAACTCCACTAAACGATAGTTTTCAGAGTCAATAAAAAAGTTATCGCTCAAGTTATCGCTCAAGTTATCGCTCAAGTTATCGCTTAAGTTATCAAAAAATTATCTTCTTTGAGGGTGAAAGTTATCGCCCCAAACCAGGGTTAGGCCTATCAAGTGAAGTTATCGCACAGTGGATGGAGTTTTGTCTTTACACAAGATTTTAGCGCTAAAAATAATACTCTCCCAAAACTAAATTAATGAAACTAATCCGTATATAGTCTTACCTGAAGTTGTACAATTGTTGCTGCCAGGTCGTCTTCCGTGTTCAGTGAGGGCGATATGGTGATATTGGTCGAAGACTGTAGATACCGCGTTAACTCCGACAGTGCCTTGGAGATAAAAGATAATGGCGTGTATGTCGTTAATATCTGACCGAAAATCCATTTCGCGCGCTTTTTGTCTTGCTCACGCGCAGAACGTCCTTAAAAGTAAAGCGCTATGTAAACCGATTGTAATCTTTCAAGAGACTCGACGTGTTATTAAGTCAATCTCGGGAAGGGGGTTTAGAGTATTCAGATAAAACAAATCAGGATTCCAAACTGTCGAAATCTCCATTCTTCAAAACTATCCGAAGTGGCGTGTTTTGCTTTGTCGAGACGGTTACGGGAAAATAGATAAGATCGGCGTATTTAAACTTTCGCTTAAAGCCCCAGTACATCATTTGCAGTTAACAAGAAAAATCCGACCAAAAGTGTTGATAGCAATGTTAACATTAACAAACACCGTGTATTTTTGTTTCGTGTAAAATGGTACCTTTGTGGGAGAATTTGCCAACAAAAGGTGTTCTTGTAAGAACGTTGTCTGGAGACAATTTTTTTTATACCATTCATTTATACAAAAAAAATGCAGGAATTTTTTTTCAGGTTTTCTAAAGCATTATACTGCATCTATGTGACTGAAATTTCTACAGGGCTGTTTATCAACATTATTCTTTAGTCATGTAATGCTGTTGTTCCTGTTTTGAAATGTTTTCGAATCATGTAATCTGTCTTTAAATCATTTGCAAACGATTTTTTACCATTCATTTAACACAAAAACCATGCATGGATTCTGAAGGTTTTCTACAAGGCAGTTTATCAACATTAGTCGTTAGTTATGTGATGCTGTTGTTACTGTTTTTAAAAGTTTTCCAATCACGTTCTCTTTTTATTTAATGCCATGCAATGACATGCTGAAGCACTTTTCGCATTGCGCTCAGCAGAGCTTTACGGAATTCTAGCGGCAGACTTCAAGGCCAAAGATGCTGAGCATCGGTAGTCTGATAATAAAAACAGTATGTATCTGATGAGACCTAAATCCTACACGCAAGTTTGCCTGTGCCGTAGAGAGAAAAGGTGCGCTTCATTATCGCGAAAGCCTCGGTAATTACGTCACAGGAGATCGCCACAACACAAATCAAATCCCGTAACACGGTTTGCAAAAGACACTGAAGTCCGGTAGCCGTAGATCCAATCTCATGTTTCGATTGCGTTATTAACCTTTGCACCGATGCCGGGGCATTTTACCATGGGCATCTATTAGCCTACATTTAGAGCACCGGAAGAAACCATTTACCTTTCCAAGTTACGTGAGTGGGACAATCTTTCACCCTAGATATTTCTTTTTTTCTGGGTATGCCTGAAGGGTTACACATAACCCACGATAGCGAGCAACTTGATACAATGGACTACCGGAGTTTGGAACCAAATTACGGAGGATGTGCCGCATGTCTGTCCCGCAGCGGATTCCGAATAATTATTTCGCTTGTATGTCGTCTCGTCTGCAACGTGTTTCATTTCCCGCCTTTTTCTGTCCCCGCCAGAATTGGTGTACGTTTCTTACTTGACGCGTGAGGCACCTTTTCCGAGAAATCGGCCACAACATTTCTTTATCAGACTCCAGCATTACTACTAATCTCGATAATAAGAGCATTGGTAATACAACATTCTATACTTATAACAAGGAAGATATCAACTCCCATTCCGATGTTATTCATTGTTTTCATTCCTGATAGTACAATATGTCTCTTATACAACAAATTAATCTACAAAGTCCCAATGATTTCTTATTAACAAGATTTAGCTATATCTACATTCGACAAAAAAAGTTCTGTCACCAGTAAGACATTTGTAGATATTTATTATGAAATTGGACTTAATGTAGGAAAGTAATATATCAAATTTTAGCTGAACATATCACTCAAAGGAATAGAGCTCAACAGAGTCCATGATGGCAAGCTTCACACGGAACAGGAATGCAACAAAGGAGTGTGGGGTCAGAATGAAAAACACCAAAGAACAATGCAACTTGTGATTTGGGCAATTTGTGTGTAAACAATTAGGAAATTTAGGAAACGTTTTTGGTCGAGTGTATATCCAAAACATTTTGTCTGTGATGGGCGGTCGGCTAGGCGTAGTGGTTCTTTCCACGCCTTTTTCCTCTGACGTCCCAGGTTCGATTCTGGGGGCGTGTATAGGATCGGGTTTGCAGTCCCTACTTCACCGCGTGGGTTTCCCCCAGATGATTTCCCTGCGGGTTTTACTCCCATTTCTAAAACTGCAACTCCTCCTTCGTCATCTCGAGTTGATAATAAAGTTAAATCTAATGCCATATAGAGTTGGTGGCATAAGATACCATGAACACAACAACAACAACAACAACAACATTTTTCTGTGGTGGTTACGTGTGTATTTTCGGAAAATTGTTAACACTATTAAGTGAGCCAACCATTTTACGCTTTCTAATGTTATGAGTATATGTAAATAACACAGTAATTCCTTGGAGCTAAAACATAATTAGCTCATCGATCTGTTTGTCTGTGGTGCTTTGAGTGGAATAATGAGGTTGCAGGACCCGGAATAAAAAGGTTGCAGGACCCACGTCTGTTTGCGTAAAGTGGAGTGGCTTCATTTTAGGGTGTTCCTGATCCTCTCGGCCGGGCAAAGTTAATTTAGTTAATTTATTAATTTTCAAAGAAACAAACAAATGTCCACAAACCGGCTACAAAAATAAGGATTAAAACATACTTCCTTCTGAAATGAAGGACAGTTTCTCGAAAGCGTGGACACAATTTTTCTCTGAAAGTAGATGAGGTACTATAAGCTCGCTTACACACATGTTGGTTTTCATCATTACACATAGTTGATCACGCGTTCAGATAATGCCGATCTGCGAACAACTTGCGAGGTCGCTTTTTAATTTCTTGTTTTATAGACAAATATCTCGCGGGGTTCTATCCATTAACCGCATGGCTGTAAGCGTAAGGTCTTCCTGTGTATATAGAGATGTAATGAATTTACCGGAGCAAACAGAACGCAGAGGTGATTTTGTCTTGCGCGGCAGGTGAACGACACCATGATTTTAACGCGCGAGATTTTGTCGACATTCAGGCGTCATTTTCTATTGTGTAGTTAATTTTTTCCCCTGTGAGGAAATCTCGCCAATTGGCTTCTATTATTTCCAAATTGATTGGTAGAACTCGGAATCGACTATAAATTCGTCACCCTTTTCACCTGCGCGCTTCTAATGTCTCGAGTTTAAATGTTAGTAACTTATAACCCGATATACTGCACCGGTCTAAAGACAAAAAAGACGGGGGGGGGGGGGAATCTGCATTAAAGACCAATACATCATTTGCAGTTACCCAGAATTTCACTTCATGAGTTGACAAGAAAAACCCGACTAAAGGTATTGATAGAATGGTAACGAACACCACATGATTTGTCTCGTGTAAAACGGTACCTTTGTGGGAGAAATTGCAAACTGAAGGTGCTTTTTTTAAAAATTGTCTGCAGACAATTCTTGTTATCCTTCATTCAACACAAAAATATTTGTGTGGCTGACATTTCTACAAAGCAGTTTATCAACATTATTCTTTAGTGATGTAATGCTGATGTTTCTGTTTTTAAAAAGTTGTTCAATCATTCTATCTTTAAGACGAAGAAAGGACGAAAACAATCTTTAAAATATGCCACTTCATCACTTAAACCTTTTAGAGAATTGACTGCCGAAGTGAATACGTTTTTTTCTTTAATTGTTTTGGTTGTCTAGGCAATTGGCTCCACACGTAAAATCACTGAACCGTGTCCCTGTGCTTTTGCAATGGTACTTTTTCTGACGGCCATGGTGTTTAAATCCATGGCAGCTACGTCACACTTCGGCTGTCTATTTAACTGTCAAAAATAACTTGAAGAAAAGTATTTTACATAACATCAATATTCATAAGCGAGGTGCGATGCGAGCAATTTTTATGTCGTAAATTGTAACTCGTATGACGGATGCCTAATTTCCTTGAAATTAAACACCCGGCTCTTCCTTGACAGAAATGCATGAGCTTCAGCTCGCGCAATTTACGCGCCACGTGCTTCTTCAAAAATTTCCCTTGAAAGATTGTCGAGAATAATAAGTCCATCATTCTGTAAAGGTCGCGCCATTTCGCCATGACAACGGTGATCCAAAAACCATCCCGCTCTTTGTAAAATCCCTGGAGTAGCAGCGGGAAAAACGCGCCAAATGCGCACTTGTTGTCTTTTAATCTTTCTTTATTACGAGGGAAATTCACCCTGGTCCCTGAGCAAATGAGTGTCCACATCCGGTTTTTAAGGAGGTCATTTGTCACACTCAAGCCTGTTTGCTGAAATGGACGGAAAAAGTAAATGGATTTTGATAGGTCGTTAATGTTCATACGGTTTTACAGCAAACATTATCGCGTGGTCACACTTGGGGGTGATTCCATCCACATTACCAAAACAAAATGATAGATAGATTTTGTTCATTCATCATACCAAATCGTGCAATAGGCCTATGGTTCTATATTTTCATATTTGACATACGGCTTTTTGAGATAACATTTAATCTAGTTTATGTTGTAGTTAACTCTATGGCATCTTCGACAAAGCCCTTCATGCCACCAACCATACATGTAGTATTAGCTTTAAACTTAAGGCATAACACATGATTGGTAAACCGTTGCAAATGGTTTTATCTCCCTGTGTGATTGAAGATATGAATGATTAAAACCAACCTGAGCAAAAACCAGCTCTGTACATCGTCTAACTTTTGAGAAAACAGTCAAAAAAATGCTTTAAGGTCACTTCGCCCCAATACCATTTCGCCCAGAACCACTTGGCCCTCAACCACTTCGCCCACAACCACGGCCTGTGCACGAAATATTTTGGTGGCGAAGTGGCAATCGGACGAAGTGATGTAAAGACGAAGTGGTTTAGGGGCAAGGTGGCTTTTGGGGCGAAGTGGTTCAGGGCGAAGTGTTGCAGGGCGTAATGGTTTTGGGGCGAAGTGAACTTTCGTCTCATGAGACGAAAAATAATTGTTTTACTCATTTCTCAAAAACTATAGCACTTTAGACAAAACCATTTCAGGGAAAGTTTACTACCGTCATCGTGTTTATATTGTGTAAGTTATGTGTAAATCTGTGAACATTTGATTTTCGAGATTACCAATGATGTGTTCTAACTTTAACTTTACTTTATTATCAACCTGAAATGACAAAGAATGAGTGGGATATGTGGGACGGGACAACCCCCGGGGAAAGTATGGACCGCAAACCCAATCCACATACACGCCCCAGAATCAAACCCGGGACACCTTTGTTCCCATTCATACCATTTCACATACGCACACAAACTGGCTTGGGCAAGAAAGGTGCTTAAAATCAGTTGGGCCTTTATCGTCCGTTTAAAACTATATCCACGTGATGTGCTCCTAACCAATAAGAAAGCTGTCTCAGGTATTTGTGAATATGAAATAAAATAAACTAAGGCATAAAACCACGGAGGGTGGGTCGGGTTGGCGTGTAGTGGTTCTTTCTTTGCCTTTTACCTCTAGCGTCCCCGGTTCGATTCCGGGGCCTGAACCTTTTGCCACGTATATAGGCCTACATCTGACGCAAGTCGCTTTAAGAAAAAGCGACGGCGACGTGAACGTGGAGAAAGTTGGGAGTGAAACCCAATGAAAATCATGCAGAATCACAAACGCATATCCACCCAAGTTGATTTTTTTAGTTTTTCAGTGAATGGTTTCACTTCACAAATTACCTCCACGTCGCTTTTTCTCGAAGCGACGCGCGTCGCCGGCATTTGCGCGCGAAAAAGCCCAGTGTGAATCCTCCTTCTACGCCATTTCGTCAAACCTTCCATCCCAACCGATAAGTTTATTTAAGACTAGTTTGTGGTTGCTCCGTTGTCATGTAAAGCCCCTGCAGACATCAACCGATATTACGGACTTTCCGCCAAGATTAATGCCGTGTTTACAACAATCAATCACGGTCTTAATAGCTCTGCGCGGGTCACTTTGAGAAACCTCATCCAGGCGCGTGGGTTATAAATTGCGCCCCAAAACGGTCGTAAAGAACGTTTTGGCGGGAAATGGCTGAAATGCTTGCACACTCCCAATAGGATATCCGGGATATGGTAAATTGGTGAGAAATTCCGATCACAGCTCGGGGGTTTAGGCTTAAAGAGTTATATTGCCCGCTGTGGGCAGGCGATATAATATGACTATTGAACGTGATTTCTACCAGATCTAGGCACTGCGTCATACCAAACATTATTTTGTCAAAAACGCGATGTTTTTATGTTAAGTTACGACGACCCAAATACATGCCGCAACTTGCGACGTGGGTCAAGCCATCGTCGAGGAACTTGCGATGCGACGAATTCATCGCAAGTTGTGTGAAATAGTTGGTGCGATGCGACGCGAGTGGCGACGCGAGTGGCGACGCGAGTGGCGACGCGTCACACCTCGCAACCCGTGTTACGAGGTACAACAGTGCTTCGTAAAATCGGATGTAGAACCAGAAAGATTAAGATTTTTATGATCATAAATTGACTGACTCAATGATGGCCCTAGAAACCTGTTTCTGTTCACGGTCGCAAAAATTTACACAACTTACCAGTGAGAACATCTCTTCCTCTTGTATAAGACTTGCAACCTCGTACCACTCAAAGTATTCCATAAACGCCGCCTTGGCTGCATTGTGGGAAGAATCGGGGGCCACAGTCCTGAAAAATGTAGGGTAGAATTCCCGGTCTGTCAACGTTACGGACGTAGCACCGTGAGATACCTGTGAAATACAAACAATAAGGCAATTTTCGTATCAGAAGTTACATCTCTTACGAAATTGCTTGGACTCCTCTGTGTGTAGTAAACCAATCATACACAAAAAAACATTAATTGGATTGAACTAGGGCCCTATGCGTGAGAGTTCTGGGTGTAGACCGTATCGAATCGCCGCCATTTCGTGAGGCACCTTTTGTTACTTAAACCGTTCAACAATGGAAGCACAATATGTGCAACCATGCATGTCCTCAAGGAACAAAGAAACTGCCCCACGAAATGGCGGCCATTCGATACGGTCCATAGCTGAATTTTGGTTAGCAGCTAAGGGTATTTTTGGGTGGCAACTGGGGAATTGTGGGTGACGGCTGGGGAATTGTGGGTGACGGCTGGGGAATTGTGGGTGGCGGCTGGGGAATTGTGGGTGGCGGCTGGGGAATTGTGGGTGAAAGCTGGGGAATTTTGGGTAGCATCTAGGGAATTGTGGGATTTTGAATTTACCATGACGAGGTTCCAGTAAGGTACAATCTGTGCAATGTGCTTGGAGACTTCAGAACACTGGCAACCCATTAGCATGGTCATCTGAGGCTTGCGGTACAGCTGGTCAAAGAGGGCGTCTGCTGCAATGCCGGGATGACACTGGAGGAAACAAAGAAACAAACAAATAC
Source organism: Henricia sp. BOLD:AAB3569 (assembly GCA_037783545.1). Taxonomy (NCBI): domain Eukaryota; kingdom Metazoa; phylum Echinodermata; class Asteroidea; order Spinulosida; family Echinasteridae; genus Henricia; species Henricia sp. BOLD:AAB3569. The sequence continues at coordinate 1,282,845 of JBBELK010000261.1, read as the reverse complement.
AATATTAGCAGAGAAATTTGCCATGGAACATTTTGTGCAAGAATCTAGGTTCCCCTGGATCACGATATACGGAATTTTTCATGGAAGATAATCTTTATTGCATCAAAATCAGTAAAACGAATCAAACGTTATGTCAAAACAGTTTTCTTGAATCGGAATTCCAACACAAGCCTACGGTTTAACAACTGTGTTTTCCGGCCCTGCTCCAGACCTGTCAAATATATCTTTGCTATAACATGGAAGAGGACAATATTTCTTTATAAAACGAAAATGCTTGCATATTTAAAAATGCTACATTGTTTGCTTCATTTCTCAAAGACGCGAGCATCTCCAGTCCACAGAGCTAAAAATACTGCATTTCTTCCGCCTCTGAATTTAACAGCTCCTTCCCCTAATTGCCAGACCAAAAATACCCCAATGTGTGAAGCCGAAAATATACATTATTTTGAAGCTGCAAGGCGCAAACAACAGTCTGGGGCGTGATTTAGTGAAGAAGTCGGTCGAATTTGTATTAGGTCATCGCTGACAGGCCGATATTCTTAGGTTGACGGAATAACAAGACACCAGCCCTAACTTACATTGCTGACATACTCTTTATTCATATTGGTAATAACCCAAGTCTTAAATGCACATCTGGTGAGACACGAACCCCCGCGAGTGTTTGATTTGAAATGACCGTCAACTTGACATACCGATGTGGTATCATTTTCTGTTAAATTAGCTGACCGCATTGGTATCGAGTATTCTGCATGGAGCATGCAATGGACATGCGTTATTCGCTACTTACATGGAGCCGCCATAATTGGCTAAACAGCGAAACTGCATGTACATGTAACAACAAAGGCTTTGCAAGTTACCATGTCATTTGCTGTGACGTTGACAAATGTTGGGGTACTGCGGCCGAGTGGTTTAGATCGTTGACACGTATCAGAGGTGAAGACTTGGTGTGTTGTAGGTTCGATACTCGGCCTGTGCCTGTGCCCTTAAGCAAGGCACTCGACCACAATTGTTCCATCCTTCGGAAGGGATGTAAAGCTGTTGGTCGAGTGTGTTGTGTAACGCTTACTAACGCACTTATTTTGTGAAGATTAAGGGGATTATACCTGGTGTCTCTGGTTGTCGGCTGCCAATGGCGCCACCCACCTATGTATCTCGATGTAAAGCTGTTGGTCGACTGTGATTACAGTATTTTAAAATTGTATCCAGAATCTACGGTTGTTTTATTTCAACGCTGATTATGCACCATACCGTATATAGCGTTTGTTACTATATTAATAAATTTCTTCTAATTTCGTTCTCACGGTAAGAACACTATCAACATTGTTAATAATTGATTGTTTTAATTGTCGAGAACTGCTGAGTTTTCGCTAGGGATAAGTAAAGATGTTTTTCAGTGTGCGGTAAATGGCTTTTGAATTATTTAAAGCAGATTTCCGCTAGAATTACGGATCGTGACGACAAAGGTGTTACACTAATGGGCACTATACAGGCGCGGATCCAGGAATTTTGTAGACGGGGGGCACAACAAAAAGGGACAAATGCGAGCGCGTAGCGCGAAGCCCTTAGGGCGTGGGGTCCGGGGCCCGCTTAAGGGCCCCGTGAAATTTTGGATTCTAGATGCTCTGTGGTGCAATCTAAGGCGATTCCTTGCCACTTTTAACTGACTTTTTTATGCAAAAGTTTTGAAGATTGTTGTGTGTCTTGAGAATTGTGTGTATGAAAAATTATTTTCGCCATTATTTTTAGCCATTATTTTCGCCCGGTTAAGTTGACAAAAATCTATAAAGTTTCTCCCTCCCCAATTTGGCATTTAATATGCAGTTTTTACCCATCATCATTTCTTATTTTCCGGATTTTTTCTTGGTCAGTTTAGATGTTAAATATCGGCATCGGTATTTTTAAAAAGAAGATTGCCCTCCGATTTCTCTGTTTTTTTTACGGCCTTTCCTTCCCCCCACTTTTTTTTGTTGACTCAACTACTTGCCCTCCCCCCTTTTTTCTTTTACCTCCTTTCCTTTCCGCCCATTTTTTTTTTTTTTTTTACTCAATCTGCCCGGGGGGCAGGTGCCCCCTCGGCCCCCCCCCTGGATCCGCGCCTGCTATATAAGCGACAGGTCTTATACAACAGTAGTTAAAGGTTATTATATCATCTGCAATGACCCAAAATTTCACTAAATAAGTTGACAAGAGAAAGTGTTAATAGCAATGGTAACAAACAGAACATAAGTTTATTTCTGTCCCAGATGGTACTTTTGTAAGAAATTAACAACTGAAGATGGTTTCTAAGAAGTGCGTGCGCACACATATTTTTGGTACCACATGGTAACTGTTAACACAAAAGACCATGCATGATTTCGAAGGTTTTCTGAAGTACTGATGCATCTATGTAGCTGAAATTTCTGCAGGCTAGTTTACCAACATTCTCCCAAAATTTACTTCATGAGTTAACGAGAAAACTGTTGATAGCAATAGACCTTTATCACGGTGAGGCCATCTTCCCTCACATAGATATTATAATAAGAATTTCCATATCTATGGGTTCTCAACGGTAGATTACACGCGCTATCGCGCGGTAGCGCAGACGTACCGATCGTGCCCGACACGTACTATGGGGAACAAGACAAAGATGGACGCACCGTGATAAAGGTCTATGGTAATATACACCACCTGATTTTTCACTTGTAAAATGGTACCTTTGTGGGAGAAATTGTCAACTGAAGGTTGCAGACCAATGTTCTTACCGTTCATTCAACACAAAAAAGCATGGTTTCTTGGGGGTTTTCTGAAGCATTACTGCATCTATGTGGCTGAAATTTCCACAAGGTAGTTTATGAACATTATTCTTTAGTTATGTAACGCTTTTTTTTTTACGTTTTTGGATCATGTACTCTGTCTTCAACACAAAACCATGCATGTGTTTTGAAGGAGTTTCTGAAGCAGTGATGTATCTGCAGACTAGCTGAAATATTTGCAGACTATATTTTACCAACATTCTTATTCAATAGATATGTTACGCCCTTTTTTTCAAGAATCCACAAAAAAATTCATCTTGCAAATAAAATATTGGGCCCTTTAAGACAGAAGTAAGGGCAAGACAAAATAGGTCGTTTTTCTGTCGCTCCGTGGGTACGTTAGATTATCTCTTCGAGGCAGAAGAGGCAAAATTGTTCTTGGCTCGCGAGCCTCGCGCACTGGCGAGCAATGTCGATGTAAGACCGCCCGTTGAGAATTGGCCGTACGGTGGCACCAATTCCCAGGAGCTTTAATAGAGGTAGCAGAGCGGATAATGGGTAAATGGGAACTGGGTAATGTGCTGCCGGTGTCGCCTTCATGAAAGGTCGTGTGCCACGGCGCGTAGGGCGCGATCGAGCGTACGCAGAAAATATAGGACGCAAGGACAAAACCTATCCACTGTTCGGGTCGGCGTAGTGGCTCTTTCCCCGACTTTCACCTAGCTGTGGTGTCCCGGGTTCGATTCCGGAGCGTGGGTTTTCCTCCAGACGAATTCCATGGGGGTTCTCCTCCCACTTATGCAACTTTTCGTCATCTCAAGTTGATAATAAAGTATAGTTACAGCAAAAATACCACATAGTTGATGGCATAAAGGGCCTTAGTTGCTGAAGATGCCATGAATTGACAATAAAAACAACAAAGAGAAAAGACAATGCACTGTCATTTGGAATGTCGCAGGAGACTTTTGAGCGTTATGCAAGTCTCGCGTCAGCCAATGGTATACGCAATGCTTGTTTGGCATACAAAGCGCGATCGTTTTGCACATGCGCGACCGTTGTACACATGCGCACTGCATGTCTATACCTGAGACGGTAAAGATAAAGTGCCTGTACTCGTGCATGACGAACGGATACAATATTATTGATTGCCCTCTGTCATGGCCGCCCGTACAAAGGGTATATGAAGGAAAGGTATTAGACTAGTAACCGTAAAATTCGAAAGAACAAATACCTTGAAGAGTTTCACCAACAGTTCTTTAAAATGAGCTCTGACATTGAGAACAAAATGACACCGAGAATAAATTATATACCAAAATAAACACGCACAAAACAGACCCAAGGACATCAGCGATTTCTGTTTGGTGTCATCTTCTGTAACAAGACAGCCTCGTGCGATATCGTGACTCAACATTTAGCCGTCCGAAAAATTCACGTCTGGGGCCAGGTTTGGGCCGTAAATTCACCCGCTGGAATTCACTGGAATTCCGCCTGGGATGTCATTATCTTGGACCGAAATCTCCAAGAACAACCATTTCTTGAAGACTGGCATTGAAAAACTCCATTGAGTCTTAACGGTTCTTCCTCATACCATGTGAAGCGGAATTGTACCCGTATGTCACGTTAAAGGTAACCAATAAGTTTACTGATGACGTCATTGCTTTGCTTACATGTGTGCTTTCTGCGGGTTCGGGTTCCATGAGCACGTTGTGAGTTTTACTAGCGTGTTCTCGAGGTTCCTTTACACCTCTTGATGAGTTGCGAAAAACGATCAAGATGGTTTGCAAGAACATTAGGGGTGATCTTGCATTCCTTCAGAAGCTTTTGGCTGCAGCATGCATATATCATCAGTCGCCAGCGGTGTATCGACATTAGAGGAGGCCAAGTCGAAAATGGCAAATTCTGAAATTAAATTTTTTTTTTCGTGTGGCCTTTAAATCCCACCCTCTCGTCCAAAACGGATGAAACTCACTCAATAAAATTTGTCAGGCCTTGTTTACATAATCTAAAATTTTGGTTTAAATCCGTTGAAAAATGAGAGTTATTTCAGATCAAAAGTAGGACATGTTTTTTTGACACGTAGTATATATGGATTGTGTAGATTATGCGACATCAGTTGCCAGGGTATACTGGCTCTAAACATTCGCTGAAACGTCCGTTTTAAAGCACAGGGATACAATTCACTTGTGTTAGTTCAGACCTAGTAACCTTGGCAACACACAAAGGGTGACGTTTTCACTTTATTACTCTACTTCAGCGAGGCTTTTATTTCATAATTCCCTATACAGGGAAGACCTGGTACCTATATAAGGACTTTTGCATTGACGTATGAACACTGTCCCTGGCCCCAGGCACGTGTTAATAACAATAGAAACATGTACACGTTCACCATTGTTCGGGTCCTTAATGTGACGTCAATTTCAAACGATCGATAGCCGATATGGACGCAGGACCATCCAGCTCATGTAATGGTATATATTGCGTGCTTAATGGCAGCAGTGCCGTGTTTATTTTCAACAGCTGTTACGCTCGCAGCCGGTGAATTCTTGACAGTAGCGGCTGGCTTGGGAGGACCGGAGATTCCTCCACAAGACACGGGGGAATTTGATAGGATTATGGTCGTCAATCTTCCGCATAGTTATGACACCAGATGTAATAAGTGTTATATTGTGTACTCATAATAATTTACCGTGTGTTATTAAGTACTAAGCTTTGGGATACGTTTCTTAGATGCATTTGTGCCGTAACAAAGACATACATAAAAGATAGATTGCAATATTAGAAAACTGTTATGTGTGATTGAGAGGGCATATAATAAAAACCAACCTGTGTGTCAGTCAGCTATAGGTACCTCATCTACTGTTCCGAGAAAGCAATGAAAAAGTGCCCATGCTTTCAACAATTGTGCGAATCCACCATCCTATTTTGGGCCGATTCCCTGACTCCAAGGAAAACGGAGACATAATACCACGGTATAAGGTCTTAGTTTCGTTCACTTGAGGACACCTTTGTTAAAATAATGCTTGTGCACAAGCATTTAAATTCAGCTTCTTCAATTCTTATTTCTTATAATAAACGGATATCTCTGACGAAATCATATACATTTGTATCTTTCATTTGAGTAAGGTACGAAGGTACGTCCGGTCAAATGGTTGACTAAAATGTTAGGAAATTGTAGATCTTGTTTACGGCATTTAACTTGAGCATTGGTTTTGGATTCATAGTATATGCGTGGTATTTTGACCATTAGTATGCATTGTAAACGGTTTGGAATTTAGCCATTATGATGCGCATTTATTTTTAGATAATCCTGACTGATAACCTTGGCGATGGCGTCATACGTAACTAGTAGCTTCCTATTATTAGCTACCGAGATATAGTCGTTATGGACTCCTTGTACGGTTGCGTTTAAAACGAGGCTCTACACGCAAATATCACATTTTTATAACGGCAACCGATATAGCAACGACGCTATCCAGGGAGCCTTTTTAGTGCATGTTTAGCCTCGGTATATTATTGTGACGTATAGTGCAGAGAGAAGCACGGACTATAGTGCAAACCAGGTGTCCACTCCTGATTAGTGCTACCAAAATGCAACTCGGGGAAACGGCGTCCGTTTTCGCGAACATAACCATGGATCATGTTTTAATTAGTTTAACCAATTTAACCAACGAATAGCATTTTGATGGCCTGGAAATTCTGTTCTTGGTCGCGCAAAAACACGGCCCATCCTTTTACTCCGAAATTAGATAAGTGTGGTCCTACTGTGTTTTTATGATACGAACGGGATTAGGAGTACGTTTCCAGATAATAACTAAACGAATCTGACCAAATATGTCTCCTCAGTACATGTGGTAAATTATCTTGCTCACGGGCACAAGTGTCAAGACACAGCTAGGAATCGAATCCACATTCTGTCTGCTTAGCATAGAGACACGAGCTATAACAGCCCCTTAAAGGTTTTGTGAAATGAAAATTATCAACCAGCTGGTTTTTTATACACAAATCAAAGGATCAAACTGCTGCAGACAAAGGGACAAACTCAAATTTGTTTTTATTTCAGAAAGAAGTGACCTTTTCTCTACTTCAAAATTTTCTTGACAGGCGAGGGCACTGTTTATCATTGGCCACAGTTGAAAAACAAAGAAAGAACATATTAACATTTCAATTAGAATTGTTGCAAATGGCATACGTAAACAAACTCAGTAAACTGATACAGTTTATGATATCAGGAAGCCACTGAAAATGACACAAACATTTGCACACAAGTCTATGGAGAATTCCTCTGTTGTCCTGAGATGACATCACAGCTTTGCTCGTGAATATGGAAATACATTAGCATAAAAATAGAAAACTTGCAATTACACCAAAACCGCAACTATCAAATTCTCTGAAATTGATCGAAATGTGAAAAACACACCATCTACTATTATGTTATGTAATAAAAAACCCTATTTATTTATTTTATATACCACATCCAACAGCGGAGGGACCGCCAATTACAGGAATGGGAGCAAGTGTGGTTGAGTGCCTTGCTCAAGGGCACAGGTGCCACAACCCGTCACGGCCAGGAATCGAACCTACATTCTAGTACTAGCACAGGAACTTAAGTTCGACGCACTAGACCGCTCGGCCATAACCCCCCAGGTTAAGATGGAAAATACCAAGATTACAGTTTGTCCTTGATATAATCATAAGCTGGTGCATCATGACCTTGACTGAGCGAGGTTCTGTCAACAGACGATGATATGCAGACAACGCACGCGGTCTATCGATTAGTACAGATGGTTGGGCTGTTACCAGCGTGTTCTGTTAGAGTGTCTAGTTATCCACCGCTTCATAAAATACACACACTTCATTAAATTGATGTTGTCACATTATGAACACACACTGCATCGTTATGCTAGACCATTAGGTAGTGTTTATTTGATGAGCACTGCGCTAATGAGGTTGGTGTGGGGATGCTGTAGGTTTGCGGATACACCGTGTGCATGGGTCTTTCCATCAAAACATGTTGATGCATTTGTAAAAATGGCCTTTTAAGTTAACACAATTGTTTAAACAAAATTTCTAAATTTTGTAGAATATTTAAAATAATTTACAAACGGTTAGACATGTCTTGGTATCTTGAAAATATTCAAGAAAATTGTTTCACGACGTAAAGGCATTTTTTCAACTCTTGCGATTACATTTCAAGTCTTTTTGACCAGTTTCTTAAAGTTCTGGACAAGGTAGTTGCTGATTTTACCCAGCTGTAGAACCTGGACTTTATCGATTCAAATTACATTATAAGCGAAATTTGTTACATTTTGAGCGAAAGTTTCAAAATGTCACATTTAGAAGATCGCTCTAGTTTATTGAATCGTTCTTGTTACGTTTTTGGTAGTATCAACAGATAAAGGTGGTGTTCGATTCATGAGGCCATATATTTTGTATATGCTGCTTGTTCCTCGTTCTGTTGTGATTTTAAAAAGGGGGAGCGGAGAGCATTACGGTACCTAGTTATAGGAGACCAAAACTGTATTTAACTCTGCAAGTTATTTTACTGAATATAGATCCAATGTATCATTCACAGATAATGTTTCAAGGGCTGTCTTATGTGTATATAAAGAGGGGTCACAGTAAGTTTACTGCATTGTATAGCCTAGGTCTAGAAGCATTATGTGGTTAGGAAATTGTGAAAATCCATACAGGTTTGCAATGCATTTATGTTCTGTCTAGGTAAACATAGGTCTATACATGTGCACACTCATTTAAAGAAACGTGTTCAGAAAAATGGATTTCATTTTAACCTAACAATCATATAAAATACCTTTCCAAAATACTATCTATGTGACGAATACAAAAAATTGCAATCTCCAATTTGGACGTGGAAGCAAAAAGGTTGGTGTATAGTTACTGCACTGCTTTATGGAACCACATAAATTAGTTTACAAAACATTGCTGGTGTTTTGACGATATCCTTGAAAATATACGGATTGAGACTGCGAAATTTTGAATGGTAATGGGAAAAATATGACAAACGATATGGTGTCAAAATCTCAACATCCATGGAAAAAATGGGTGGGTCAAAATGTGATCTGAACACGCTCCTTTAAAAATGTTCAACTGTCGTTTTCTTCAGGCGGAAACAAAATCATATAGAGTATTAATACTATTGGTCTATTAACTTCCAGTAAGATTTTCCGGCTATAAAGGCAGTTGCCAACTTGGAAATTGCTACTTTTCTAGAGCGAATAATGTTAATATATTAAGGTTAACATACAAATTTCCCGCGGTTTTACGATGGGCAGAATTTAAGACCCACCACTTACGACATCCACACGTTTGAGATGAAACTCATTTTTAGTTTCCGCCTTTGCGCCTTTTTTTTCAAGGGTGTCCCCTGGCAACGTCTGGCCGCCAATTTTCCGCCTGCGATTTACGGAAAGTATTCAGCAGACTAATTTAGTTGAGTCATCAGATTAGAGGCACGCAAAAGGAACGCATTTAAAAAAAAAAAATTGCTTTTTATGGCGTGTGTATATTTAAAGCCTTATTACACCGTTTGCAGTGACCCATAATTTTACTTCATGAGTTGACAAGAAAAACCCGACTAATTAGTGTTGATACTAGCAATAGTAACAAACGCCACAATCGTTTGCAAACACAAAAAGCCTGCTTGGATTTTAAAGGTTTTCTTAAGTATTAACTGCATCTATATGGCTGAAATTTCTACAAGGCAGTTTGTCAACATTATTCTTTAGTTATGTCATAGGTCTACTGTTATTTCTGGAATTCGTAAAAAAAAGCTTCATCTGCATAATAATGGCCTTTAAACATGAAACCGAATGGAAAGATTTGCAAGTTGTTCATGAAATTGCAACGTAAAACAGCATTACGTCAATATTGGCAAAGTATATTTTTCTATTTACAATGATACATGGATTTACATAGGATAACATGTTTCTAAATTTAGGATAGTATACACCGCAATCGGAGTTTAAAAAGGTAAACGCAGGATATATTTTTTTCCCTGAGATACATAAAAAACTGAAGACGTTTTAGTTACTGTCTATATCTGTTACTATAAATACTGAGGATTTATTCCGCTCATCTGTTTTGTCTAAAACCTGACGTTTTTAGCCAGGACCCGATACCCTTATCTAGACTCTTTCTTCTTGGTGAACGCAAGACTGCATTTATTTTCCCCATGGCCGAATCTTGACACGCAACTCCAGACATTTTGAGTAGCTTTATCTACCAGGAATAAAACGATCGAGCGAAAATCAAACCTCATGCGAGTATCAAATAAACTCGTATATAGAGCGCACTTTTAATAAATGGAATTTTGCGGACGCCATTTCTGTTTTAATTATCCGATGATTCATTGCGTTTCGTTACGCGTCACTGGTTCCCAATCTGGTGCCCTGCTGGCATGATATTCGGTGCGCATTCCACAAAGATATCATATTTCAAAAGTCTGATTTCAGTTGATAGATATAATACCCGGAGGTTATAAAAAAATAATGCACCACGTGGACCGTTCAGAGAGCTATTAAAACCGCGACAACGTTGACTCGCATATTCTATACACTTTGATTTGAACCTTCGACGAGTGCGTGACTGTGTGGGTGTTTAATTCAATTTACTGACATGTGCAAATTTTCCTCAAATAGACTTACATTATAAAATCAACCAAAATTAATCATGGAAATTTGATGTAGAGTTTCAAAAAAGCTTTCGAAATGTTTGAAATGTTGGGTCTGACGTTTGTTCATCAATTATTTTCTTCGGTCACTCTCGAGTCCCGAAGCACCGTATGAAATTCATAAATTAATGTATCTATTACTGGAGGCTGTCGTTGGTTCACAATCACAGAGCCATTTAAACACCCAACCGGCTTGATGCAAGACTATAAAATGGGGGTGTGAAGCCACTGAATGTGTGAGCCGCGTCGACAAGCCACGAAAGTGCCTAGTTTCAAGACGTTGATTAGGCTGCAGGACGTATTTTAACACCCGTTCCAGTATACGCATATTGAAATTGTAAAAATAAACAGTCTGATTATTCTAAGCTTTGTGTCTTCGATATCTCTTCATCCGCTGCAATTACTGTCTGTTTGTTTTGTATACGCCAATTTCCAAGGAAGGAATAAGGCAATTGCCTGTATGCTGCAGTTCGAAACGGCAGCAAAGGTCCAGGTATATATAATGCGACAGGCGAATATTTTGAATCCAAAGCATTGGCAAAGGCATTTTGTTTTGAAACCGTCTGTTGGGTTAGGTGAAATCATGCATGTGCATCCTGCTGATTTTGTTATATCAAGAGGGCTACAGTATTGAATTTGTTTTCTTCATAATACATAATTATTTTCAAGATTTATATCTCCTGTGTACAATGATCAAGAACCATCTGTTCTTGCAATATGAAACTAAACAATAATTTTTCTTTCAAAAACATTGTATATAACTATTTATGAAGATGCTTCCACGATCAATCGTGGTCAATAGCTAGATACTAAAAACGTCTGTTCGTCTGTCTTCGGGACTCAATACATTGAAAACCTCCTTGGCATCAATTTAATTAGAAGCCCCAGTTTGTGATTTTTCGACCCGCGCGCGGCCGTCAATAACCGGGCGGTTATAAGGAAAACTAATTAAATTGTCAAATTAGAGGGAAAAATTAAAATTTGCCGAGAGGTTGCACGCTCGGCCAATTACCTCTGCGATCTTTTTTTCTCTTCATTTCTAAACCTAGCAGCTGCTTTTTGATATAAAAGACCACCTGAACATGTCAATGCCGCGCGACTATTGAGAAAGTATAAAGTTATTTTTAATCAGTAAGTTAATGATTGCGTACGTACGGGGAATTATGCATGCAAGAAACAATAGTAAACTACCTCAAAATTAGACCTTCAAAATGGTCCTATAAGTGGTTTTAATTTCATTTTCTTAATCCAGGAAACCATAATGGAATATATAATTTATTGGCCTTATGGTGTCATTGAACCCTGGCCACAATGCCAATATAATTTTGTTTGGTCTAATCGATATTAATGCAATCGTCCACATATTAACGCAGTTCGGGCGAGTAGTTTAGCCATCAATAATACTGTCCTATAACGCCACATGGCCAGCACATCATTTGTAGTGAACCAAAATTCTAGTTCACGAGTTAACAAGTAAAACTCCCTCTGATCGTGCGTCCCGAGGCCCTGTTGAAATCCGCCCCGTGGAAGTATACAGCGACAGAAATCTGGTCGCCGCGCTCTGGGCCAATCAGGACGCTTGGCAGTACATTGCGGGCGTTCAAATACACGCACGCATATTGTACATGTAAGTTTACACACGGCACAGTGTAATACTCAGTCGCGCTGGCCGTATCCGTGTTGGTGATTGGCTGCTATTTAAATCATACAGCGAATTCCGTTCCATTCACGTTTGTCATCATGCATCCCTATTTGAACAACTGCGGAGTAAATAAAAACTTCGCCAGAATTTCGGTATAGGAAGGGGTAATCATCAAGAACAAAAAACCAATCCAGTTGGAAAGCGTAGAAATTGTTTCTCTTTAGCATAACATGACAAAATTCATCTAAATAACTCGTGTGTGCGTTCGCTAAGCGTAACAGCCGCCTAACTTCATAAATTTGCGTGGATTTCCTCAGGGGATTGTAACGGCGCTTAGCAGAGTGGAAATTCCCTGAGATCTCAGGATGCTGTAAAATGGAACCTATATAGAAACTGCCAACTGAAGGTGTTAACAATTATTTTGCAATCGATTTTTGACTATTCATTCAACACAAAAACCATGCCTGGGTCTTTTTAAGGTTTTCTGAAGTATTACTGCATCTTTGTGGCTGAAATTTCTACAAGGCAGTTTATCAACATTATTCTTTTAGTTATACAATGCTGCTGGTCCTGTTTTGAAAAGTTTTCTAATCATAATTACGGACGAGTACTTAAGCCACCTATGGATGTCCTTAAAAGTCACTCCATATTCGAAAACAGCCAACTCGCTTTGCGGGCGCTTTAATTAAGATCGTCAGACACGCGCGACGAGAGTGGCTGATCTGGAAAGCCTTCTAAACGAGCGAAAACGAGGAGTGTATAGTTTGGTCCAGGGATAAATATTTATATCTCTGGTGGTTCACACTCGACATGTGTTGATAATGTTTGGCGGATTCTGTAAATAAACGCGAGCGCGAAACCATATCAGAAGACATGTATAGATATTGCCCACATCACGGTTATGTCACCGCAAAGAGCACCGCAGTGGTATTCGTGCGGTGGAGGCTTACATTAGATATACGTAATGCGGCCCAGATTTTTCGCAATACCCATGTGACTGTAAATTGTTCGAATTTTTCTTTTTTCCCCCGTTGGGCCATTTAGAATTGGATTAACAGGCCGTGGATGATGAATTGAACGAGTGTACAAAACTTACTTGGATCACGAAACATCCGTCGCTATAAATTAGCGTATTTTACCATGGATGCCCATGCGACCATGGCGTGATTTATAGGTAAAGCCGGACTTTTGCCAACTGACGATGGCTGATGAACTACTCGGGATATCGACACCATGCGCGCGCATCCACGCGGCACGCGTGCGGTGACGCGCAACTACCCGCGCGTGCCGGAGGAATGCATAGTTCCGACCTGTCAATCAAGCCAAACCCGCCGACCAATCACAACAGAGCTAGCAGACATCACCCACATAGGTCAAAGTGCATTGCCGCACAACAACACAACAACATACAGTTTGTACAGTGTTGTATGTGGTGATCCGGGTGAATTTTGGCCGGACGATTCGCTGTTCAAAGTTAAGAAAGCATGTATTTCATGATGATATGACATCCCTGTATTACTGGCCCTTTACTCAGTGTGTTCTAAGATAATTGTTGACCCTGAAACGTGAATACCTATGAGTTTTCTCCAATGAATCTGTTTTTTCTGTTGAAAATCCCATTGGTTTGTGCAGTGTGTGTGGACATTTTAGGGATAGCGTGTGAGGCATAGCAACAATATCCAAGGGGGTGGAGTTAACTGGGCAAACTCGGAACTATGCATCCCCATGACAGGCGACCCTTGAACCCCCCATCTTTAAGCCCCCGGCGCCCCTCGCATGTCGACACAATCCCGCTCCATCGTATATAACCCTACTCCATCCGAGTCTTTCTTCTTTACCAACCGCTTAAATCTAATTTGATGAAATGATAAAATCCCCGGCGATCGCTAACTCCCGCCAATTGGCCTCATGAATCGAGGGGGCCGCGGGAAATATAGGAGGCATAATGAATCTAATTTGGACGCTGTATGGGGTGCGGGGGGAGATAATCCGCAAACCCAGGCTATTACAAAACCAGAAGACCAGACACTTTCTCGTACTCTGTAAGCTCGCATTAAAACGCGTAGACATAAATTACAGCCGGACTACTGTCAGTTCTAGTCAGAGATTCCGCTAAACTAATAATGACATCTAAGATGCACCAATTATACAACAGCATCTAATGCTCGTATATCCTTTTCCACTATTATCCGACACGAACTTGACACAAGTTAAAGGAGTGTCTCCAGATCATATTTTTGACTCCCCATTTTTCCCATGGGTGTTGGGATTTTGATACCATATCATTTGTCATATTTTTCTCATTACCATTCTGAAACTTCGTGCTCTCAATCCGTATATTTTCAAGGATATCGTAAAAAAAACACCGATGGGTTGTAAACTAATTTATCCGGTTACATAAAGCAGTGCAGTGATTATACACCAACCGTTTTGCTTCCAAAGTGGAGATTGCAAATTTTTTGGTTTTTTTCCTGGTCCCATGGATAGTTTCTGGGAGGTATTTTATATTGTTAGGTTAGAACGAAAACCATTTACCGGAAAAATCTGGACACGCTCCTTTAGTCAGAAACATATTTTTAAATAGTAAGACGGCAAATAAGGTTGGCATACATGCACCTCCACTCCTGCCAAGTCGACGGAAATTTCATTTAGGCATTTGACAACGACCTTAATAATTAGAAACTTAAACACCACGCACAGACCTCGTCTGATACAAACTATCCTGCACTAGTAACGTTGATAAATATTGTCTAAGATAATCAACTTAGTTTGTTCTTTGACTCCCCTCTTTCGCTTTCAAAACGTGGAAAATGTGAGGTCTTGGCGCCATTGTGGCTGCTCTAAAGGCATAACAACCGCCACGAGCGAACCAACGTCTTCTCAACTTGTATTTGCATAGATATTTCTAGGTGACGTTTTCTTGTAAACCCTCGCGATATAAGAGGAAAAGACACAATTTAACAATGTAGACCTGGTTCTCAAGCGTTCCACTCTTGTGCCAAGAGTTAATATTTCATCTCGTTTGCAAGACTTCGGCCCGTAGTCCTCGCCAACCTCTTTCCTACGGGCATTATTTGTATGAGAGCTTGCAACAAGCAGTAAAAGCCTATTCATCCGCACTGGTATTGTACAGTGTTCTTCTACTTCGGACGTTGCTTGATCCCCGTTTAAAATGTCACCCGGACCAAAGTTGAGCCCAAGGCGCTCTTTCTGTGGTCACAACAACTTGTGTGCTCGAAATAAGATTGCACACTGTTGAACCCGAGTACAACGGCCTAATTTGTAAGAAAATGAGTTATTCGCGTTTCTTAATGTCACAAGGAGATTTTCATTAATTACAATAGACTTTTGCAATGAATATATTATCAAAAGTGGATTTTTATGAATTACAATAGCCTTTTGCCCATGTATATTTGTAAATGATGTCTGGTCCTGTGCTAAAATGCCCACAAGGAATCTTAAATTTGTTTGTACAATCTCGTAATCGGGAAGTTTTTGAGAATGTCATAATTCCCTAAAATCCTTTGGTTGCCCAGTATTATTTCCAATTCATTTGATGCAGGTCGACCGGCGAATCGGGATTTTCACATTTATGAATTTAAATTGTTATAGAGTGTTTGGGTTTAACTTAGCATTTCGGGAAATTAACACGACGAAATCGTTTATCGGCATAGGCCCTATGCATTGGTGTGACAATGCAATTCCGAACCTGGGAAATCGGAATCGCAATAGACTACTAAAGTGAAAACGTCACCCTTTGTGTGTTGCCATGGTTTTTGGGTCTACACTAAAACCAGTGAACTATACCAATGGACGTTTCAGATTACCAGCGAATGTTTAGACCCAAAAACCATGGCAACCGACGTCACACTTTAGTAGTCTATTGCCATTTTAGATGTCGCTTTGTGAATACCGCGCGCAGCAAAAGATGTGCAGAATAGTGATTCTTATCAAGAATTTGAATCGACCCCTCCAAAAAACTCACGGTGAAATTCCCCGATTCTCTCACGATGAGACAACCCTGACAGCGTAATTTGATTAAGCTGCGCCACGGCTTGAACCGCAGCTGACGACGGTTTTACATTTCACGATGGCGGACCGTCTTCTCACCGCGCAACTAGTGGACAACGAACGTGTCTAAATGACTCGGGTTACGAAGCGCAACCCGTGCCTTCGATTTTAAGACACTGATACTTGTTATTGAGACTTTCACTCGACCTCATCCCAACTTAAACGCTAAGAATGCGAAACCGTTCTAAATGACGTTTGAGGATTGTCTTTCGACCCTTTGGCAAGGGTTTTATAGGCAAAAAGATGATCTCGTTCGCCCACATTATACACGTTCATGCACTCAAGACACTCTGCGCATTAAAGGCCCTATGTATCATTTGCAAGATAAAACTGTTTACAGATTCGTGGAATAAGAGTGTAACATATTAAGGAAGAATGTTGGTAAACTAGCCTGAAGAAATTTTAGCTACTTAGATGCATCAATGCTTCAGAAAACCTTGAAAATCTATATATGGATTCTGTGTACAAGTGAATGGTAACAAAAGTCCCGTGCACTGGACTTTTTTTGAAAACTACCTTTGGTTGTCAATTTCTAGCATGAAATACCATTTTTGTTTTAAAAGATTTGTAAGATTGTTTGAACACTACCACTTCTCCAAACTGCGTTGCGTTGGGGGATAGTTTCACCTTATGTGTTATATACCACTAGAAAGCTCTTTTTCTGCGAAATTATAAAATTATACCAAAATCAAATTTTTAACAATTCCGACGCTCATTTCGTCGTGACAAGTCACATATTTTACATGGGAAAAGAGTCATGTGATGTTTGCTACCATTTCTATCAACACTTTTACATAAAACAATTAGTGTTTTTGACAACAACAACAAAAACGTAAGACACCATCGTGTGGGGTTCTGCGTTAAATGAACCAATATTGGAGACTTGCATGCGATTTCTTTCAAAGATATGCGCGACTTTAAAAGGTCACTTTATCACACCCAGACGTTTAG
This sequence comes from Henricia sp. BOLD:AAB3569, assembly GCA_037783545.1. Taxonomy (NCBI): domain Eukaryota; kingdom Metazoa; phylum Echinodermata; class Asteroidea; order Spinulosida; family Echinasteridae; genus Henricia; species Henricia sp. BOLD:AAB3569. The sequence goes on along the minus strand of JBBELK010000261.1, from coordinate 1,265,762 downwards.
ACTTCGGTGTTTCAAAATTGTCGGTCTGTGTTGGTCACTGCAAATTTAATTCTTGTCTCGTCAAATTTAATTCTTCGTAAAAGGATCCCAATTTAAGCGATTCTGGCGTTCGTGTTTATCACATTATTCTTATATATATACACCGTAGCGTGCATTTTAAAAGGCGCCTTTTGTGCAAATTGAATTAGTGCGTTTGGCGATGTGTACAAGTTTGCCTTTGAGGGATTAAATACGTTTTCCAAGAACGGTCAAATCACAACCTTATGTAAAAAATATAATGATAGTAATATAATAATTACAATAGAATTTGATATTGCGTATACATAATATCAATGCAACCATGGCGCCTCACAAAATTGTGTCTTTATTTTAAGAAACGTATTCCTGATGGGAACATTTTTGAAAACCTAGTGGACTGGCCATATATCGTTTAGATATGGCAAATTCAAAACTAATCGTGGTTTTGGAAGGGTGTAGCACAACGAGGTACTTAGTGGTGTAGTTGACTGAATTTACAGGACGTTGTTTAAAAGTTGGGTTGGAATCCCATCATGACCTGTCCAAGAGCAAGACACTTTGCCTTAAGTTGCTTCTCTACTTATGAATAAAGTGACCTGCAAGGTATATATAGTGAACAGTGGTGTGTATGATTTGTCACTTTGCGCATAAGCTATACACGGGACTGTATTCTCCCAAATAAGTCGAGATATAAGAGATTATATTGAGCCCAGTGACTAGGGGTAAAATTGTAAAGCACAATGAGACTCAGTGTGGAAAGCATTATACAAGAACAATAGCACATTGCTATTACAGGGTTTTAACCTCGGATGCAAGATGATTATGGTAATAATAATAATGACATGTTTTTATATAGCGCTATTCAATATAGATCTTGGCGCCATTATTACCGCTGCCACTGGGGAATCACGAGTAACATCTCGCTTCAACTAGGCCGGCAGCCTGGCCAAGGCGCACAACTCTATCAGCAGTTAGATTGTGGCACTCCCCCTAACAGCTCTCCAAATATCGCTTGGATTGAAGAGGCAATTGAAATTAAGTGTCTTGCCCACGGACACAAACACGTTGGCACAAGTGGGGCTCGAACCAATAACCCTCCGATTACGAGCACGGCTGTGTACCCACACGTATAGTTAAAGGCCTATTATATAAATTGTAGAAGAAACCTTTTTACGAATTCCAGGAACAACAGCATTACATAACTAAAGAATAATGTTGATAAACTGCCTTGTAGAAATTTCAGACACATAGATGCAGTAATACTTTCGAAAACCTTAAGAATCCATGCATGGTTTTTGTGTTAAATGAATGGTAAAGCATCTTCAGTTGGCAATTTTTCGTACATGAGATACCATTTAACACAAATGTTGTAATGTCGAGCAATCATAGCGTCTTTGCTTGTCAACGGGCGCTGAAGTAATCAAGGCAGCGTTAGGATTTGCCGGGCTTTTGCTCTAGCATTGCGTGACCCAGATTTGGTAAAGGAACAAGGAGAAGAGAAGGGCTGAAACACTCGATTTAGAATGGACCATCATGATTAGAGTCTCCGGGAGATTTACAGCTTCTTCTTTGATGCAGAGGCAGGGGAGATGAAGAATTGAGAATGTCTTATAACTCAGCAGTTATACGTGCATATGGGATGGTGAAGATAAGTGAGGTCAACTCGAGCTGTCATCGGTTGGGTAATCTTAGCGTCAGGTGTCCCGCGTGATTTTGAGCAATTTTGGAATGGCGGATGCCGTAACTGGTAAAGCCTTTCACTTGGAGGACCATCGTGTTTTATCAAAGAGTGGTGTCTAAGATAATCTTACGTCTTGGATAAAGGTGATGGGTTCGTCGAAATTGTTTAACGAAGGAATATTTTGGTAACCATTTGCGCATCCGTCTGAATAGTTGGTCAAATGTATAAAATAATTAATCCCCGCGCATTATTTTAGAGGTCGTCCAAAGTTTTCAACATTTTCAAAGTTCCATATACAGACTACTTTTTAAGACCTCCCCCTCCTCCCGAAATAATACTTATCAATATTTTTCTGTCAGTACCATGAAGTGTCAAAATTGTACAGTGCATGTAAAGTCCTATGCAGCCCTCGCCCCCGTCTTCGTCCGCCTCCCCCTCCCCCTTCCTGGTATGTAGAACCGTGAAAATGTTATGCAATGTCCGAAGGTTTTAATCAACCATGACCGAACAAAACTTGCTTGAATAGAGGTGGTTCAAAACTGCCCAGTGCAACAATTCCACCCGAGTTGTTTTGTAAGAAAACGACAATTAAATATAAATTTATATTTTTCAAGGGCACCCTCGTGTAGGCCTAGACGAAACAGGACGGGGGCTTTGCACAATTTCTTGAAAGCATGGAGACAGTTTTTTTGTATATGGTTTTCTCGGAACGTAGATGAGGTATTGAGCTGACTTGCACACAGTGGCAATAACAGTTTTCCAATCATGCATTCTGTCTTTAAAGGCCCTATGTATCATTTGCAAGATAAAACTTTTTACAAATTCGTGGAATAAGATGTGTAACATATCTAAGGAAGAATGTTTCATATAACAGACACCAAACAAAAAGTCACAAAGCATTCGATTGTTACCAAACTCCAAAACTGTGCGACACAAAATGAGTTTCAGAAAAGTATCTCAATCTATATGTCGCTGAGAAATTGTCACGTTAACTGCCAAGCAAAAACCACTTTGGAGTGAGACTATATACTTCATGGGAAGGTGTTTTACTAAAGACTCGAGGCTATCCAAAAAGAGAAGCTTCAGTTGCTTTTCATCCGTCGAAATGGTCGAAACCGAAATTTCTTCCGTCGTCAGTTCCACGTCCCATTTCTTAAATTCTTTACCCTTTTGTGGGCTTTTCCTCGCCTGGGGGAGGTGCGGGCTGTTAGCGGCGGAATCCCGGCCCGGTCTATCATGCCGAGTTTCCGGCGAGTGCCGTAACGGAGCTCTGAGAGGTTTTCATGATTTGTTGGAGTGGGTCGGTGTGTAATCCAAGCTTCACTGAACGACGTCTGAATTGGGCATCGCGAGAGGGCGATTGAGATGACCCTAGAAATCGGTGGTTCACTAATAACCGGGCACACAGTAGCATCGTTTATTGCAGGCTAAAGCTGCGCAGTTTTTGTTAAAGTTTGTTTGAAAAAAAAAAGGTGCCCAGTTTTCCTCTTGTTTGTCTTTTGCACGTTTCACTTGATATGAATAGCGTCTGGTGTACTGACGTACTTCCTTTCACATGCACACTTATTATCTACTTGACCAGACTATTCTTTTGTTGCTTGTGGTGCACGCAGCAGGTGTAGCAAGTTCAGAATCAATACGGTGTTCACCTTAGGAGGGAATGGCATAAAGCAACCAGACTGTTCGTTGCTAGGCATTGGCGTGCACCACGTAGCAACAACAGCAGCCGCAGCGTAGTATGTGACCTTCCAAACTGCACCTCCATTTAAATATGAATATTTCTGGGCGCCAGCCATAATGCAAATGTTACACGCAAAATGCTAATTTACAAATAGTTTAGATTCACGATGGCATTTTTGGCATTTATTATTTACGGGTTACGTGCGTATTCGGCGCGTTTCGCTTTACAAAACGCACACTACAGAAATTTGGAGTGAAACGACGCCCTGAGAACCACATGATCAACTTGGGCGGAAAGCATTTTTGTTCTTCGTTAATTGCAGGGCATCGGTTCACACCAAATTTCTTCTACGCCGTATTTTCTCGAGGCGATACGCGTCAAATTTACGCGCGTTAACGCGTTTAAAAGGTCACGTGACTCCACTCTTAGCAGTTACACCACCAAGATGTGTGGGCCAAAGCCAAAAGAACCTTTTCCGTAATCGAATACTATAAGTAAAATTCCCAACTCATTTATCAAAATCCAGGTGTAATCGATTTTAAAAATCTATATCATACTCATTTTTAAAAATATATTTTGCATACTCCAATGCAGTATTATTTTCCAGGGTTGTAGCCCATAAGTCCATGGCGATAACACCGCGTGTCCATAAACGACAATTCACAATAATGATGAGCATGCGTTTCATCGAAATCGTTATTGACGTGAATTAGGACTTATTTACTTGAAGGGACTTGTGGGGACCCGTGGTAGACTCGACTGCCTTTTATGCTATATATTTCACGCACACGCCATATACATCTTATGGTACAAAATGGCGTCTACGAGCCTTGCACAGTTGCGTTCAAAACGATGCTCTATACGCATAGTATTACGTCATATTTTACAATGGATAAAAGCCAATGTCGCAGCAACCGACATAGTGATGACGCAAGGGAGTGTTTGATGTTGCATGACTAGCTTCGCTATTTAGCCAATATGGCGATTCCGTGCAAGAAGCTAATATATCTTTTAACTTTCTGAGAATGATGATATATCTGGCTGCAAGACCTTACGTCCCTTTCGTCCTTTACTTCTCAACATCACGTGACAACCAAGCTCTTGGCTGTTTTACTTGGTTAATACCACGGAAGAAAAATATGTATTCAGCGGTCCTCTCGCTTCCTTTATTAGTATAAAGATGACGAAGTTCATTCAACAACGTGGCGCTAGATCGACTTGGGACCAGACGAAGCGGCGCCAACCGGCCTGGAGAGCCCCGCGGACATACGGCTTAAGCTGCTCATAATGAGGTGCGGACACGGCAGCGAGAGAGGGGGGTGGTTGGGAAGGGGATGTGGAGCTAGGGTAGGGGGAGGTGGTGTAATGGAGATGCAATTTCCGCCATACACGTCTCAATGTCAGTGCCGAGGTATGGTGCATGCCTTGGAGTTAGGGGTCGTAACTTAAAGGGGAATTATACAAAGGGAAAAAGATACAGAACTAAAAAGTTTGATTCATTTGACATTCAGAAGTTAGCGATTTAAGACTAACTTGCTAATTTGAGCATAAGCTTTCGTAACAGCAAACACCTCGTCATGTGTATAACGCTTTTGAGTACAGCTATTAAAGGGCCCCTAAAAGGCTGAATAATTGTATGCACAGTTTTTGCTGCATATGAAGGATTACTTCTGTTCATTTTGATGTCCCATGAATAAAAGGTGGCCTTTTTTCAACTGAAAATTTTCTTTACAGAAATTCACAGAAAGAGGGCGCTATTTGAGGCATGTTACTTTAGAAACACACAGCAAAAAAGCAAAGAAAAAACATAAGACTTCAAACTGGAATTGTGGAAAATTGCTGCAGTTCCACCTTGATTATTTTACATGACTTACAACAGGCAACATGTGAAACGAACCCAAACAATCGTGGGTTACAAAGTTTTAGCAAGTTAGAGAAAATACTGAAATATTTTGTGCACAGTTGAATGAGATTTTTCTGTGTTTGCCTAAAGTGACATCACAACCTTACTCATGAATATGTAAATATTTTTTCGTATAAAAATCAAAAACCTTGATGTTAACCCTTAAAACAACTTCCTAGTAGGGTTTTTCTGACTGTAAATGAATGGAGTAGTTCCATAGCATAGATTTCATTGATAAAAATACGATTTCATGGGCCCTTTAACATTAATTCGTTTGATCTTGTCAAGCCCAGTTTTTGAGACGAAATACCTACTTTTGAGACAAAACATTCAGTTCACGAATGAACCGCGATATTGAAAATCGAAAACTTGACAAAGAACTGAAAAGTTATTACTGTGTTCACCAAATGCCGAATGGGCCATCGTAAATTCGTAACGTGTTTGCGGTTTCGCGCGCTAATTTGCACAAAGCAAACAAAACATAATTCTATTTATATAAACGTGACATGTGATTTGACACAACCCGAATGTTACGCTTTGTATTTTTAAGATGCGTTGATGGCGCCGCGACAATACATAATAGTCTACAACGGACCTCTTAATAAGGACACTTAAAACACACTGTAAAGATTGTGGAAAAAAAGCAGCGGCGGCCGTTGAATTTCCGATGACCACTCAGCTCGCGACAAGTACACTATCCGATATCACAGCGCCGACTGAATGTTCATTAATGGCGCGAAAATTAGCACATTTCGCTCCCTGCGGGAACGCGGCATGGGTTATCTGGCCGTAATGAGCAACATTTGCCCAAACAGCCGACACTGCGTACGTAACAGACACCCACCTGATAAACTTCAAATGCGTCATTACGGCAACTACTTATGTCTTTACAATAATGGCGCGTGAATGTCGTTATGTCTACGTCTATACGCTCTACTGCTGTTTGTAGGATTTTCAATCGACGTTTTATTAAATACCTTTTCAAAGCCCCTAGGCCCTATAGATTTGCAACTAATATTTTCACCAACCATTTCACCGCAAAACGACCTTACTCAAATGGAAGACCGAAGTGGTTCCAACTGTCCAATGTAATAATTCTTCCCATATCTTTATAAAAGATGTCCATAAAAAAATTTATACCCATTTTAAAATATTAAAAATACTTAATGTTTTACAAAAAGAAAAATATCCGTGAAGAGGTTCAAATGTCCTCTATCAAATGGTATTATAAGTTGATTATGCAGGGGCGGATCTGGAGGGGGAGGTGAGGGGGTTGCAACTAATGTTTAATGAATAAATAAATGAAATATTGCATTAAAAATCCCTCGCCTGAAACCTAAAAAAAACATCTACAGTTTCCTCTCAATAGATTGCAGGAGAAAGCACCTAAATTTCACAATTTTCTGGATCCCCTAGCAGGGCGTGTTTTCGGCACCCAGTAGGACCCACAACCCCACCCTCGACCAAAAGCCAGATCCGACCTCATGTCACCACCATGGATGACTGAACAAATAATAAGACAGTTGCATAAGATATTGAAATCAGCATTGTGCCAGTTTTGTACACATTGGAAAAGTGGTGATAGGGACAATGAATGAAGAAAAAACACAATCTGATATCCTTTTGTGGCACATTACCCTGACAAATTTAAGGTGCTGTGCTCTCCGCTATGTTAATGCATAGCTGTCATCTTTGTCTCATGTCTCCTACTTCCTGCCTTATCATCCCACATAATGGTCTCGGTGGACATGATTCGCTTTTAATATCCACTTTTCGGGAAACTTGTCTTAGTAATCAGAAACTAGAACTGAAGAGCTTTTTGCCCTAATTAGTTTAATTGAGTCGTGTGTTTTAAATTACCTTGCGTTTAACACAGACGCAAGGCACTTGGGCGCACTACTGCGCAGGCGCCGAACGTTGGAAACAAAATGGCGTCCTTTTTCCGATTTGAGTTGTGGCAACTGTCGATATAGAGGCATAAAGGGCGTGTTTGTTTCGGACGGATCCAGATCTGCGCAGATCTAATGTGAACTTGTTCACTTCGCGCAGATCCTGATCGAGATCTGGGATCTCTGGGATCCTTCTCGAGAGGTGGTTCAGCGCTAGATCAAAAATGGCGACGTGAACGTTGCGAAAATGTTTGTGTGATTAAATCGTGTCTTTTCAATTTTCAGAGGCAACGCACGATGCAAACAAATTTAGGCTGCTTGTTTATGTACAATGAATGCCGTGGGTGAAATTTGGTTAAGACATTTGACAAAATGGGTAAATAAATTGCCATTCACGTGACTTGAAATCCTCATTGGGAGCAGTTTCGTTTGTTTCTGCGCTGTGAAACAACCCGGGATCTGGATTCGGAACTGCGACGAAACAAACACGCCCATAAACATGACACTTTTTATCAGCATCGACGTGAACGCCAGCGATCGTGTGTACGTCACACAAACTGACATTCACCATCTCTCGAGAGTGTTAATCTCGTGTCCACCTATATACTGTTTGCACTTTGACCAAAACAGTGAGTGACCATGCAAATAACAAAACACACTAATCGACCGAGCCTGGTATATTGGCCAGCCGCACACGGCGTGGACTTCGGACACCTGCCCGTAACCGGACCGTACCGTAAAGGCCTCGAGGGCTTTTCCGATCGGGATTATTGATAATCGAAGTATACTCAGGCCTGAGTTACAACTGACGAGTGGAAGTGTTAAAGTCAATCCTGGAATAGTGCGATGACAGCTTTAAAAAAACCTTTAAAATCTAGGAATAGTAACAAAAATGAGCGCGCGAACATATTTTTAAAAAATAAAACCACCTTAAATTGTTAATTGTGTAAAGAAAGTACCACCTTAAACAGAAATCAAATCATTTGGTGTTTGTTATTGTTATCAACACTTTTAGTAAGTTTTTTTTTCCTTTTCAACTCGGGAAGTAAAAATTTGGTTCATTGTATAATGATATAATGGACCCTTGCAAAGGGATACGCAAATTGGTATTTTAGTCGGCTTGCTTTGGTGTCGACAATACACGTACTAACCATGTATTTATGCACACGTACTAAGCCATTTCTTCAGTGTTTAATGCCCCATTTATGAAACCATAATATAAGCCAGCGAACATCGATAATGTTCGCCAAATTAATATGCTCTCTACACACGAGAAAACATGCACGACAGAACTCTTAATTGTATTGTGAATTTTAATATTAGGAGGGAAAGTCCGAATATTGACGCACATAGACGCCGGTCGATATGGGTATCCTGATAATTCTGACAACGCTATTAGGGCTTCAACCATTAATGTGTGTTGACTGTCGACTACGGCTTTCGATACTTTCAGACATTGGACGTAAATTTAAGTGAAACGACACTAATATTAGCGGACATTGTGAGCCGCGGCTGATATATATGTGCGTAAAAGGCGGACGGCTTCTTAAATTCGGACGTCAGGTCTTGAAGCTAAACAAAGCTCCAAAGCAAAACAAATTTAGTCATCAGTTGAGAGGGTGTGAACGCAAACAATGTAACATACAAACTAACATATTGACATGTCCCGTGGACAAATCAATGGTGTTTGCACAGTGGGAGCACATTCATAATTGAATAAGACTCGCCTGCCATTTTCGACTGCTCGTGTGCGACAGAAAATTAAGAAATGACAAATTATCTCTTCCGTGAAAATTAATCATGGAATAGTACAGCTGTACCCTAGAGACGGTAATTACTGATTAGGAAATGGTGGGATTAGATCGAATGTATTATTTGACATGTTAATTTGAAACGACATTTATTATTTTAATATTGTGAAGATTAAAAACGCAGTATATCATTTACAGATAATTTTTTTGGGGTCGAAATCCAGAAACAACAGCCTTACATATAAATATTTTTTGTAGCCACATAGATATGGTAGTACTTCACAAAAAGTTAAAAATCCATGCATAGGTTTGTGCTGAATGAATGGTAAAAAAAGGTTTTGGAAGCACCTTCAGTTGGCAATTTCTCCCCATCGGCGTCGCTAGAGGGGTGGGGGTGTCACCCCCGCCCCCAATTTTATTGGACAGTAGGAATCACTTCTATATAGGCCTCCTGTATTTGAGTAAGTTTTTGGGACATTTTAATACATTCAGCTCCCCGGAACTCTTGTAGAAATACGCAGATGTATAACAAAAACAAATGACGTCATGACGACATTACTTGCACTTCAGACGACACAATGCTGAATGAACAATATTCCAACCCGTGCCGTGACGTAAGACGAAGTAACTATAGAGGCGCAATTACGCATAAAATCATCCGAAATTAAAGAAATCGAAAACCATAGTTTATGCCTCATGTAAGTAACATAATGAACACATTATATTTTCTGACTGTTTGACGAAGGCCTCTCAAGAACAGGATTCGCGTTTGAATGAACATGGGGTAAATATGATGTACCGGGTTGAATTTAGTTTAGCTTTTACTGCACAACTTGTAATAAGGAGCCTTTTAAATATGCGTACCCGCAAGAAACAGAAGACACTTTACCGAACAAGTGCGACACGTACATTGTTATATACAAAGACAAGAAATATGACCAGCTTAAATTGGATACGAGCTTCACAAAGAATGACAATTGTAGTGATGCCTTAATACTATGGAAGTGCCCATTTTGTCCGAAACTGGGCAAAGAATGGCGTTTTTGCGTAGAACTATTTTTGTGTAGGCCTATTGTTACGAGAATGTGCGAAGGACTTGTACGCACAATTATTATTTGCCTATAGTTTCAAACAAAATGGCGGCGTCCATACAAGACATCGCTACAACTGTCGTTTTTTGTGAAGTTCGTATCCGCTTTTAGTGTGTCATTCTTCTTGTACTCCAATGCTGTAAATTGTTGCTGTTTATATGAATGGTACTTCTGACTACCCATCCCATTCCGGACACCTGACAGCTGATCACGAAAGTGGCAATTGTTTTGTTATGTAATGCAGAAACGACTTTAGTACAATCCGTGATAAAAGCCACTTAAAACTCATTGCTGCAAGAAACAGTATTCAAAGTACTATTCAGAGTGTTTTGCCGCCAAAAAGTTACTGACTGCCCATTCCATTGGCGCGCACCTGACAGCTGGCTTCCCGCCATATTTCTAGCCATTCATGTTCGCGCGCGTCTAACGATTCAAAATCGAAAACGGAAAAAAAACCTCCCATCATCCACAAAATCGAGCAAAGATCGTCCCAACAGCCATTGATAAACAATTGTCGTGTGATGGGGAGAACATCAGTACATGCCCAGATCGTTCCCCGGTATGCAGGGCACGCAAAATCGATCCCAATCGTCGTTGGAGAAGATCGGAAAACAGATAACGAATGTACATACCGCATGTGTGCGATATGTGTACATTACAATACTGGCATTTTAAAAAGGCTATAGCGGCCTTGTGGCTGCCTTAAAACCCATGTACATTCGTAATGTCTCAAAATCAACTACTTGACCGAAAACAAAAACCTTACTCAAGTGAAGATAGAAGTCCGGGGTGATATCCTTTTAGCAGAAAACTGCGTGTGCACATGCATCATTTATAAGGGCATCCTCGTGTAAACGAAAATATCGTGGTATATCCGTTTTCTATCGTGGCGTACAAGGGACATCGCCAATCGCAAATATCTTTGCGAATATTTGCGATGTCGCACATTTTTTTCTCGCAAATATCTTTGCAAATAATTTGCAATGTCATACATTTTTTGCGCATATTTATTGTACACTTGTCATGCCTAAGCGTAGTTTTTTTTTCTTGAAAGCTAGAGGGCTTCAAAGCCAGTTTCCCATCTTTTCCTGGCGACGCGCGTTAGGAAGACCCTTTATAGCTTCTTACCAAAAACACCCCGCTTATACCCCAGTCACAATTAGCTTGCGATGGGTTTGCGAGTAGTTTGCGACGATTTCTAGGCATTTTCGGCCGGGGCCGCACGGGACTCCTTGCGGCTGCCGGGTCATTTTTGGGCATCGGGCGGGCATCGAGTTACTTTTAACTCGGACTTAAAACCTGGTGCGGCGTTTCGCATCGCAAACTGATCGCCAATAAATCGGTCGATGCCTGGCCGATGTCCGGCAGGGCATCGCACACATCGGGCGGGCTCCGGGCCAAATTTTTGACAACCCAGACAATCCATATATCGGCCAGGCGACGCCCAGACGCTGCTCAGACGCCGGCCGGGCCCCGCCCGGCGTCTGGCCGACTTGGCGGCGCCCGGCCGGAAATCGGCCAGACATCGGCCGGGGTATCGCAGTGACATAGGCAGGACATCGGACGAGTGCCTGCCGGACACCGGCCGATAATCGGGCCAAGAAATCGACCCCATTCTGTCATGGCAGCGTGCGGGGCACTTTTAATTGTGACTGTGACCGCCCAATCGCGCGATCTTTCGCCGACCTCTACACGCCGACCGATGCCTATAAATCGCACACGCCGCCCGGCCTCCGCTTTAATTGTGACTTAGGTATTAGGCATGCCAAGTTGCAAATATTTTGCAAACATATTTGGAAAGAAATTTACGACATCGCAAATATTTGCAAAGATATTTGTGAAAAACTGTGCGACATCGCAAATTTTTGTAAAGATATTTGCGAAAAACTATGCGACGTCGCAAATATTTGCAAAGATATCTTTAGTAAGCGATGTCCCTTGTATACGCCACAATAGTATCCCGTGCAGTATAGCTAGGGAATCAGCCGAAATAGGACGGTGCGCTTTGCACAATTTCCCAAAAGAATAGCCACAGTTTTTTTTACTGTTTTCTTGGAACCTATACAGATGATTTACTGAGCTGACTTATACAATAGCACGATTTTTTCCCTTTCAGTTTTAAGATATTTCATCGCTTTAAGGCCGTGAAGATGTCGCTTTCTGCTATTTGAGAAAATATTTAATGATAGAAGTTCAAGCCGTAACGGATTTCATTTTAAAACTGCAGCGTCATTACATATGACTGCATTGCCCATGCAGCAAATCTCTACACGCACCGCTGCGTTGAAAGCAAATGGTATGCCTTGATTTCCCCCGATGTCTTTTTTTCCCGCCTAAAAACAGCTGGATCTGTGTTCGACCTTTAGCTTGCATCAAATTACTCGCCTTTTCTCGTTCTCTCGTCAAAAAACACAATCACGTCCGATTCAATCGATGACGTCATTTCATTGGTGTGGCAAATGCAGTCTTATATGCCAGAGGCTGACGCGTATTCAGATACAAGCTGAAATGTTATAGACGAAAAAGAAATCGCATGATGCATATACACAACAGATGTGCCCACCCTGTTCAGCTACATAGATGCGTCAATGCTTCTTGCAGAAAACCGTCAAAATCCATGCATGGTTTTTGTGTTCAGTAAATGGTTTAAAAAAAGTTTGTTCACACGCATTAAAAAAACACCTTCAGATGTTAATCTCTTACAAAACAACTCGTGTCATATTTGGTACAGTGCCTCATTATCATTGAAACGAAACAACCAAACATGGGATGAGAAAAGAAAATCACAGGATTCGAACCCGAGACCTCTTACCCACCGGGCAGATGCTGTGTATACGAGCTGCATAAGGCATGTTTGGTTATCAACACTTTGGGTACGATTTTTTCTTGTCAATTCGTGAAGGAAAATGTTGGGTCATTGCAGATGGTGTAATGTGTCTGTAAACACGTGCAGGCCTGTCCAAACTCACGCCCAAACTCTCGCGGGGACTCATTAAATAGAACGAGTGCAAATGAGACCGTTTTTTAGCAAGCAATATTACGGTTTTCGCTTTCATCGTAATCAGCAATACAACGTAATTGCACCAAACAAATTTGTTTTTCCCTGGAGGGAAATTTGTTTCTAGGCTGCAAACAGAACCGGCTTGATTAGATCGAAGAAATGCAAATAGCCTGTGCAAACTCGAGGACAAACTCGCCTTATTTGCTTGCTTTGGGAAGAGCTCGGGTGTGGTATTATTCTTATCTCTCGTTATTTTTTTTCCAGCTCGAACGAGACATCACTAGCTAAATATTATCACGCCGAGATTTGCGACGGTCCGGCATCCGCGGGCAGTATGCATCAGCGATTTCCTCAACATCAGCGCTTGGTAAACCTTGGTGAACCGTCTTGGTTAATCGTCGATTCATGCTTTTTCTAAAGGTAACATTTTACACTAAAAAATGTAACATTTTGGATCATTGCAAATGATGAAATGGGCTTTAACGTATACACTACTACGGCACTAACAAATGCAGATTTGATAGGCCTGCCGATAGAAATTAATCTCTTTTAATCAGCGTGTTTCGGCTCATAAAAGATGACAGCTCCTGCTAGCTTATATTAATGACGGTTATGCCTCATCGATTTAACGGTTACAACACTCAGCCAATTATAACTGCCCAAGTTATTGCGAAATCCTCGTTGAAAGATTGCGGTTTCCTGTCGAAATGGAGTTGTCAATGCATTATGTAAATGGTATAATGAGTTCGCAAATTGTATAAAAAATATAAATAAATGAATAACGTGTGATAACATTTAATGTTTAACCAGTGGAGTCTTGTATTTAACGTGTAAATAGAATACTGATGTTATATGGCTTTTAAAGCCAATTTCATCATTTGTAGTGACCCAAAATGTTACTTCATAAATTGACAAGAAAAACAACCGACTATAGAAGTGTTGATAACAATAGTAACAAATGGTACCTTTGTGGGAGAAATTACCAACTGAGGGTGATTTAAAAAATCGTTCGTAAACAATCGTTTTACCATTCATTCAACACAAGCCTGCATGGGATTTTATGGTTTTCTGAAGTATTACTGTAGTCCTATCTATGTGGCTGAAATTTCTACAAGGCAGTTTGTCAACATTATTCTGTATTTATGTAATGCTGTTGTTTCTGGAATTCGTAAAAACGTAAAAAAAAAAAAATCTGCACATGATATAATGAGTCTGTTATATATGGCGTTCTTGAGTTCGGTTAAAATAAAATTAAAATCTATTAAAAGAAAAAATAAATTTAATTAAAAGAAAAATAAAAATTTAAAAATGAACTTATGAACAGAATATAACAAAACTGGCACGTTATTCGGATTTTAATTGAACTACATGTTAAGGGAAAATAAACCTGAAATATTCCCGCACATTTTAAAAATGTTTCATTCAAATTCATAAACGGTTCAACTTCAATTTCGTCTCGAAAATACCAGACTTTGCATTTCCTATGTTCAATTTCGTATTCTGGTCGTTCATGTTCGTATTTGTCCAAACCATTTCGTGTAGGCCTATGTTTGCATACTTTTTCGAAACAGACTATTTGATTCGTCGTCAGCAGTTGCCAAACGTACGACGGATGAAGCAATTTCGTCATTTGGAAATCAATTTCACATGTATTTTATTTGAATTCGTCACTTGATTGTATGATAACTTTCGATATTTCTACCTCTTCATATTTCCCTTTCTGTTTTAAACACATTATTTTTTTACAGGCACAGATTATGCTTGCCTAACGTGGGCCTATAACAATGATATGTAATGTTTGTTGAAGATTCAGAAACATGAGAGAGAGCAAGTTCAAGAAACTAGCCTGAAACGTTGTCCACAAAGCTACGTACAGACTGACCATCCGACGAATTTGATCGATAGATTCTTGAAATGGGTTGAACAAAGACGAATTCAATCCTTACGTGATGTAGATAATCATCAGCCAAGACGATTTCAATTGAAATCTTACCACATCGAATGGACAAATGTTGACCATTGATCATTTGGAAAGACCAAAGACTAAATCGATAGTAGCATTTGCGCATTTCACTCGTCTTGGCACGAAATTGAAGTTGACCGGATATGAATTTGAATGAAAAAAGTTTGAAATGTGCGGGAAAGAACTTCAGTTTGTGACACTAAATGCCAATTCAAATGTCAAGTTCCTTGAGGACATGCATGGTTGCACAAAACGTGCCCCACGAAATAGCGGCTATTCGATACGGTCTATACTTGAGCTGCACATACAACGAAATTTAATCCATTAAATATGTCAAGTACTAGTTACACAATAAAAGTTATACAACCATATTCTATAACGTCTGTTTATTTATATCAGATATTACGATAACAGCATGCACGCTATGGTATATCGTGCCGGCCCATCTTGCCGTGTTCCCGTCGTGTCATACCCTACTTACAAGGCCCGCGAGTCGCGACACGCCCTGGGCGGTCCTGCTTCCTACGAGCCTGTGTCGTCTTTTGGAGAATCAAAATATTAAAGGGCCATGAAATGCTAAATAACTTTATGCACAGTCTTTGCTGGATATGAGAGATTTTTTAAGGGAAAACATTACTTTTGTTCATTTTCATGTAAAAGGTAGCATTCTTCAACTTTGAAAATTTCTTTGCATATACTTACAGAAAGAGAGCACTGTTTGGGGCATGTCACATTTAAGAAAAGTAAAGAGAAAACATAAGAATTAAAATTAAAATAGTGGCAAACTTCTGCAGTTTACTCAGACATGTGAAACAAAACCAAACAGATAACATTTTCAGCAAGTTAGAAAAGAAATAGTGGATTTTTTTGTGCACAGTCGGAGAGTAGTTTTTTTCTATGTTTGCCTAATGTCACATCACAAACACGCTATATGAAGTGTGGGAAAGCACTGAGTATACAGTGCTAATATACGTCGGGTAAGGGAAAAAATAAACCCCAATTAACATAACTTTGCTCATGAATATACAAATTCTTATTAGCATAAAAACCAAAAACTTCCAAATTAGGGTTTTGCAATATATGCATACAAGGTTATTTAAAAGGGAAGTGTTACTTTTGTTTTGGAATCAAAAGGAAGCGGTCTTCTTATCTTTTCAACTCAGCCAAGGTTATGGCGAACTTAAACTACGAGTTGTGTCTAACTTGTCTCTGCCTGCCATAGTAATAGTCTTACATCAATCAATTTTCTGCCAGCAGTCATGGCCAGGTTTAATTTAATTTGACAAAGAAAGGCGGATGAGGAATTTCCTCTTTTCCGAATACCCTTAATCTATCGCTGCATTTTGTGAACTTGATAACCAAAATATCAGCCGTGTTTTGCCGAGCACTTAGCGCCGCACACTCCCGGGAGCGTTGGCAAAACAAGGATGGTAAACTCATCGCTTCGTCCTCGTTATTAGACTAAAAAAAATATTTCTCATTACATCCCAAATTTCCTCGGGGAAGGTAAACTTCACAAAATATGGACAGTTCTCATGAACAGAACTGCGTCTGTCTGCGCAGGGGGCTTGGCTCAGAGGCGAAATGCTATTACACACCCACTCAAATGCCTGGCCGGCGTTGGCTTTCATTACGCCCGTTTCCTTCCCCAAAATCCGTGAGGGGGCAAACCACGGTCTGCGGCGCTTGTAGCCGGATTAAATTTCGTCAAACATTATGCCTTGGGTGGGGAGACCTTTTAGTATTTTATTAATGACTTTGCGCAGGATGAGATTCCACGATACTGCCAACTCCGACGTAAAGTTTCTGATCCATCTTAAAAGGGCGTCTTTTCCGCACAGTATCTGTGACAAATTTGTGCCAATAATCCTTTAAAATCTTACACAATAATAACAGCATCTGACGTAAAAGCGGTCTAAAAGTCGCCCATATGGCCTCAGCGATAAGTCTAGTTTTGGCAGCGCAATTTAGATGTCAGATTTTCTTAGCACTGACATTTACAGTTAGATCGGATGTGTCGGCAAGAGAAAACGCGCGAAAAAAAGAAAGAGCCAAATTTGCAGGACGTTTTCAAGATATTCCCCGTATGCACATACACTGTTCTGATGAGCATTTTATAACCTTCCAAAAAAGAAACGTAATTTTCTTAAAATGCCAATTCGTCTTCAGAACAGAATTAATGCAGTGAACTTGTGGATAACACGGCACTGATCGAACAATCTCTTAGAAATCGCTCTTAAGACTGTTATATGCTTCAGTGATTTCCTCCTGGTCCAAATGGACCTGTTTCAACAAAGTGATTCCCACAGCAATGTGACATTTCCAGTTCCTTGGAGAATTCTATAGTAAAGGGCTCCCAGAAAACCAATTTCTTCAGGTTTTGAACCTGATTAAACTTGCGTGGGATGCGCTCACCTCTGGAGCCGTGCGTCTAAAAAAAACGGCCAGTGTAGGTTCTCGGGGACTGGGAGCACTTCAGGCAGAGTGGCGTACCCTTCCTCAGCGGCTCTTACGGAGGCTCTTGTGGCATTGCCACACGAGGTGGTAATACAAGTTACTGGCCTATGAAATACGCTACATCCAGGATCCTTGATTTTTCGGTCAGGGTATATGATTTGCGCTTCTTTGTCAACCGATACTCGCCGCAAAACATTATACTCCCCTCCCCACATCTGATTCGTGTTCAAAAAGGTATAGGGGAAAATAACGTATATTGTTCAAATGCGGGACAGGAATTTATCTACTTTTTGCTAGAGACCAAATTACAATGTCACAACAAAAATGACAGTAAATCGTAGGCTATTACATGAAAATATCTGGCCCCAAACATTACCCAAGCTGTACCAGACTATAGTGTTTATAAGGGGATCTCCCACCATGTGGGACTATTGCACTATAGCATGACTGTGTCGGCGAGTAGCATTGGACTATGTACCACAATGATCGCACTTAAGTGCATAATTTGTCAGCCATTTACCAAGTGAAAGGGTTGCGAACAATACACGTCATTAATCACAACACGAAGCTAAGGACCCACCGTACGTGTTCTCTTAGCTGATAATTTGACTCGGGATACATTTTAGATGTGTCTACTACCTCCATGATTAAAGCATCAAAGCCTGTATACCAAAACTGGTCGAGGGGTTAAGACGTCTGCCTAGTATGCAGGAGGTTATGGGTTCGAGTCCCGCCCGAGCACGCTACGAGTTTTAGCGTGTTCTCGGGAAACGCACTAAGTATATAATGCATACCACGTCGTGATGGGCAAAACTTACTTCCACTTACCCCAGTGTTTTACCGGAAAAAACACCACCTTACGCAAATGAAAGATGTTGGTGGTCCCTAAGTATCTAATGCAATGAATCCGTCGGAGATGGGTTTTTTTTTTTTTTTAAGAAAACGACAACCGAAGATAAATGCATATACATGTGTGTGCGCAAACATTTTTTTACGAGGGTGTCCTCAGGTGACTAAAAACTATAGTAGATATTTTGTCTCTATTTTTGTGCATTTTTTTGGGAAACCAGCCTAAATAGGACGGTGGCTTTGGGCAATTTCTCGAAAGCATGGACACGGTTTTTGTTTTCGTTTTCTCGGAATGTAGGCGAGGTACTAAGCTGACCTATACACAGGTTATACACATCCTCAATAACATGGAGATATTTATTTATTTATTTATTTATTCCAAGAAACATTTTGCAACAAAAATATTGTTGTTTTTAACCCACTGAATGAAAAACGGGTAGGGACGCTTGTCAAGAACTATAGTGCCTGCTTATTTCGCAACCTTCTATATAATTCCAAATTTGGCGTGAAAGTCTTCGAGTCCCAAATTTGTTGTTAGTCAACCGGTCACGTGACATGCCAGGGTCCACACCATAGAGTTAGATATAGACAACTAGACTGCGCACTCCCAATACATGATGTGCCGATATGGACGCCATTTTCGCTTAACGCTATGGCTGCACGGTGGGCAAAGGGGAACGGTGTCGGTTTGCCCACTCTAAGCAAACATGGCGCCGCCCACATCGGCACAGTACACACATGTGACTTGAATAGCCACTGCACACTTTGTCTATATCTACCTATATGGTCCACACACGCAAAAGCCCGTCCTTTTTCTTGTTATAAGCGGGTGCAAAAATAAAATGCGCCAAGTGCACTCTATCTGCCAAACAACTTTACTCTATTCCACGCAGACACGCTTGACAAATTTGAATTAAATTGAAAATAAGTCGTTCAGTTCACTTTAAAAACACTACATAACAGTTTATAAATTGTGTTATATCGTTTCACCGGAAAATTGTAACCTAGAAACGTGGTTTTGGGTTGCCGAGTGACAATTTATATTAACTAAAATTGTTAATATGCCTTTTTCCCCCCTAGTTTACATATGACAATAATGTACGCGTGTCACCAATGAACATTTGCCATTGCACTTATTATCGACCCTCGCGCGACCCAATTTAATTCCACGTACTTATTGGGATTCGTTAATTGGTTCAACCGCGTTGCGTTCATTATCCATTCCCTTGAAATGAGGTGAAAACGATGTTTCCTGTCATGATTAGTGTTTGGGTTGTGTAACTTGATGCCCAGGACAGATGAAAATTAATTATCCGGGTAATTCAGAAAGTACGGATACACACAGGAAACAAAAAACAAAACGGAAATAACATGGCGGTGACGTACACATGGTTCGCCTGTTACGCAATGTATTTCATTAGTTGTTAAGAATTTATTTTAGTCGCTGTAAAATCGTGCAAAAATAACATGACAATTTAAATTCATGCCCTGTAACAGACTCTATTTAGCAATAACTATCAGTTACATATGTATTTCACATGTTTCATTAAATGTCTTGTGTGTTGGTCATTACCAAGCTTATCCGCACCAATGGTTGTTTTAGTGTGTCCACATGAAATTCCTTTTGCGTCAGTTAAAGAGTGTCCTATGTCTAACACCAATTTTGCTGATTTGTCACTTTGATATCCATAAACTGAAACAATGTTTATCCTATTAAAAAGAACTAATTATAACATTGAAATGCACTTCTCAAAAGGTATATGGTGTACACTGCTTCAAAAATCGGCAAAGATATGGCTATTTTAGGTCGCTTGAAATGTTTACACTCTGGTTGACAGATATTTTATATTATACTTTGAAACACCTCAACGATTGTTTCTTTTAATTTAGTGGGCTCGTAAACAGCAGAAACGTTGAGGCAATATCCTTCTTTCACAAAGGACTATCAAGGAAATGTTTGCCTCTTTAAAAAGCCATCCAAAGCGAGAAAACTGATTGTTCTTTCCAGTAATCAAACCCTTTGTCATCTATAGAAACCGTGGGAAATTGGCGCGTAAACCAAATACGAAGCGCCATCAAATATTCAGCATCTTATAGTACCTCGTATGTCTTATAAGCAGCCCGTTTATATGACGCACGAAATACGTCATAATGTAACATTAACCACTGTTAACGTCTTCTAAGTGAGCCAAAGTAGACTATTATGTTTCTGTACGTACATCTGGTGTAAAACCATCTTTTTAATTATCTAAGAATTTAATGAAATCATTGTTGATATAGTTGCCGCTCTGAGATTATCAATATTTGTCAAACTACCCATCCAAATTCGACATGGCACGATCTTAATGCGGCTGTCATGGTGGCACTGGCATTCTCCAATCAAAACAGAGCTACGATTATCTGGGTACATTTATCGTCCAATCGTGAGTGCGGCTGATGCACGTGTATATGCGCACGAACTATATGTTTGTTTTCTAAGGGCGCCAAATGTTGGTTTAAACATCCGATTGTGGCGAGAAAATTCAATGCATAGGAGTGATAAACATATAGGTTAAGGTCGTGCTTGTAATGTTACAAGCCGGGGTGCCCATCTCTCTTCCGTTAACGAGGGGCCAGACTCCTCTGTCGAGTTTGCTCTGTGGAGGGTGGGGTGGGGTGGGGTGGGGTGGGGTGGGGGTGGGGGTGGGGGTGGGGAGGTGGAGGTGGAGGTGGAGGTGAGTGCTCGGCACTCCTCCTACAGAGTACGTTGATATGATGCTGGTACCCATATACACCTTGGTGGAAAGAGGCAACGAGGCAAATACCGTGCCCAAGGGCACAAGACATTAATTGCAATGGGATTCGAACTCGCAGTATTCAATGACGAGTCAAGTGCTCTATCCATTAAACCACATCTTCTTAAAGAAAAAAAATGTTCCTTTTATTTGCTCGTGAGGTACTGTTTATGTTCACGTGTATAAGCGCTATAAATAATGGTGGCCATTGGTCTTCTGCTTAAAAAAATGGTTTCGCGTCAACGGGGGGAAAACTTGACAAGGATGGGACTTGGTATTTATGACTTATTTTTGGCTTTTTTGTGGTTGTAAACTCGACAGAATATTTGAAAGCTCTGAAGGATTTATCAGCATAGTTTATAGTTAGACGTGATAGACTTAGGAGTGCTGTTAACCAAAAGCCGCGCAAAAGAGTGTGAAACCACGGGAAACCGCGAGAAACCACGAGATCACTTTTAATACTTTCAGCCTAAGGTGCCCTATTGCATTACCGCCCTTTTCCACTTGTAGCACAAGCGTGAAAAGTCACTTGCGAGTTCTGTCTGGAAAACCCTTGCAAAATAACTACATGTTGCAACCAAAATGCAATTAATCGGCCATACAGTACCCGGTGTGTATCAAAGATTTGCTAATGTTCGCTAGTATTTCTACCCCGCGGTGAACACACGCAGGCACTGAATGGCTAACGATAGAGTAGAGCCAGTGTCCTCTTTCTTTTGCCCTAGTGCTACATGAAATTAAAAGGAAAACCTTGTGTCGTTTTTCACCTGCACGCCTAATCACATCAATTGCCCGTGCGCTAGCTACACGCGGTAATAACATCATGATGCGTGTGCTGTGCCTTGTCAGAAAACGCGCGTATCAACTTTCTGACCAAACACTGAACCCCGGGTGCGCCACACGACCGACATTTCTTTCAGCTTGCCTTCCTTCCTTCCCGCGCTTTTCTCCTACTTTTTTTTCTTGCCGATGGATTCCCGCTCAATTCTCCGCCGCACGAACTAGATGTTTGCATCGTCTTTGTGGTCGATGTTCAAGAAATCTCGACACGAACCTTCCCCCTTTTTTTTTTATCATCTTTACAAAATGAAAGAAGGTTGCTTGTCAAACCGCGTTTGTACTTTAATGACCGCAGTGTGCCGGTTTTGGCGGGAAACGAATTAGTCATGTGTCTGCTGAAATCTATTCAGTTGCGTAAGGGATTTCGGTCTATTTTTGTACTTTGCTCATTGTCCTAAATAAAAAAGAAAGCATCCAACGATCTATAAAAATCTTGTTTTGACCAGTTTTTATTCATGTGGACATTTTCACCCTAATAATTTTAAATTAAAGCATATAATATCCAAGACGACCAATTGCTCGTTTGTTGCACAAACCCCTAAAACAATATAAATGCAGAACGCACAATGTAGAATGTGGGCGACGAAATAGTTTCCATACGAATGACTTATTAGATATGACTATCCAGCACGTGCGTGTTCGATTGGTCTATACGCAATTTTGGATTAAGCTTTATTTTCTTAAAATAAATCTCGGATTTCTGACAATAAAGCGTCAAAATATTTGACATACACCGGAAAACATATACATTTTAGCAGGGTGAAAAAGTCGAGGTGTTTCATACTTTAACTATAGAATTGCATGGCATTGCACATAAACTGAATGTGTGAGCTTTTTACCAAGAGTTTACAATAAGCTTGCACTTTATCGACTTAAAATGCCGCAGGGTTCACAAATGGCAACACAAATCAAATTGTCTTCTACGACGAATCAACGTATAATGTTGCGACTATTATGGAATCTTCTTAAAAGCTGTAGCTGGGAGATGTGTAATCTGGTTAGTGTACGCATGGAGTGGTGTAAGTGTATGGATTTTAGATGGTGTTTAAAGGCAGTATACATGATTGGTATCTCGAAAATCAGAAATGTTCACAGATTTACGCCTAACTTACACAATATAAACATGATGACCGTAGAAAACTTCCCTTGAAATGGTTTTGTCTAAAGTGCTATAGTCTTTGAGAAATGAGTAAAACAATTAGTTTTCGTCTCATGAGACGAAAATTCAATTCGCCCCAAAACCATTTCGCCCCCAAACTACTTCGCATGAGTGCCATTTCGCCCCAAATCACTTCGTCCAAACACAACATCGTCCAAATGCTACTTCGCCCCAAAACCAATTCGTGCACAGGCCGTGGTTCAGGGCGAAATGGTACAGGGCGAAGTGGTTTTGGGGCGAAATGACTGCAAACCCTTTTCCTCAAAAGTTAGACGAAGTACGGAGCTGGTTTTTGCTCAGGTTGGTTTTAATCATGCATATCTTCAATCACACAGGGGATAAAACTATTTGTAACAGTTTACCAATCATGTATACTATTTTTAATCACTATGACAACATTGTCAAAATAATGTATCACGGCACAAGCCACGACTGATTTTGTTTGGGCCCAAAACGATATTATTCTTCGCGGGATATGTAACCTAATTACAAATGCGTGCACCAAATCATGATGCACCTCATCACAATGTGATAAGGATCGTCCAAGTTTTTCGCGGTGCATAGCCGTTCGTGTACGATGCTGTTTGCCACAGGCGTAACATTTCCCGTATTTCTACTGAGTCCCAAGGTTTGCATACAAATGTTACGTCACGATGACGTCATCGGGTGTCAAATTACACCAATCCGTCAATTAGCCCGATTACCTATGTTCGTAAGGACAAACGCCACCCGTCTATTTTATTTTGAATTTACTTCGTAAAATAATATGTTTATAGCCGAACCTTTACTTTCGACAGCTCAGCATGCTCGTTTGGCAACCCTTTGACAATTTATGAAACGTCCGCTTGTTTTAGTGCACTGAAGACCTCCTCGTAGTTTTCATTTAACGCAATTTATATCGTCTGGATTTTCCCGCCAATGAGATAAATCAAAGTTAGATACACACATATTTTGCTTTTAATGTGTCTGGTATTTTCACTGCGGATAAATGTATGATTTTTTTTATGGGCTTCACGTTATTTGTGTTGGCAATATGCATTATCAATCATATTATAGGTTTGCTCGTTATCGGAGTGAAAACACAACTTACGTTCGTCGGGCTTACGGCATATATATATCATGTTATCTTTAATAATGTTATGGTAGCAACGATCTGGCAATATCAATAAATATCGCTGCAGGTTATCATCTTCCAAAATGCAAAAGATCATTTGCACAAATGACCTTTTTGATTTTGTTTTATTCAATTGGAAAACAGTTATGATACTCTTCAGAACAATACTGTGTAGACGTTCCTTTAGATGTTTTAATATTGTATAATAATTAAATTGCAAGTTATTTGTAAACGAATGTAAAAAGTGCTTTAATTTTCCCCATTTTCCCTAATTTGTTATAGCCTAATACCCCGTTTGAAAAAAGAAATTACTGAAAATTGATTATACTTTAGGGTAAATTCACACTGAGCGCGTAAATGCGGGCTTTCCGCCCAAGTTTGTTCTGTGGTTTTCAACGCGTTGTTTCACTCAATTCCCTCACGTCGCTTTTAATTGTCTCAATACGACGGGCGTCGCATTTACGCGCGAAAAGGGTCAGTGTAAATCCGCCCTATGGTGTAGTCTCTGTTTTTTCTTCCCTCTCTCATATTTGGAAAACCATTATGTAATTACTAATCTCCGCCTCGGGTTCTTTACACAAAAGCCGCGTACAGATGTAATCTGCAAATTTGCACTTTTAATCTGCGAGAATCCCAACCCTCGGTTGAATTCGTGTATTTTCGCGTGAGACACAAGTCGCGCAGCCAACCTTCCGCAAACGAACAACTGAAATCTTGCCACGTGGGTTATTAAAGAGCAATAATCAGGTAGAACAGAAATCATGAAAGCACTAATTACACACCATATAAATGTAATGTAATGGTGGACACTTGTATAGCGCACATGTCTACCCTAGGGTACTCCTGGCGTTGTTGCCATTAACATCATCGCTGCCATCAGGAAATCACCAGAACCATTTCGCTTCAACTAGGTGGCTACCAGGCCAAGGCGCACAACCCTATCAGCAGTTAGATTGTGGCATTCCCCCTAACAGCTCCCCAAATATCGCTTGGGTTGACGAGGCAATTGAGATTAAGTGTCTTGCCCACGGACACAAACACGTTGGCACAAGTGGGGCTCGAACCTGTAGTTCTTCGATCACGAGCACGGCTGGATACCCACTAGACCACACGAAATATGAAGGTGAGTGCATTTTCAGTGGACTTGTATGACAGTGATCGCCAAAATCAACTCCCTTTTCAGTATTTCTGTGGAAATTTCAACTTGAAATATAACCTTTTTCGTACAAAAAAATTCTCATTAAAAATAGGTTACATGATTGGAAAACTGTTACCAACTGCGTTATCTCAACGTGTGATTGAGGATGCGTATGATGAAAACCAACCTGTGTGTAAGTCTGCTCAGAACCTCATTTACGTTACGAGAAAACAATGAAAAATGTGTCTGTGCTTTCAAGAAATTGTGTGAAGCCACTGTCCTATTTAGGCTGGTTCCCTTGTTATATATTGCACGAAAAACAGTGGGCCATAATACCACGGCAGTCAGGGACCTAATTTTGTTCCCTTGAAAAATAAAAGTGTGTGCATGTACACACCTTTATATAAATTTATCCTCAATCGTCGTTTTCTTATTTTAAAAATCTAGTCTTATAGACTTTTCTTATTAACTGATGAGCCAGGACGAACGTCGTTCTGTACGTCTTTAGGCCGAACTCTTCAGCGTATCTCCCTAATGAGGCATTGTTCATCCCTTCAAGGATGATATGGCTCAAGGATGATAGGACTCTTCACTTTCCTTGTGTATTCGATTAATTTTTTACAATCTGCTTGGCCTCCAGACGCCAATTAAACAATATGCCACAGCTATAGTGCCCTGTCAGGCACCGTATAATAGAACTCAGGTATACACGTGTTGTTATCAGCGTAAACTCGTTACCTCATCTCGTCCCAGCACAAATTACACTGAATAGCTGATGGCAAGTACCTGAGCTGAGCTCATTAAAAGTGGCGTGATATAGAATTCTTGTATTATTTACATGAAAGTATACTATTGACAATTTTCAAATTAGCACTCGCAGCCTCGTTTCAGATGCTGAGCCATTACGTCACGTGTCTTTTAATTTGCATATTTTATCACAAAAGAAAGATAGATGATAGATAATATACGTTTTACATGTTTTGCAATTTCAGAGAATTCAACAGTTGTTTTTAGCTACACTTTTCTATTGTTATGCTAATGAGAATTACAAGCTGTGATGCCATCTCACCAACAGAGGGATTCTCCATAGACTTGTGTACAAAGGCTTGTCATTTTCAGTGGCTTTTTGATATCATGAACTGTATTAGTTTACTCGGTTTGTTTAGTATGTCATTTCCAACAAACCCAACCAATTTGTTTAAAGGCTCATTGTATCATTGTATCAATGACCCAATTTTGTTTTTCATGAGTTGACAAGAAGAACCTTACTCAAAGGGTTGATAACAATGGTAACAAACACCACATGAATTTATTTCCGTCCAAAATGGTATTTCATGTTGGAAATTGACAACCGAAGGTGGTTTTTTAAAAAGGTCGGGCTAGTTTACAAACATTCTTCCTTAGATATGTTACACTCTTATTCCACGAATCTGTAAAACGTTTATCTTGCAAATGATACATAAGCCTTCAAGTCAGAAATGGATAAGTGGGCTGTACTGTTGCTTTTAGAAATGAGTGATCAATGTAACACGGTGATGAAATTAAAGACTATTTGTCATGTAAGAAGATTCTCTTGACCGGGAAACCTTGATTCTCATGTTGTCTGGTTTGGCCTGGACATGTTTGGAACACCCCTGTATAAATATCCACATTATTATTATTATTAAGTGTCAAATGTCAATGAGTTTTCCCGACTCACCCTTTTAGCCGGGCTATTAATACTGCCATGGCAACTCCCGCCAAAACGCTAATCTAAAAGTAACAATTGATGCTATGTTTACACCGAAGCACGACCAGGTTAGGGTCGACTTACGAGTTGTAAAATTCTGTATTTCTTGGACTCGTGAGTGGTCATGAAACTTTTGTCAAGGGGGCGACCGAGAAAGTTTCCCGACCGTTTTGAACCGTTCCATACGGTCGGGGAACTTGTGCCGAGCGATGGCGATTCCCCCCGAGTTATTGCGAGTGTTCAGGACTAACTTACGACCCTCTGACAAGTAACATAGGAGGAACTTAAGATCTTGCCGACCAACTCCTGAGGAAATCTCCTTTTGACCAATTTTTGTTCGTAAATCACTCTCAAGTCCCTCGGGATTTCGGTGTAAACAGGGTATTAGAGCCGTTTAAGCCGTGTCCGCATTGGACTTGTTTTTGGGAGGTTTTACCTAGACGATGGTCAAATGAAAAATTGCTAAATTTTACTGCTGTCCGCATTTGGACTTTTTGACACAGTAACATTTTACCGAGACCCGGACGTACGCTTCCATTGCGCTTTTACCGGCTCGCTGTGTCCGCATTGGACTTTTCGTCTTGGGAAAAGTTCCCTGGTCATTTTTCCTGGGCAGAAGTTGGCCAGCAAGAGTAAAATGGGAAAAATGGGAAAAGTACCCATCGTCTCGGTAAGTCCCCCCCCCCCCCTCCCCTCCCCTCCCCTCCCCTCAAAAGGCCAATGCGAACAGTTTTTAAATATCAGGCTGTTTGTGTTGGATATATGAGGACATGTACGTCTGATAACATGTCCTCGGACGCACAATCGTGTGACCGAACCAAACCAAGACATGCATGCGTTAACTTACCTGCGTGTCGTTGTAGTACATGATCAATTGATGTCCCCGGATAAAGTTCTGCTTGTTGACGTGCTCGATCGCCATACACGCAGCCTCCAGATCAATCCGTCCATTCCGGGAGAATGAGGTCCCCGATAGGGGAAACAATCCCCCGATGAATATAATTTTGGCATTTCCCTCGCCGATATAATCCCCGTTTGAGTCCCTCTGAGGCAAAGGAGCCCCGCAGTGTAACGATCTGTCGTCCAAGCCACGTGATATACTCGTCGCGTGGCAGCATTGCGTGTCCTCGGTTTGGGTGTAGATGGATTCAGATATTTTTCCTCTGGATATCAAGATTTTGCTGAATATTAGAAAAATTACAATGCATTTGTGGATGAAAATCCTAATCTTAATCCGAGGCATTTTAAAAAGTAGACGTGTTGAAGCGCACATCTGTTCTGTGATTAACAATCGTGGATACGCGATTTAGATTGTTGGAAGTTTGGCGGTGGACGAAATTCAAATACCATAAATGAAGAGTTTGCTTCCATTAAGTATCAAAGATACGGTCTGGTCTGTCAGTGGCTTGTCACAGTCCTGGACATCACCCTTCAACTCGGCCGAAGTGTGGCAAATGATTTACACGGGATATATAATTTCCGGCCAAGCTCGAGTAGTCTTTGAGCCGGGGTTGTCACCGAACTCATCAATTCGACTTGCTATCTACTGTAGACGAGCTCGTTCAAAAAAATGCACTGAAGCGGGACTGGCCGTGCGCAGACACCGAGTCTGGTCGATCGGTAGACCGCTCGTCTCCCCCAGGCTTAGGGCAAAGGAAGTAACGACAGGATTCGACGCTCAAGTCCTCCGAATCTTGAGTGGCAGAATAGACTTCACTTACCGGCCAGATCGACTTGTATGAAATTTAATTTGCCGATTGATGGGGAATTGAAAGAAGAGATGTTTGTCTTCGCGCCTCACGTACAGCAAAATCTCTTTACGCAATTTCCAGATCTGCTCGCACCAGAAACGAAAGAATCCAACGCCGTCTCAAGTGAGATGAATTAAAAATCTCTCTCGGAGCCTCCGGTTTTTCATCAATATACAATTGCAGCTGCCCACTTGAAAGAAAGTGCAGCACCCTCTCTTGTCGCTCGAGTTGCGTCTGAATAGTCCGAGGTCCCCATTCACAACATACGACAGCGTGTAACCAGCTCCGACCTCCCAGCGTTTGCTTCTAACTCGCCACACGGCGTTCGTTCGTCCGCTACTCAAAAGCTGGGTGCGCTGTCGGCACTAGCGATAGCACACAATGACCACACAACTCCGATGAGCAATGAGTGCAACCTATTATAAATATGTAGTGGGCATCGGAGGCAGGGAAAAAATCTATAAAATATGCAGGCGCACAGTGCGCTGGCGTTATCGACGCGCATGCATTGCGGTGGGGGAGTCCGAAGTGATGTGGTTGGTGCGAGGTGGAACATTAAAAGGGACTGGCGCTCATTTTGGTGCAAGGTGCATGCCCTACCACTTCGGGTCTTATTCTGACTAATCGCCTGTTGTTAATGTTTTACAAAGCAAATTGGTGCTGTAGGCCTGCCAGAAAATGCATCGGTATTTTATCACGTTAACGATGCAACATAAAGGGCATGTGCTTTTGTTTTTCCTTCAGCTATTTTAAAAGTACAAAGCAATTTGTCTCGTTCAAATTGTAGCGCACACAATCCATATGATCCAGGGTTATTTTATATTAACCACGATATGCCCTATATTATAAATTATCTTACTGGAGATCGATAAGTCCACTCTTCAGTATTAAACTGCCATTCAACTGATAAGAGCGGAATAGATTGCGCTTTCATAATGAAAACTCAGGATTAAAATGCGGTTTACAAGTGGGGATAGACTGTCTTTGACGTCAATTCTGATAGTGATACAGAGAAACCCAGTTATTTTTTGTTTTACAATTAGCCTTTTGCGTGTTCCATTTCCATAAATGGCTGGCGCCCAGAATTCAAGTTCACTTTCAAATGGAAGTGCAGTTCAGGATGTCATATACTACGCTCTTGTCGCTACGTGGTGCAGGCCATTGCCTAGCAACCAACAGTCTGGTTCCTTTATGCCATTCTCTTTTACGGTGAACACGGCATTGATTCTCTAATTCACACCTACCACGTGCAAATTCACGTAGTATGCTTCGTTAAAAATCTAACTAGTCAGGCTTTCTGTCAGCAAAATGGCAAGGGGAGAACAACGCTCAAGGCTAGCCGAATAAACGTCTACCTCGCACGCCGACAGCTGGGCAAATTGTCACCGTCTTACAGTCGATTTGCTTACAAAACGGTGAAAAAACCGAACCCCGAGCGATATATGGAAAAACAGAAAAGAAGTCTTGACTTGCCTTGGGCTTTGAGTTGATGGATTTCAGAGAGTTATAAAGGTACACCTGGCCGGTGCTCTAAGATGGACTGTGCTCATGACGTCACATCTAGAGCTTTGTTCGCATGTTGTGGGCCAACGGATGCGTGACACCAAGTATACGGTTTAAAAAAAAAAGCAAATCGTACACTGACCGAATTATCAAGGGGGGTGATAGGTGTACATGATGTAGGTTATTATTGGTCAGTAACGTGTGTGAAGTCCTCTTGTAGCAAGGCTGATTGCACCAACCTCTGTAAGAGCCGCTTAGACAGTGTGCGCCACACTGCCTTAAGTGCTCAACGCAAACCTGTACTTCTGGGGCAATTTTTAAAACGCGCGGCTCCAGATGTCAGCTTATCCCGCGCTTGGTTATTCAGGTTGAAAACCAAACAAAATGGGTCTTCTGAGAGCCATCAACTACATAATTCCAGAAAGAGGATGTCACATTCTATTAGTGATTTCTTTGCGTTTCTTTTTGAAAGAGTAAGATGGGTGGTAAGGAATGAAGCATGAATTTCGTTTTGATCTGTTTGCACCGGCAGCCATGACAGGGACAGTCACATTGTCACTGTGCGTCATGCACGAGAACCACTTTGTGAATCTATTGTCACATCATTTAAATATGAAAACCTGTCCCCGTCATGGCCGCCAGTGCAAACGGTCTATTCCGACATGAAGAATAAACCTATCCTTTTCTATGTTTCGCATGAATATCGTTTGGTGTACTGATGTAGGCCTACTTCCTTTCACATGCACACTTAGTAACAACATTTTAGTCTCGTCAAGAGGATACTATGTGGTGCTATGCTCGAGCCAGGTGTGAAGAACAGAATCAATACCGTGTTCACCGTAGGAGAGAATGGCGTAAACTTGCCAGACTGTTGATTGCTAGACAATAGCGTGCATCACGTAGCAACAACAGCTTAATGTGTGACTTTCTAACCGCACCTCCATTTGACAGTGAAGAATTCGGGGCGACAGCCATTATGCGAATGTTACACGCAAATGGCTAATTAGACCAACATGAAAGCAGAGCCGTAACGTTCGTTTCGAAAACGTCTTATGTTTCTTCCATGGTCGATGGCAAGGGGGTGGAATAATACGATGTCAGCAGCCGCGCGTTCCGTGAAATTTGGCATACCGCGATAATGACATTAACTTTAGATAACCGTAACAACTCGCTTCAGCCCGCGAGCCTGCCGAGCGTTCTTCCTGGCATGTTCCAGTTATGCGCCCGGTGTTGATTGTTAGGATTTTCGCCGGGGTCCCTCAGAGGAATCCGCTGCAGAAATTCTCTTCCGTTACACAAATCCGCCAGGGTCCCCTGTGACCGGTCGCATTATAAGCAGACGCTGGTTAGACATCTAAAGCAAAGCCTGGCGTGCGAACGATCGAAAGATAGAATGTCTTCAGTCAGAATAATATTCTGGTTCTAAGAAAACAAATTTTCCGCCATACCATTTCCGTCTTATAGTTTTTAACTGATTCCCAAGTGACAATGCATAATGCAAGAATATACATTACACATCATATCAGCAAATATGTTTTCATCATTTCCAAGACGTACGCTTTTGCACGCTTGTGTAAATAACACAACAATCTTAAAATTTTGTATTACAATGAGTCGGGAATCAGACAAATATTGAAGGGCGGTACGGTCAACTCAGACCATTTTGTATCAACCAGTCAGATACCTTAAAGCTCGTAAAAAAAAATATTTCCTATAACCCAAAATATTAATCAATTACTAAATTGACCGAAAAAACCTTACTCAAATGTAAGATCAAAGTGGTTCCATCTGACAAGTGCAATGTGATTTCGTCTGGGATGGTATGATTTTGTTTATATGAAAACAATAATTGAAGATTTTTACAAGGCCGCCCTCGCGGCGAAGGAAAATAATCCCCAGACTACCGTGCTATTATAGCTCCGTTTTTCGAGCAGTATGGCCATGGAACCAGACTAAACAGGACGGTGGCTTCGGACAATCTCTTAAAAGCATGGACACAGTTTTTCATCGTTTTCTCGGAAAGTGGATTAGCTATTGAGCTGACTTAGTACACACAGTTGGTTTTTATCATACACATCATCAATCACACATGGAGATGCACCATTTGTAACAGTTTACTACAGCGCTCTGTGAGTGCCATCCTACTTGTTTAGATACCGAGATAATTGATCTCAGTAAATTGACTTATAACGTGGATTAAGTCGATTTGCCTAATTAATTTATGTTGCCAAGTCGCCTTCCTGAATTCAATAAGTCGACTTGGCGAGATATTTTTGTTGCCAAGTCGACTTTATAAATCTACTATGTCGACTTGGTGAGATAATTTGTTACCAAGTCCACTTAGTAGATTTTAAAAGGGCGACTTGGCAACAAAAATATCTCACCAAGTCGACTTATTGATCTCAGGAAGTCGACTTGGCAACATAAACTATCTCGCCAAGTCGACTTATTAAATCTAAAAAAGTCCTTTTGGCAACATAAATTATTTTGCCAATTCGACTTAATAAATCTAGGAAGTCGACTTCGCAACACAAATTATCTTGCCAAGTCGACTTAACCCACGTTATAAGTCAACTTAGTGATATAAATTATCGGTATCTAAACAAGTGGAATGGCACTCACAGAGCGCCGTAGTATTATAATCCTGCAATTTATCTCCAATATTATTGACGTTACATGACGTGGACTCGGACGCTCGCTCGTTAGAATACCTGCTATAGAGTATACTAATTACCCAGTTGTCACACACAAACAATACCCAGGGTGATACACATTTACCAACTGTTGAGAACAATACCGCCACAATGGCTAATCGATATTTGTCTGTACACCGTCAAGGTTTTCCGCTCGCATCATTTGCTTCTTTGGTGCATCTGTCACGCACGCGGTGGGGCGCATGCGCCAGCTCTTTGTTATTATCGCGCCCTTAACAACATATTTTGTTAAGAGGAAAATCCAAGAAAAATCTGTTTTATGACAATGACAACTACGCAAAACCGTAGACACTAACGTAATAGACCAAAGTACGTTTTCCTATAGACGATGTGCCAGTTGAAAATTGGTCGTGGTTATGCGCACGCATCCTGTTTTGCATAAATTTGTTTGGTAATGATGCCAAAGGTCACAAAATGCAAAGACGATTTGACATGCGACCTCGTTCCTAAACCAAATTTATGTAAAACATGATGCGTGCGCATAACGCCGGGCATGTTTTGGTTTGCTGTGAGGGCACATTGTCCATACAAAACCAAAACCATAACGAAACCCGTCTGGTTTGGTTCTAGGAGCCGGATTCCCAGAGAAACGTGTGGAAGTAAACAAAGCGTGATGTCGTTGTGACTCGGGTCTACAAATATTTAAACGAAAAGTATACCCAAACGACATTAACAAATGTAACTGGAAAATTATCGAGCAAATGACTCACTGATAAAGCGGATTGAGTCAATTGCACTGATGTTCTGTAGTAGGGGCACCGCCATTTTGTCCGAAAACTGGGCGAAGAACGACCTTTCGTGCACTGTCACTGGAATTGATGAAGAAAATATTATTCATGACTACAGGCCTACGTTAGCACAATGACACTTTTACCAGGTGCCTGGGAGCCACGAACACAGTATTTGAATAGATTATTCAAACTCAGAGATATGAAAGAGCGCCAACATAAAATGGTATACAGTAATACAACATATACATAGTATTCAGGTTATGCAAATATAGAATGAGAATGACGCCACATTCGTACTAGTAAAAGTAAACAGTGATAGAGAGACCGAGATGGTTTTAGCACCTGTATATACTACACGTACATACATTGTATTCACTGGATATTGTTTGTTTTGTTTTCCCAATTCTGCAGAATTAAATCAATGATGGTAAAACCCTTTTAAAGCCCATACACTTGGTTTGCAAATTCCAAACATTTTTAATCAACCATTGACCGGAAAACATTAAACAAAATGGAAGATATAAGTGGTTTCAACTACCCAGAGGCGGATCCAGCCTCATTGAAATACAGGAATACAATGGAATTCAGGGGGCCGGGGTCAGACCCTCTGAAATCCAGTGTATTCCTGTATTTTAATGAGGCTGGATCCGCCACTGCTATCCAATGCAGTGATTCCGCCCGAGGGGATGTTTTTTGGTGTTTTTATTTTAAAAGAAAACGATAATTAGAGTTGAGTTTATATAAATATGTGTGTTCGCACACATTTTTTTTACAAGGGCACCCTGACTACCGTGGTATACGATGGCTCCGTCAGTTGTCCGTGCAATATAACACCGGAACCAGTTGGCGACTTCGCACAATTTAATGAAAGGATGGACACATCCCTACGTTCCATACATCTGTGGACATTTATTTGTTCTCGTGTAGTTGAGAAAACTGTTCCAAAATGTCACTTTTATTTTCAAAATGAAAACAACTTTTTTGTTTAACCAAAATGAAAAAAATGTCTCTTCTAAACTGTCACCTAAACCCTAACCCTCAACCTATTAACCCCCCTCCCCTCCCCTCCCCCTATACCCTTACCCTGTTTTTGTTCAAGCTTGGACAACCTGACTGTGGACGTGTGCTAGTCCACAAAACGTCCGTTTCTCTCGCCAAGTGTGGACATCCTTTGTTCGCCAGTCCACATAAGGTATGTAATGTACGTCGGCCTCAATTTCCCAAATTGTCTCGTAACGCATGAGGTATACTTAACTGGGATGCAGGTCGGTTATGGTTATATCATACCAAGATTTGTGTAGGTTATCTCAGTACCCCTAAAAAAATAATATGAAGCATTGCCTGTTTACAAAAAAAGCAACATCGAAAATATGACATTTTGGAAAAATTTTCACCGAGCAATTGCAAATTTGTTTCTACCGTTGCCTTTTCGTCTTGACAGTTACGCCAAGCCGATTTTGAAGTCATTTTCCTGAAGACTATTAAATATGCCCCTCCTACATCCCACATTTTGAAACGGTTCGTTCCCTCATACGGTCACTGCCATTATAAAAAGGTCGAAGAAAAAAACTGTCTTTAAAAACCGCCATATTGATTCTAAGCAATGTCAATGTTTGCTCAAACGGCTCATGTCGGAAAATCTATATTCGCTCGAGTAAATGCGCGCGAAGAATTAATATCATGTGAAACACGTACGTTGGTTCGGTGCGCTAATGCTTGGTCACTGACCGCCGGCATCATGCAACGGTCGAGTGAATGTGACTTGCACTGGGAGATATAGCCGGCGTCATGGCCACGGATTTTAAGAGCCAAATGTGATCAAAGGACTTCTTTTGTGGTCGTTAGCTATCCGATAAGGAAATGAAATTAGTTCCGCGGTGCCAACTGACGCAAACATGTCCGTATTTGGAGGAAGCATCTTTTTTCTCTCTTGGCAGATGTTATGAAAATTGACCTTGAAATGAATGACGCGTGAAATGCGATTTATTAGACGCGCGATGACGCTCTTCACTGCTCGCATCATCAACTTAAAAGATTATTAAGCCCGTTGCTCACTAGGCAAAATCCCGAATTTCCAGCGACCGCCGGCAACGTGCGATTGATAGTCACTCACTATGCGATTTCGATGCGATTTCACGGCGATCTATATACCCACGCCGACCGATCTCGCCAAATCGCATTGAAATCGCGCGATATTGCCGTATTGGCCATCTCGCTCGCGAGAGATCGCCGTGTTGTCGCTCTCGCTCGCAATCATGACGGATGTCCACTTGGCGACCTTGACGGCGATTTGTGGCGACCGAAAACGTTAATCGCCGGAAAGTCGGACATGAAAGACGCCGATTTAGACCGATCTATGGTTACCGTTTGTTGCTCACTAGGCGAGTTTGTCCTGCGATCTACTATGGGATTTCTCTAGATCGCCCCAGATCGCTGTACGAAATCGCCTATAGTGAGCAGCGGGCTTTAAATAGAATTTGGAACAGGAAAATATATATTTTTTAAATTAAGTTTATTCATCACATTCTACTTAATTTGACAGTTCTTTTGGTGTTTAGTTACAGCTTTTTATGCATAATTTATGATACTACTCACAGAGGTGCCGTGGAGCCAATTTAAAACTGTTTACCAGAAACAGATTTGCCTGGCACAAAAATGTCGATTCATTCGCTTGAGCTCCAGAGCGGATGAGAATAGACCGTATCGAATGCCATCTTGTTGGGCAGTTTCTTTGTTCCGTGAGGACATACATGGTTGCCCATTTTGTGCTTAAATTGTTGACCAATTTAAATTTAAAAAAAAAACATACAAGATTGCGGCTATAGAATACCGTATCGAATAGCCGCCATCTTGTGGTGCAACGTTTAACATTTAAATTGGTCAACAGTGCAAGCACAAAATGTGCAACCATGCGTATCCTCATTGAACAAAGAAACTGCCCTGCAAAATGGCAGCTATTCGATACGGTCTATAGTTATCTTCTGCTGTTGTATGGCCATGAATCTGCTGTTGATGTCGTCCATTGTATAGAAGATATTCATTCGTTATATGTGGAATATGTAGTCTGTGGTCCAGCCTAATAGTGAGGGCGCTATCGTAGATTAACATTCGCTCGTTCCCACCGCCCATCCTGGGCGCTGGGAGCGTAATTTTTTTTTACACCACTGCGAGGGGAGAACAATGGGGTTTGTACCTTTTTAGCGTCTTGAGAGGAGACTATATAATAGGTTAGGGTTCAGGGTTAGGGTTTAGGGTTGGTTATTTTAAAGGAATTTAGGGTTTTGAATGCGGTCGGTTTGCAACCAGCTTCGTGGTCTGGTTAGAAGAGAGCTCGACTTGTAATCATAAGGTCCCTGGTTCGAATCTATGCATGTTTGGGATTTTCCGAAATTTCCCGGTTTCTTCTTTTTCTTTAATAGTGAGAGTAAGAGTTGTCACTATTTCCAAGATTGTCACTCGAGAAGTGTCAGTCATTGGAAACTTAGACTCTATTCGGGTTGAACAATTGGGGTGTACCCCTCGCTGCGGTGTAAAAAAAAAACACGCGCGCTGGGAAGGGCTAATCTGTTTGCGCCCTCGTTGGCCAAAATTGTATACGACACGTGATTACGATGTCACGTCTCTTTTTGTAAACTGACGTAAAAACAATTTTGCCTGCAGACAAGGCAGGTCTTGCACACAATACACTTATTTTGTTCGTAAATTAGATTTTTGCACTTGATATATAAGTGTTAATATACCATTGATCAATTTTTCGTCTGGCATTAAGCAACCCACAATGCTCCGCGCGCCTGTACAAGTGACCTTTGTGTCACGTGTTTCCGTCACCGAAATCTGTGAAGGCACATCAGCCCGTACCAGCGCCCAGTATGGGCAGTGGGGACGAGTGAAAGATTGACAATGCAATGCCAGACCACATCTTCGCGCGGATATGATGTACATGCATGCACATCTTCGTTTTCACATTTCTGCCAATTCGTTCTTGAAAATAAAGCACAAACGGCAACCATCACAAATAATCTTCCTTTATCAACAATACGCGTATTAAGCAATACTTACCAACATCGTTCCAACGTTGCCATAGAAACCGAAAGGTTATTATTTTGTTTTGAGCTGCTCCAACAGACGTCCTTGTACATGTCATTTTCATTATATGCCTAACAAGAATTGATGTCTCGACCATACAGCCATTATTTTGTCTGTGGAAAAACAATGGCAGTAAAGGACCCTGCAAATTGTAAACAGGAAACTTTAAAGCCGATAACTGTCATCCAAGTTTACGTTCTTAATTATGTGCACCAAGGCCACCAGAAGAATATTGCGAGTTAAAGGGACACAAAATGGTCAGTCACGGTTTTACATGCGGGCAATTCTACGTAGGGGTCTCAGGGTACGAGACGATATATGACCATAGGATGCACACTATTAAATAGGCAGAGATCAGTGCGCCGAGCTCATGAATATTCTGTATGCCCTCAAATTCTTCTTTATTAGAGAGAGTTGCGAGCTGAACGAGTGTGGTCTTGTGTTTCGAATATGACCATCGTCGTGATGTGGGGTGTTTTTTCTTCCAACTGTAAACATTTTGGACAATGTAGCTCCTAAAACTGCCCCTATTTTTTCCAGTAGCATATGTGACTTTTTTTCAAAATGGACGCTGGTCTGTTTGGCAATTTTCACTCTTGCAGGGGTAGTTTTGTTTAAAGTGGAATTAGGGAATACAAGTGACGGATTACCACATATAATTGAACAGAATTGAAAAGATGAGACTTCAATGGGTGTTTTTGGTTGTTGTCCAAAGAGGCTGAGAGAGTTGTGAGTATTTTTTAATGATTTTTGAAAATTGGGCATTTAGCATTGATTCCTATGGGAGCCCGATTTACTTGTGCGCACCCTGTATAGTAAGCATGCACGTTTTAGGTCTATTTATTCTCATTCTTTTAAATGTGTTACGAGACTATGCAAGTGCTAGTTTTTGCTTGGCGGCATTTTCTTGTTAACTTGTTTGCCAAGAGAGGGCGCTGTGTATAAAGTCACTTAAGAACTCCACCAGTGAAAAGTCATCCTGAGATCTCAGGGAATTTCCACTCAGCTAAGCGACGTTACAATACCCTGAGGAAATCCACGCAAATCTGTGGAGTAAGCCGGCTGTTGTGTTCAGCAAACACACGCCCGAGTCATTTTGATGTAATTTTATCAATTCGGTCATGATATTCCGTTGTCTTCTTTTCGAAGTGCGCTCTCGAAATTTAACCTAGGTTTTGAACTTGTAGGGCCCGTGTTAAACCAGCGCGGATTTACCGATCTCTCGGTCAAAGGCTACATCACACCTGTCAATGTACATGTTCGTAGGCTTTATTACGTCTTCGGCCATTTCTATGAAAGAACTGAATCGAGTAGGCTTCTTATTTATTATTTGAATGCAGTTTCTTTTTTAATTAATCAGTTATAATACATGCAGAAGGAAGTATGTCCATGATTTAGTGACAGCGTCCTCAGTCGACTAGTTTGAGACGATGTTGGACACAGTCGCGAAAAAGGCCGTGTTACTGCCAAGAATAAATTGCCTTACGTTATTTACTTCAAATGTTTCCAGTATAACAGGCGACCACCTCAGACAGCATTACATTTTTACCGTGGAGTGGTTTCGTATAAGTCTCCTTTCGCAAGAGGGCGTACTAACCACAATGTGGAGCAACTCATGTTCCTACAATATAGCGTTTTTGCGTGTATCATTTTGCATTGTGGAGGCTGGCGCCAAGAATTCTTCAAATTGAAACGGAAGTGCAGTTTAGAAAGTCACATGTTACGTTGTTGTTTGTACGTGGTGCGTGCCATGCGCCAATGCCTATCGACGAAATAGTCTGGTTGCTTTATGCCATTCTGTCCTACGGTGAACACGGTATTGATTCTGTATATCACACACCTGCCGCGTGCACCACATAGCAACAACAATTTAGTCAGGTTAAGTGGATATACTAAGTGTGCATTTGAAAATAAGTACGTCAGTACACCAGTCGTTCTTCTTGCAAAACACGCAAAAAAAGGCTAATTTAGAGGCGTTGCTGCATCTACTGGTTTATAGATATGGAAGTCTCTTTCGCGAGAGGGCGTACTTACCACAATGTGGAAGGAGTCATATCGAGCAAGTTTATATATATATATATATATATATATATATATATATATATACACTGGATTAGTATGCGATAGCAGTTGGCTATACGAGAATTGAAGCCATGCGTCGTCCGCCATTGTACCCCACAAACAATGCTTGGCCTAGACTGCTCCCCGGTCCAAGCGATCGCTTGCATTCCACTTAACACATGTAGACGATGATATAGACTGTGAAGACAGTATAACCAGTCTAGGCAAGGCGTTGTATTCGGTGGGGTACAATGGCGGACGGTGGCTTAAATTTTAGACGTCGTTGCTTCATCCAGTGTATATATATATGGATGAGCAAGTTCCATTCACGACCATAGTTAACCATAGTTCGACTACATGTATTTGCAACCGAACGCAGTCTATGACCGTATCGAATATCCGCCATTTCGTGGGGCAGTTTCTTTGTTCCTTGAGGACATGCATGGTTGCACATATTGTGCTTCCATTGTTGAAGGTTTAAGTAACAAAAGGTGCCCCACGAAATGGCGGCTATTCGATACGGTCAATAGTCGACGATGGTTAGTCGTGAATCACCCATGGATGTAGCTATACTCTTGTAAGTTATAACCAGGCCAGGAAAAAATGAATTAAGGCCGACTTACAAATGTTAAAAATAGTTATTATCTATAGTGTCTTATGGGCTAGATTTGACCTGTCCAGTATTTCACATGTTATTTGGATTTTTTTGTGCAGTCTCAGAAAATTACATTCTACAAACAAGTTGAAGATAAACCTTTAATGCCCGGATTCCTTCATTTCTTAACCAAAATATTCTTGAATCATTTGTACTATAAAGTATAATGTGTTTCGTAATGCCATTAATTACTCGAAAACATCCCGACTTTCAATGTCAAAAATATCAACCAATTTTCTTTTTCATGTTTAGCGTCAGAACTATGCAGAAACACGATACACTGCAGTGTTTGTCAAAATGGCGCCCGTTTGAAGCCCAAGATATGTCAATAAAATAAAATAAAACAAAACAAAACAGAAAATTGTTGTTAAACTTGGAGTTTCAATTATTTTAAACGCTTCCTTAAAAGATAAAATACAAGAAATACTCGATTACAATTTTCACTAAGGCATTAGACATTTACTCCTGCACTCGTATAAGCTGCATTAATGGAAACATAACATAAAAAACTACATGTATGGCGTCGTTTCATTCGATTGTTATGCATCAGTTAAGTGTGTATAATCCAGACACAATGCCGACCCTCGTTAATAAGACACCCGATATTAATTACTCGTGTGTGTGTATTATCTCGTCCATACAAAAAATGACTTGTATATTGAGCCTCCCGGTCAATTAATTTCGTCAGCATGTGTCCCCTTTCCAGTATATACATTACAAACAACCAAATTCAGGCATCTTATCACAGTCATTAAGGCATAATTAAAAACACAACCAAGCGGACATAATTCTACTCGCGATGCAACGTTGGTGTGGGTGGCGATATTGGCTTATACCGGGATCGTGAGGCGGCGGTCCGGGGATAGTAGCGGGACAATACCGCTTGACCTTGGGAGGAATTCGCGCTACAACACGGGGGCAGAACGACGTCGAGTCGTCCGCTTGGACGATTGTTCTTGTATCCACTGAACGATATAAAACGCTCGGGAATTTGCCTTGTTCTCAAACGGGATCAGTGTGAGAATATTGCTCAGTTCGACGAAAGATGCAAGCACGTATTTTACCCACCGTTGATGCAAGGTAAGTGAATTTGCCAGTGTTTCCAAAACCAGACTTTTGAGTAGGATTGGAATTTTACTGATAAGTTTAATACTCAAATTAATATTAAATTCTCAAATTTTAATTTTAATTTAAGTATTTGACATAGTTTCTTTGCAACATCGGAAATGATCACATCAAGTGGAAAAAAATCAAAGTGGACGAAATAACCTGACAAACAGATACATGTATTTCCATGCTTATGAATAATGCGAAGACCATAATTTCTTCAATTAAAATTTGTTCAATTTCAGGTTTAATTCTTCCAGATAGTGATCGAAACATTTTGGCAATAAAATTACAGAAATATTTTTATACGAGCTAATAAGCGAGACCTCTCGCGATTCCATTACACTACATAGGCCTACAGTGCAGCTGGAGAATAACTCAGAAACACGTTTTAATTAAACCTAAAGCAATTCCTTTCGAAAATATTAGTTACCATGTTTACTAACTCTGCTTATAACTCAAATTATTATCTTATTCCCTTGAGGTACGTTTGTGTGTATTTTTAATAACCCTCCCCTATCCATTTGTTTCTTGCGTTTATCGTACACTAACTACACAGTACTCCCAGTTAGGGATATTGGTGTGATTCAATTTTTTGAATTTTCTTTTTAATAACTGTTTTCACCTATTCCTGTGACAAGGCGTGTCTGTCATGCAGATACAATTGTGTAATCGTATACAAAATCATCCAAGCGGAATGCATACCCTCAATAAAATTGATAGGTGCATAACTTGAGTAAATCGGTGTAATAATAATAATACCATGGCATGTTCGACACGACTACATGTATGTACATGAATTTCAAGAAGGGCAACACTGGCGGAATTTTTACTCTGTCTGTTAATGAGAATGTAGTTATACATACCAGTCTAAAAAATGCAGTAATCCTGGGAAAAAAGCGATATGGAATCTGTGCCTTTTATTTTGAAGAGTCAAAATCACCGGGCTAATTTTTGTTGCTGTGTAATGTGACCGGGTACAAGTACATAATCAATACCGTGTCGGCCAGACTGTTGGTTGCTACTAGGCATTGGTGTGCACCACGTAGCAACAACAGCGCAGTATGTATTTGTAAGCTGCACCTCGATTTCAAAGTGAAACATTCGGGGGGCGCGCGCCAGCCATGGTGTAAAGGTTATACGCGATAACAACTAATTTGAACAGTAAAAACTGAGAACTCTTTCAACATTATTAACTTATTGTTGACGTAAAATGTTATTTTTCACAACCGTCAAAAGTTGCCTAACCTTAGGAAATGTAAATATTTACGTATAGTTAATGATTTGTGGCAAAATACGTTTTTCGTCTGAAAAGCAACAGCAAGCGCCATTCGAAGGGAATGTTTCGATTCCCCTACGTACAAACTGCTAGCGCATGCTGCAGATTCGATATAGGCCTAACTACTGTATCGAATCTTTTCTTCGAATCTCCTGGTTTTGACTTATTTTTCTATCGAATCTGTGTATCATTCTACTGCTACAAACCATGCTTGGACACTACAATCGAGCACCATAATGATCACACTCTCGATTTGCACATATTTCTAAAAAACTGTTTTTTAATGCAGTCTGGCGCAGGATAATCGATCCCTAACCTAACAAGAAAACGCCAAAATGGCTGGATTAGTGGCGACAGGTCCTACATACAAACATATACTACGCTCGCCACAATAATGAACCCATAAAACATGATCTTCTGTCCCGCCAACCTTTGTACACACAACTGACGGAGTGGTAACTGTGTATGAACCGATTTTCTGTACCGGCGGTTTTCCGGAACGCGTGTGCTTTTTCAATGACATCATCATGCGGCGCACTGCGGTACATTTCCGCATAATACCGCGGTTTCCGGACGGTGCACCGCCGGATGAACCGGCCCATAGCCTTGTGTACGTAGCCGGAGAATACCGGCCGGAGCAGGGAGAACGCAGTTATGGGGCTTATTTTGGGGGAGTAGGTAGACTTTGCGTGTGGATGAAAATTGTGGGAAGATAGAGAGTACTGTGATACGTTTGGGAGGGAAGGCGGCCGGAGCACAGTTTGGGGAGGGTGTATGGGAGGGGCAGAGGTGGGTAATTTTTTGGGGGAGGGGTTGCAGGGGGCGGGGCGGAGGGCGTGTTGTTCTAGAGTGAGAATGGGAGTAAATAAGCATGGCACCAGTTGACAAAACCTTTAAAAAGTGGTTTTTCTAGAGAGTTCACACTGCTTTTTCTCAAAGCGACGCGCGTCGAAATTACGCGCGAAATGGCTCAGTGT
This sequence comes from Henricia sp. BOLD:AAB3569, assembly GCA_037783545.1. Classification (NCBI taxonomy): domain Eukaryota; kingdom Metazoa; phylum Echinodermata; class Asteroidea; order Spinulosida; family Echinasteridae; genus Henricia; species Henricia sp. BOLD:AAB3569. Next base: position 1,221,860 of record JBBELK010000261.1, on the reverse strand, counting down.
GAATCCATTCACACTGAGCCTTTTCATCGGGATTATTCAAGATACAGTTGAAAGAAAAAAGCGCACTCGTTCATTTCCAAACTCTATCTTTTATAGAAGTTGGGGACATATGATTCAACCAATTGGTTGGAAGATATGTGTCCAACCAATATATTGGTTAAAATAACCAATCAATGGTTATTTTAACCAATCATATTGGTTAAAATGACCAATCCATATTGGTTAACCAATACAGATTGGTCATTTTAACCAATATGATTAGTTAAAATAACCAATATGACTGGTTATTTTAACCAATATATTGGTTGGACACATATCTACCAACCAATTGGTTGAATTTAACCAATCTGTTTTTAGTGACAAAATGGTGACACGTAACAACAGTTGTATTTTTCTCTGTATATGAACCATCGTCCAAATGTAGGAAAACTATGCGGTGTAAGAATGATGAAGAGTTGCTTGCTGTCAAAAATGTGACTTATATTGGGAAAAAGGTGAGTTTTACAACTGTAACAGTTTTATAAAAACTAATAATCCCAAAATTAACCAAAACCGTCTCAAATTATATTGGTTTTTCTACCTAAAAATAGTGTTTTTAGAACAATATTAATTATTGATCAACAATCGATGAAGATGGACCATCGTCAGTAACATCGATATATCTGTGTGCCCAGTCTGCGGGTTTCGTTCTCTGCGAACAGTGACGTCATCTCGGTTTGTTCGTTGTCGACGAAACCTGAAAATTGAGCATTTTATTCATCGGGGAAAGGCCTCGATCAGCAGGGGGCCTAAGCATGTTACGTCGCGTCTGTGAAGACCACGGTCGTTTGGAATAGCGCCATCAATGTTGTTGTTGTAAATTATATTTTTGTTATGCCATAAACTATACAGTTTTAGCTTTAACTATACTTTATTATCAGCTTGATATGATGAAGGATATGCAGTTTTAGAAGTGGGAGGAAACCCCCATTCCCCCTCCCCCCCCTCCCCCTTCACCCACCCCCTCCCCCTCCCCCCCGCCCCCGATAAGGCCCTAACGATTTTTTTCTCGCACCCCAAGTTTGGTTATGATCTACCTATGAGTGAAAGGATGGAAATCCCTTTAAACATCAAGCCTGTATCAATCAAAAGACTGCCAAAGGCGAATTTATCACCAGAGCCGGAGGCAACGGAGCTTAACGTCTGCGGCGAAGCCAGGGAACATCGCCTATAGGCAAGGAGCGAAGGCCCGAAGCCGGGGTTGCGCATTGCGATTCAGCGCGGTGCGCGTCGACGGCGATCGAGGTGTTTGAGATGCGCTATCATATATATGCATACTCCATCAGGTGGAAATAGGAGCGATGACTGGGTGAATGTGGCCGATATTTAGATTACATATTAATTAATTTGATAACGATAACGCAGTTAAATTAAACAATATTAGACTTTAATAATGGAGGCCGATCGGTCTGGGGCGTCGTTCTCAAGACCTGTCTGATTATACAGGTCGTGAGTTCGAATCCAGGCAGCGCCATGGTGCGTATGCCCTCGGGCAAGGCACTTTGCCATGAATCGCCTCCGTCCACCCAGGAGTAAATGGGTACCTTGGAGTATAATGGAATGTGTTATGTGCTTGATTAGCTCGTGATCGCCTAACAGGCAGTTTGAGTCGGGGCATACCCAAGAAGGTTCAGTTAAGGAAAGCTATTAAGACCCCAATTACCAGGGGTAATGAAGCGCCATGATGTACGTGATATGTGTGCTGTATATAAAATATTCAGTTATATTTATATCAGAGGGCAGTTATCAAAACGTATATGTAGTTTGGGTCAATCTCTAGTTAGCAATAAATTTCACGTTTACATCAAATTGGCCTGTTTTCTGTATACATATTTTTCTGTACGTGACACTTTATAGATAATATCCTATAAAATGTGTACGTTTTTAGATGAGGCGGTTGTAAACAACCGGGCTCAGTTTTAAAAATATATATAGATCCAGAGTAAATACGTCATCTTTTGCAAGTTGCCAATGTGCTGGCTTTACACTGAAATCACTGAGCCATTCCTTTGTGCGTTTGTAATGGCCGTTTCAGCTGACTCCTCAATGTTTATATAGAATAATTTCAAATAATTGTCATCAAAAATTAGGGTCTCGGTGCTTTCTTTTGTGATAAAATTTGCAAATGAAAAGCCGTGTGACGTAATGCAATGGGTCAGCATCTGAAACGAGGCTGCCATTGCTATATAATTTAAAATTTGTCAAAAGCATAGTTAGTTTAGAAAACTAGAGTGACATGCTAGTCCAGTCAATATGGATTGTAATAACATGGCCTCCGCCATAAATTTGGCTCATGGCTTTCAGTGCATGGAGTACTCCAACACTGCTCTTTTTGAACCAATAGCGTTAAGCCAAAATGGCGGCGCCCACATCTGCAAAGAATGTACTGCCTACACTCTAGTTTTCCATATCTAACCATATAATTTAGACCCATCATCTTTGCGGGTGACGTCACACGTTTCAACCCCGGGCAGGGCAACATGGCCGACTTATTGACAAAGTGAGCCATAATTCTCCGGGGACATTATCTAGTCATTACGAAGCAAACCAGCGAAGCGTGGACCCTCCGCAAGTGGCGCGCTCGATTCTCACTTTTGTTCATGCCTGTGCGGTTGGAATTCACGAAGCGACTCCGTATGGTTTATTTTCACAGCTCGAGAGGCATACAGACTTGGGGGACACGAAGCGGTTCATGCCTCGAGACATAAGCGCCGTAGCCTATATATTTGGTTTTCCGAGGTACAATTTTTGAACTGTATTTTCGGTTTCAACCTCACTGTTTTTGGAGCCTTTTCAGCCGTGTGAGTAGCAACAATGGACCCGTGTGTCACCCTTGCAGTCGGGCGTCGTTCTGCGGTAACTCTTGTAATCTTGCAGACGTTTTGCCTGTTTACCTGCTGCAGTGCCGCCGATCAATTTGCGATAGGTAGGTCATGATATACGGTTTTGTTCGTCCTGGTCTGAGTTTCTCAATGCAGTTTTATTATTATGGTAATGTCTTGTGCTTTTCTATCGTTTGATGTTGATGATGCTTGACGCTGTTAAAAATACTGCATTCTTGCTTGCGCCATTGTTTCCATGTTCCTTTACTGTTTTAATATATACACTTTTATTCCTTGTTATCGATGTCTATACTACATTGCATTTGATTTTACTATCGCTGCCATTTTTATTGACATCTGCATTTCTGTTGTCGCAATTGTCGATGTTTTGATTTGCATGTCAATACCAATGTCGTTATTTCCAATTTTGTGTTCCAATGGTTAGTGTTTTATTGTCGTATGTTTTGGTTGCATTGTCGTTGTCGTTGTATTTATTGTAGTAATTTATCTTTACCGTCGTCGTTGTCATTGTTTTCAATGTCACTTGTCTTTACCTTCGTCGTTGTCTTGTTTACAATGTCATCTGTCTTTACCACAGTCGTTGTTTTCAATGTCATCTGTCTTTACTATCGTCGTTGTCGTTGTTTTCAATGTCATCTGTCTTTACCATCGTAATTGTCGTTGTTTACAATGTCATCTGTCTTTACCATCGTAATTGTCGTTGTTTACAATGTCATCTGTCTTTACCATCGTCGTCGTTGTCGTTGTTTGCAATGTCATCTGTCTTTACATCGTCGTTGTCGTTGTTTGCAATGTCATCTGTATTTGCCATCGTCGTTGTTGTTGTTTACAATGTCATCTGTCTTTGCCATCGTCATTGTCGTTGTTTTTAATGTCATCTGTCATATGTTTTCATTGTCATTTACGTCTTTGCCATTTCGTCATTTTTTTTCCAGTACCAATGCCTTTTTCATCGTCATGTTGTAATTTAATGTTGTCAATGTTTTTTTGCCATAGCCAGTTTCGTCTTTTTTCATGGACTATGTTGTGGTCTGCATTATCATTCACGCCTTTATCGTTAAAGTTTGATTTTTCCCCCAATGCATTCTTTTGTCATTGTCCTTGCAATTCTTGACGTCATTGTGACTACTGCCAGTGCTGCTTTCATTGTTGACATTGTCGTTAATTAACCGGTCACACAGCTTGTTTGAACAACAACATTTATTAACCCATATCGCTGAAAATGATGTTTTTGGACAACTCTGATATTAGATTAATTAACGCAATATTTGCTATGGTGCCTAATCACTATTTAAATGAAACAACCAAACAGGGATGAGTGAATTTGTTATTGTTTTATTTATTATTTTTTATTTAATGGGTTTAATGAACTTCAATTGCGTGATGCTTACAAGTATGTTCCACCTAAACATCGAGATACACAGGCTGGTATAAGTGGCTTATACAAATTCGTATGAGCCTTATTGGGATTTGAACCCGAGACCTCTGACTCTCCGGGCATATTTAGATTAATTGACATTCTGAGAAACAGTGGACAGAAGATAGCCTTTGGCCTGTCTATTTTCGTCAGTTCTTTGTAATAATTGAGTTTACCCGAAAAAGTTTGTCGAGTCACATCACTAGATTATTGAGCCCATACTTTGAGTTAACCTTGAGAAAATAAAAACGATCACTAATTATAAATAATTATCGCACCTTTACGGATTAAGATGGAATGTCAACTCTATTCGCAGTTTTTCGTTTCTTGTTTATTCTTACCACTTTATTTACCCCTGGCTGAATGTACAATATATTTATGGTAATTAATGTCAACTGATTAGTAAAGTATTTCACAAGTTTTAAGTTGAAACTTTCGGAAATTCAAATTATAGTTTTCAGTCGCTCGTGACAAAAACTGCGTTTTTTAAAAGCTCTTTTTGTATGCATGCATGCAAATAAAATGTTGTTCTCCTTCGTAAATCATCTGACGACCCTTGGCAAATCACCATCAATATTAAATCCGTCGCACGCCGTATCAAATATGGATGACACTCTTATTATTGTTTAATTGTTTCCATTAATTAGAAATCTGCATAATTAAACTTGGTAAATGTCAACCGTTTCGCACAGCCGGTTCGCACACATGGTTGCGTAAATTAAGCAAGAGGTGAAGAAATGCACGTATTAAAACGTGCTAAGATGCTACTGCGTATTTCCACTTTTTTTAGGGGTGCAGTTTAAAAAGGAATCGGTGTGCAATTTAGATGAAAAGATCGAGTGTTGATATAATGTGACGATTGCACTGTACGAGGGGCAAAACAATCCACCATGCGTGGGCTATATGCGGTCTGGTTACACGGAGCAGGCGTCCGGTTGAGCGCTCGTCTTAAATAATGGATGAGCCCCGGCGAAATGCAAAAGGTGTTAAAAATAAAGTGACCTGTCTGAACACACTCTCGGAACAAACATAATACCACAATAAAAAGTATCCCTTTATAAAAAGGAAATTATTTAATTGAAGTCAGCCTTTTGCATGTTTCACTTGAATAGCGTATTTCCTTCCACATGGACACTTAATATCCAGATTACCAGACTAAATATTTGTTGCTATGTGATGTGACGGGTGCACGCGGCTTAGTGGTGTGAAGTACAGAATTAATACCATGCTCACTGTAGGAACGAATGGCACAAAACAGCCAGACTGCTTCTTTATAGGCAATGGCGTGCACCACGTAGCGACAACAGCATAGTATGAGGAATTTCCAAACTGCACCTCTGTTTGAAAGTGAAGAATTAGAGGCCCCGGTCGTAGTGCAAAGGTTGCGTGCAAAAGGCTAATTCGCCACAGAAGAAGTTGTGCACCCATAGCGTTAAGCCAAAATGGCGGCGTCCATATCGGCACATCATGTATTGGGAGTGCGCACTCTAGTTTTCTATATCTAACTCTATGGTTTGGCTACACCATACCACCACATTGGGCGTACCACTACAAGATGCGTGACGTCACACTTTTTACAGCAAAATAATAGATTAAAACCGAAATGGCGTGACGTTCTTCACTCATTTGTGATCGTCTAACCATCTCTTTTCTATACACTGAATAATTGTAATTGGGTCATTTCATAAATTTGGGGTCCAAAGTGTAACATTTTTCTGTCCCTCGTTACACCTGACATGTGCTATTTACCATACAAGTATCATTAAAAATGCCTTCAAAACATATTTTTGTGAATTGTACTTTATGTAATCACTCTTTCAGATACATGTAGAAGGCGTTAAAAGAATGTGTCCTGAATTTACAAACTACAACATTTTACAAGATGTCAGATGTAACGGGGGACCGAAAAATTTGACCCCAAATTTATAGAATGACGCAATTGTAAAATGATGGTAGGTTGGGTAAAAATGGTAAAAATAAAGCAAAAACATGCACGTTGTAAACAAGATCGAAATGAACCATTTCATGTTCATTAAATGGATTTTGATGTTTATTAAATGGTTTTGATGTTTTGATTCGTAGGTGCACTTTTCGCTGCCAGTCCGAACTCCTCGGTGTTCGGTTTTCGAAACGCCATCTTCAATATAAATGGTCCCAATAACAAGTCCTTTCAGTTCGTGGGACATGAGAGGGTTTTCCGGCCGTCGAACAGCTTCCAAATGGGGCAAAAAAGTAAGTATAAGTGTCACTTACATCTGAGCTCTCATCCGCAATCTATTCACAGGCAGCGTTGTATTCAAGGTATAAGACAGTTACCAAGCCCTGCAAGCTCTTACAAGTCTGTGAGTGTTAGGCCATTATATCATTTGTTTACATTTAAAATTGAAAATTGTAGCTGGTTTTACGAGAATTAGCCTTTTGCGTATACATTTGCATAATGGCAGTCGCCCCGAAGTCCTCGCTTTCAAATGGAGCTGCAGTTTAGAAAGTCACATGCTACGCTGTTGTTGCTACGTGGTGCACACCATTGCCTAGCAACCAACAGTCTGGTTGCTTTATGCCATTCTCTCCTACGGTGAACACGGTATTGATTCTGTACTTCACAGCTGGCGCATGTACCACATGGCAACAAAATTTTAGTCTGATCAAGTGGATACTAAGTGTGCATGTGAAAGGAAGTACGTCAGGATACCAGACGCTATTCGTGTGAATTGCGCAAACAGGCTAATTTTACTCCAGGCAAGACAATTTATGCTCTGCCTATAGACTGGCTCCCGGTCGAAACGATCGCTAGTATTCCATTAAAAACATTATATCCTAGTAAAAGTAGTGCAACCAGTCTTAGCAAGGCAATGGGTCGTATTTATAACAACTAGCAAATGCTAGGAAGTTCAAGTAAACAGGTAAAGCATTTACTACGAAGTATAAGCATTTAAAATAAACATGTGCTTCGATTTATATAAATAACAGTTTATTTTACTGTTCAGCATCTACTAGTAGAAATTGTAGTAAATGCTGAATACTTGTGGTTGCCTTGTGCACAGTTGAAAATAAATAGTTTCAGTAATTAGCAAATGCTTTCCAGTGAAAACATTTGCTTAGTTTTTATTCATACAAACACGAGTAAATGCTTAAAAATTGGTAGTAAACGCAAATGCTAGGGTTTTTTAAAAATAATTACCACCCATTGTCTTGCATGGATTTTGTTATTGTGCTTGCACGTTTAAATATTTTACTTTTTATTATTTGTCGGGCTAATGTCCAAATTCCCAAGTTCCCATGATAACTTGGCTAGCTCCTTCCTCGCTTTTTTATTACTTCACCATGCTCCGTGAATTATTGATCATCTAATTACATTGCGACAAGTTGTGGAAGGGAGGGCTTCTCGACGTCCAATGCACTTGGGTATTGTGGGTCTTGGGCATTGCATGATGAGGGGCAAAGTATAGGCAAGAACTATAAGGAACGTGTAGGAATCGTGTTGCCATTGCGCCATCTGTCTTACCTCCTTGCACGGCGGCCATGTTTTATCAAAGATAAATTACATGATTGAAAGAACTTTCAAAAAAGGAACAACTTCTTTACATAACTAAAGAGTAATGTTGATAAACTGCTTGTAGATGCACTTAGTACCTCAGAAAACCTTACAAATCCATGCATTTTTAAGTTGCTATTTTAAACAGGAAACATTCATATGGTGTTTGTTACCATTGCTATCAATACTTTTAGCCGGGTTTGTCTTGTCAACTCATGAAGTAAAATTTTGGGTCACTACAAATGATGTATTGGGGTTTAATAAATACTAGAGTTAGATATAGAAACTAGAGTGCGCACTCCCAATACATAATGTGCCGATATAGACGCCGCCATTTTGGCTTAACGTTATGGGTGCAAAGCTGTGTTGCCCACTTTGCACTCATAGCGTTAAGCAAACATGGCGCCGCCCACATCGGCACAGTCCACACACGTGACATGAATAGCCAGTGGACACTCTAGTTTTCTACATATCTAACTCTATGAGTTTAATTCGGATTTAATTTTACTGTCCGATTTCACATTTAGAAACCGAATATCCGAAACCTAAAAATCGATTCTCCATTTTCAACTCGGCAACGAAATTGAAGCTATTAATGTGTGAAGTGTGAAGCTATGTGTGTGTGAAGCTATGAATGCATTTTTACGGAAGCAGAATTGATTTAAACAAAGGGTAGGCCTACTTTGTTTTATAGTCCACGCTGCTTTAACTAAAGCGGGCCTCCCACTGTGCGATTTCTGCCACGAATTCCCAACGATTTGGTACGACTGTGTATGGAGTCTATAGATAGTCTCTGGTAATCTCACTAATTCGTACCTAATCGTTGGAAGTTCGTGGCAAAAATCGCACAGTGGGAGGCCCGCTTAAGGTACCGAACTTCCGTGCTTGCCGAACTCGAGCAGAGTTGTTTTAAAGTAGAGATCCGTTTTCTTCCCAGCTGCTAGAGAAGTGTTCCATGCCTTGGCGGTCGAATGTTCGGATGTTGTTGTTGTCAGCATGCAAAATACACCATCGCGATTTTGTATTTAATTACTCCCCTGGCCCTGTACCAGAAAAGCACATCAAATGCACAAAATACCAACAGAATTCGGACACTCGTAGTTTGCTACCACATTCTTGCAAGTCTCTAATGAACGGTATGATAATTTGGATCAAGATGTAGAATTTACGTTTGCTCAATGTAAAGACATAGGTTGACCTTCCATATAGACTACTAAAATGTGACGTCAGTTGCCGAGGTAAGTGGGTCTAAACAAGGAAAACCTGCCCATAATTACGACTGTTGGTTGTTTTACATTGATTTCAGGGCCTGTTTTTGCGCCCACATCCAGAAACATGTTTCTACATGACGTAACTGCGGATTCAACAACTTAGGTCGTCGACAGTGGTTGAACCAGTAGTTTACATGTACGTCAGAAATATGTTTCAGTATGCATGATTGCGAAAACATGTTTCTAAAGTCATCGTTTATCATTTTCCAAAACTGCTATGTCACCGTAGCCTGAACAACGACGATAAGATATGAAAAATGCACAGCGAAAGGATGCCCGTAATTTTATACCGCAGTCCATAAAAAAAAGTTAAAATATGCGACAGAGGCGTCATCCGGCCGACCTGAATATAGTCTCAATCTAGGCTTCATGTAAATGAATATGCCACGAACAGCGAATGAGTCCGACAAGCATCAATTTTAGTCGCCAGTGGGACACAAGGTGTGAGGTCGGCCAATCATCGGTGTAATGTGTCGTGGTTGATCTATCGCTATTGCCGGATGATTAGCACAATTGCCGGTGTACAGTCGGACACTCGAGCAATATATGCACTCGATTCATATAGACCGTATCGAATAGCTGCCATCTTGTAGGGCAACTTTTGATGTTTAAATTCAGAATTTGTTTCATATTGTCTGGTGTACTGACATACTTGTACTTCCTTCCATATGCACTTATCCAGATGGCCACACTAAATTACTGCTGCTATGTAATGTGAACAGGCACGGGGCAGGTATAGAATCAATACCGTCTTCACTGTAGGAGAGAATGGCATAAAGCAACCAGTCTGTCATTAGTATGATTTGTTTTCTTTTAAGCATAAAGCTTGATTCACATTTAAGTTCAAACTTAAAGGAGCGTGACCAGATCACATTTTTGAGCCGCCTATTTTTCCCATGGGTCTTGAGATTTTGATAACATACCCTTGGTCATATTTTTCCCCATTAACTTTCTGAAATTTTGCGTATATTTTCAAGGATATAGTAAAAAATTACCACACTAATTTATCCGCTCCATAAAGCAGCGCGGTGATCACACCAACCGTTTTGCTTCCACATCCAAATGGAAGACTGCAAATTTCCTGTTTTCTTCACATGACTACTATAGTATTTTGGATAGGTATTTCACATGATTCTAAGGTAAGGTTAGAACAAAATACATTTTCTGAAACAATCTTAAGTGTGGCAAATGCAGTTGTTTCGCATTTAATTATAAGTTATACCCAAATTATCAAAGTGCGCCCTCCTATTGTGTCCGCCATACTTCAAAAAGGCTATAATAGAAAACTTTCAAATTGTCATCGAATACGACGGTCTTCGTGAATGATTTCTTTTGTGATAAAGTTCCCAAATCAAAAGACATGTGACGTAATACAATGGCTCGGTATCTGAAACGAGACTGCCAGTGCTTATTTGAAATTTGTCAATATGGCGGTCCATGCAAGAAGCATATACCATCATCGTGCCAATACGGTGAAAGTAGTCTAGCCGCTTTTCTTCTAATGCAAACCACGATTCAGCCACATGAATATTCTGTCTCTGCACGAGGTGGCAAACACGGGACTTCATTTACTATTTATCAGCAGACAAAAAAATACCTACATTGAACTTTAGGTTTGGGTAGAGACATTATGATTTGATCAGAAAATGTCACGTTACCACACACATCGATCATTTATTCAGATAAGAAACCCTTTGTTGGAGAAGTGAGTGTTATAATTTGCATGATTTATGACTTAAAGCCGTTGTAACATATTCTAAAATATTTCGCGAAGAGATTATTAATACTATGTATTTTTAATTGGCATATTTCGTTAGATCCAACTCTTCAAAGGGAAGAATTTGCCATCCGAAGGTGCTTAAAAAAAGTTTGCAAACGAATTTTAGGTTTCCTGAAGTATTTGTGTATCTATGTGGCTGAAATTTGTACAAGGCAGTTTATCAACATTATTATTTACTTATGTAATGCTGTTGTTCCTGTTTTTAAAGGTTTCCCAATCATGTAATGTTTTTAACCTTTTTTGTATACATATGCAGTTGAAGTGCATTGCACCAATCGCTAAGCAGTGGTTTTAAACGGAAATCACCCAGACGTTTCGCTGTGCTTATACGAAAAGTATTTTATAGCAATGCTTAGAGCCATTACCGTGCCCCACTGACGTCACACATTGGTCCTCTATATCCACAGTATGCAGCATGTTCACCGCGGGTATTCTCATGATCGGTGCAGACATCGAACCGCCGTTGGTAAACACAGCGTCGTCCTATAGCAGCACTTTCTACATGCCCATAATCCTGTCGTCGCTTTCCAAGAGGGACATGGGGTACCAGACCGTTGCCAAAACCCCAGATTTCCTGGTGTCCGCCATGCCGTCGCTGGTGCCCGTCCTTTATGACCTCATACGATTTCACAAGTGGAATGTATTCGCGTATGTTTACGACAGTGACAAAGGTAAATATGTAAAATTTGTCAACTGCTGTTTTATGAACAGAATATTCGGAATCTGTGCTTAGTTCTGAACAGACCTTATGCGTGTATGTCCCTTAAAGGCAGTATACATCATTGGTAATCTCGAAAATCAGAAATGTTCACAGATTTACGCCTAACTTACACAATATAAACATGATGACCGTAGAAAACTTCCCCTGAAATGGTTTTGTCTGAAGTGCTATAGTCTTTGAGAAATGAGTAAAACAATTAGTTTTCGTCTCATGAGACGAAAATTCAATTCGCCCCAAAACCATTTCGCCCAAGTGCCATTTCGCCTCAAACCACTTCGCCCGAGTGCCATTTCGCCCCAAATTACTTCTTCCAAAGACTACATCGCAAAAATACCACTTCGCCCCAAAACCACTTCGTGCACAGGCCGTGGTTCAGGGCGAAATGGTTCAGGGCGAAGTGGTTTTGGGGCGAAATGACTGCAAACCCTTTTTTGACTGTTTTCTCAAAAGTTAGACGAAGTACGGAGCTGGTTTTTGCTCAGGTTGGTTTTAATCATGCATATCTTCAATCACACGGGGGGATAAAACTATTTGTAACAGTTTACCAATCATGTATACTATCTTTAAGAACACAAATGGATGTCGTTTGCTTCTACAGGGTGTCCCAAAAATGTCCAGGCCAAATCAGGCAACGTCAGAATCGAGGTTTCTCCGGATCTTGACAGGGAATCTTCGTACATGAAAAATAGTTTTTAGGCCTATTGCATAAAAATCAGTCAAGCAAAAAGTTATGTCATTTTGGTGGAGCAAGGTCAGCCCTCAACTACGAGTGGCTGCCTGCGCCTATTGATTAATCCTAAACTGGGCGGCCAGTTGAACTCGGGTGTGACTTTGCTGCACCAAAAATGATAAAACGTTTGATTTGCTTGACTGATTCAGATTCAGTCAGGACTATTTTTCATGTAAGAAGATTCCCTATTTGGGTCCGGGGAAACATAGTTTTTGCAGGTTCCCTGGTTTGATATGGACGGACATCCTGTATATCTTTAAATACAATTATAGCAAAAGAGTGTTGCAGGTAACCCTATGAAGACGTTTTTTACGCTTCAGGGTTTTGCCTAAAACAACTCCTTCTATAAGTGTCCCCTTATGGTATTTCCCTTCTGAAAACCTCATTTTGTGGTTTTTAACTCCACAGGCTTACTTCGTCTTCAGACACTGATAGAGCGGCTGCCTGTTCGCAAGTATGACGTAGCTTTCCGTAAGATGGACGACAGGGCCTCCATACTAGACGCACTAAGAGAGTTCCGTGATTCCAGGAGGCACCGTATTATCTGTGACCTTAGTGTGGAGAGGACAAGACTACTTATGGAGCAGGTTGAGTGGCAAAACTACCCCTAGAACTATGGGGATATCCCCCATAGGTAGCAATGTGGCAGCGCAGCAACTTTAAGAGGCTGATTAAAAACATGGCTATAGCGAAATAACCTGCCTCCCAATCTCCACCAAACTTCGTCTGATATAGTTCTTGAGAACCTTACCTTGCGCGTGTCTATGAAATGTTTGCAGAATCTTTCCATAATTTTCGAAAATCCACCGTCAGAAGTCGATAACAGGTGTATGTTATGACCTCTAAGATGGAATTTCGAAGATTATGGACAAATTTGGCCAAAAATCCATAGACACACGCAAGCTAAAGTATCAGACGAAATTTGGTGGGGATTTGGCAGCAGGGCATTTCGCTCGCTATGTTTTAATGTTCGCCTGTTCAAGTTGCTGCGCAGCCATATTGCTAAAATCACGTTTCTGCCTATGGGGATATGTATCCCCCCATAATTTTTAGGGGTAGGTGGCATGGGGTGGAGGCCCGAGATGGTTGGGCTTGGGGAATGGGAATGGCTTGCGGTTAGGTTTGGTGTTGGAGTTTAGGCTTTGAGTTTAGGTTTGGGGTTTAAACTTGGGACTGGAGTTTGGGAGTTGGGTTTAGGCTTAGGATGGGGCTTGGGGCTTGGGGCTCGGGGCTTGAGCTCGGAGTTTTGGCTTGCGATTTGAGCTTGAGCTTGGGGTTTTGGCTTTGGCTGGAGGTTTGGTCTGGACTTGGGCTTAGGCTAGGGCTTGGGCTTGGGCCTGGGCTTGGGCTTGGGCCTGGGCCTGGACTTGGGCTAGGGCTAGGGCTTGGGCTAGGGCTAGGGCTAGGGCTAGGGCTAGGGCTAGGGCTAGGGCTTGGGCTAGGGCTTGGGGCTTGGGGCTTGGGGCTTGTAGCGTGGACCTGGTCTTCAATTTTGGGATGTTGGCACTGTACTATGACGCTTGGGACTTGGGAGCTTGTGCCTTATGATTCGGGCTTGGGCACATATTGCGATTCAGGCGTAGGCCAACTGGCCAAGTGATTTGGGTTTTGTTTTTGTGATAGGTTTTGGCCTTGTTATTCGGCTTATGGTCTTGTGGTTCGGTTATGGCCTCAACATTTGGGTTTAATCCATTGATGGGTGTGTAGACTTTAGGTGAGGGCATGGACTTTGGCCATGTCTACCCAAGCCAAGCCATATGGCTTGGGTTTTTGAAATTTTTAACAAGTTTTACATCCATGGAGTGCAAGAAGAAGACAGCATTGTATAAATTACACCAGTTTATTCGGTCCTTTATGGGCCTTTCTCCATTTTGTTTTTGTTATTGCAGATCCCTCTTCTAGGCATGGTGACGTCATCATATCACTACATATTCCTCGATCTTGTGAGTTGAATACTGTTCTTTAGTTTTGGTATAGCGCACTGCAAATTCTGGTTCTTTTCAGTTTCAGCTACATGTACAGTTGTAGTCAGAAGTTTACATACACATGTGTTAAAACTGATGTGCTTAAACTTGCGTTGCCACCATTTTTGTTACAGTCTTTACAAAAGTCGTGATTTTGTGGAATTCCTCACATGCTTGCAGTACTTAAAACATAGCTTGTACACCTTGCAATGGTTCGGGTAGTCCTGTTTACCATTTTGGGTGATGATGGTAGTGGTGTACATGTATGTAAACTTCTGACTTCAACTGTATATCACGACATACCCTACCTTACCAATTTATTATTTGGAAATATCCGAATTGATTTAAATGTTTATCAGCATCTTCATTGCCATGGAAAACCCTCACAGGTCGCTGCAAACCCCACACGCGCACGTTCATAAAGTACCCATATATCAGGACTGAAATTACATAAGTAAATTAAAGGAGCGTGTCCATATCACATTTTTGAGACCCACCGCCCTCATTTTCCCATGGGTGTTGAGATTTGATACCATATCATTTGTCATATTTTTCTCATTGCCATTCTGAAATGTTTACGCTCTCAATAAGTGTATATTTTCAAGGATATCGTCAAAAAACACCGATGTGTTTGCTTCCACATTCAAATTGGAGATTGCAAATATCCTGAACAAGCTCTTTTATATATAGTACACGCCGTTTTTATCGGTTTTCTAATCATATAATCTGTTTGTGAGGTACCGTGGCCGAGTGGTTTGCGTAGTTGACTCGCAATTAAAACTCGGTGTTGCGGGTTCGAAACCCGGTCATGGTACCTGTGCACTTGAGCAAGACACTTAACCACAATTGCTCCACCCTTCGGAAGGGATGTAAAGCCGTTGGTTGTGTAACGCACTTAAAAGATCACAGAGCACTCTTTCGTGAAGAGTAAGGGGATTCCCCGGTATCTCTGGCCGTTGGCGCCGCCCGCTGCCAAATCGCGCCGCCCGCTGCCAAATGGCGCCGCCCGCTGCCAAATGACGCTGTCCGCCTATGTATCTCGATATTTAGGCAATATATAATGGATGTAAAGCGTTAAGAATCCTCGTGTAAGAACGCTATATAAATACCCATATAATAAAAATAATATAATCATTTGTATACGCTGCAATTGGCACGTCAGATTTTGACAAAATTCTGCCACAATCTCATTCCAGGATATAGAAAAGGCCAACCTACAAAAGTTTCAGTTGGGTGGCATGAACATTACAGGCTTCAAGATTGTTGACGAAAAATCCAGGAGCTTCCAAATACTCAAGATGAAATGGGAAAGAAGCCAAAAATCTCTAGCTAAAAGCCTGGGCTACGTTGGTGTAAGTATTGAAATACCGTCTTCCATTTGTTCATCTTTCAAGATCAAATTATGTACAGAGTATGTTCAGGATGAGTAATAAAACACAACATTCTTTTTGTTTAGACAAAATAGACATGTATCTCCAAAACATGTCTAGATATTTTTTCTTTGACAATGCAGTCATGTTGATATGGTTACTGAGCATGTCTGGTGAACGAATCATTGATTTATGGCATAATAAGGATAGACACAATTCTTCTCTGGGTTCAGAAAAAAACAAGCACATTTTGTGACTTTATTAAGAAACGTGACATTAATACTCATTACCAGACTCTTCCGAATACCCTTCAGGAGCTATACGAAATGGTATAACTGCTGAAATCCAGGCACGCAGGACACAGATGGAAAAACAGCTGTGTTTAATATGAGGCCAGGTTAAATGTTGAGCTGGAAGACAACATTGAGGCAAAACATTGTGTTGGTAGCTATTTCAGAATGATCTCCTGGTCCGTCATCTAGAGAAAAAGCATTACGTTCGACAGTTTGAAGCAACTGCCGAATCTCTGCCGCTCTTTTGCCGACTCCAAAATATTGCATTAGACACGGCAGAAGTTCGGCGTTTGAAGCGGGCCTAACCATATCAACGTGAGTTCATTGCCAAAGAAAAAATATCTAGGCAAGTTTTGCTAATTTGCTCATTAAAAAGAGCGTTTTTTTCTGTCTCCCAGTGTATTTCTTTCCATTTCCAGCGCACAGACCGTTTTATACTGCTCTCTGTATTTGTTTTATCTTGCTCTCTGTATTTTTTTATCTTGATCATCAGTACAGGTCAGCTCTGATGATGGATGTTATTGACACCATGGCATGGACTGTTCGATTATTGATCAGGGAGAATCAATTGCGATACTTCAGGAATCGGGGTACCCGTGAATGTAGCGCAGATTACTTTAAACCGTGGCAGTTTGATAGAGAAGTTCTCAAATCAGTTAAAAAGGTGACCCTATACTTGGAAAGCAAGATATCAATTACATTCTCAACTGTTTGTGAAGAGAAACACAGGTTTTGATGTAAAGTCACTTTCATGCCTCTCATAAATTATTGAAGTATTATTTCGTCGGCGTTTTCTAAAACTGATGGTATGTGGACGATTGGATTTTTCACGAAGTGAAATAAGTTTTGTGGGGATTAAGTTTTGAGCCAAAGTGTTCTTTAATTGGACTCTCAATTCAAAAGAACACTTTAATTAAATCACTACAATAAAAAAGTATATTTTAAAGTCATTTAACTTATACTAAACAGACGCAACATCTGATATGGTGCATAATCACCATTGAAATGAAACAACCAAACTTGGGATGAGAGACAAAATCGTAATGGCCTAATCGGGATTCTAAACCCGAGACTCACCGGGCAGACGCTCCACCAGCTGAGCTACAAGGCACAGTTGGTATACTGTCTCAAGACTGGCCACGTGACGTGCTCTCAGCCAATGAGGATGCGAAAATTGTCTTGGGTATTTATGAGTGACCAATGAAATACATCTCTCAGCCCCCTGGATCTTTCGGTCAGAGTATAATCTGCGTTTCTTTTTAACCCAGATCTGATTATTTGACAACAAGAACTGGACACCAATAGGCAATCACTTCTAGTTGAGGGCTGACCTAAAAAATGACATTTGATTCGCTTGACTGCTTTTGATGCAATAAAGACTATTTTTTCATTTAAGATGATTCCCTATCAGGATCCGAGGAAATATAGAGTCTGAGGTTGCCAGGTTTGACCTGGACATAATATACCCTGTATTATAAAGAGAGATTTGGCTTCTACTGTTCCAGGTATCCTTTGACGGGGCCACAGGACCAGTGTCATTTGACAGTTTCGGCGAAAGGGTCAACTACACAATCCGCATATTGAGTCTGTTCTCTGATGGAATGCGAGAGGTAAATAAAAAAAACGGTCAGCTCGTTGTAAGGGCGAGTCGGAGTTTTATTTACCAATATCGATAATTATAAACTCAGACATGATGTAAGTATCGTGGCGTACAAGGGAAATCGCAAATATCTTTGCAAATATTTGCGATGTCGCAAATTTTGTCGTAAATGTCTTTGCAACTATTTGCGATGTCATACAATTTCGTTGCATACTATTGTATGCTTGTCACGCTTAAGCGTATTTTTTGGAAGCTGGAGGGCTTCAAAACCTGTTTCCTATCTTTTCCTGGCGACGCGCGATAGACCCTCTAGCTTCTTATCAAAAACGCCCCGCTTAGGCATGCCAAGCATGCAACAAGATATCTGACAAAATGTAAGACAAATAGTATTTGCAAATTTGTTTGCGAAAGAAATGTGCGACATCGCAAATTTTTGCAAAGCTATTTGCAAAGATATCCCTTGGTATGCGATGTCCCTTGGACGCCATGTTAAAGTGTTAAGATCAAACAAGTTGTAGGAACGACTGGGAAAAACACTTTAACGTTTTTTTGCTAATCGTTATTTCTTAACTTTTCAATTCACCGGACTAAAGGTGTTACATACGGCAATGAAATTCCCCATTTTAAAAGACCTTGTCGCATTGACAACGTTTTGCCTCCTTCAGGTTGGAACGTGGCAATCGGGTGAAAGGGGAGGATTGCGGTTCAAGAACGGAACTTACGGAGACGGTTCCGGCGCCGCCGTGTACAAGAACCGGACCTTCATTGTCACAACGGTTCTCGTAAGTTTCATGCTTACGGATTGTCGTGAAGTGAGATACAAAAAAAAAAACGTTTTGTAATTTTGGCATGTCTCTTCAGTTGACAGGTACCAGAGGTGTGGGAGCATAAGACCACCGTACTTTACTTTAATGTTACGCAGGTTATACGCTTCCATGTTTTAGCCCAAAATAAATTCCGCCGATTTTAATTTTTTCAACTGAAAATGATATTATAGGCTTATACTGCCCAACAATCATGACAGACTGCAGGATCTTCGAAAATAAGAACAAAATGACAGTAAAGTTTCTTCACAACACACATGGACATACAGATACTTCAAATAGCACACCCTGAATTGTCGTATGGACCCCTTTGCATCGGCGGGTAAGACGGGGGAAAGGCTTTCATAATTAAACGGTGTGACAATAGATCCATAATGTGACTGTCATAGCCGTCCGTTCAAAAGGGTCTTTAGAAAGCACATGGGACAGGGTGTAAAATCGCACCCCGGTACCAAACCAGCCTACGCCCATGTGGGATATCTCAAATTCGAATTATTAGCAGATACTGCATTTTTTCTTTGTAAGACAGTGTACCCTTTTCACCAGTGGCCATGACAGGGACAGTCACATTGTCACCGTGCGTCATACACGAAAAGGCACATCATTTAAACCTTAAAATCTTGCCCCCTGTCATGACCGCCGGTGCAAAGGATCTATATGTATTAGACTTATACGAGCAACGACAACCTATTTTTAAAAATAAAACTCCAGGAAAAACCGTACCTTATGTATAAAGAGCCCCGACACCTGTACTCCGGAAACGGTCGCTACCAGGGCTACGCCATCGACATCCTGGAGGAAATCGTCAAGAAGTACCCATTCAGGTACAAGATCCGCCTGGTGCGCGACAAGTCCTACGGGATACCGGTCAATGGCACGTGGAATGGCATGGTGGGAGAAATTATCAGCGGGGTAAGGCTCATACGATTTTAAGTGACAAACTTCTCGGTAACGATCTTGTTGTGCTGGAATTTGCAATTAAACATGGGATGAATGAAAAATCATATGGTCCTTATCGGGATTCGAATCCAAAACCTCTGACTCTCCGGGCAGATGCTCTACCAGCTGAGCTATGAGACACAATGGTGTACTCGGGTTTTCCCTGCGAACCTATTTTTGTTTTCTTTCGGTGTTATATGGAAGCACAGCCGAGCAAAGTAACACAGTATATTTCACATCATACCACACTATGCTCTCGTCAGCCCACCACAGTTGTGTGTAGGGTCTAAATAAGGCATTTGTATATTCAGTTATGCATATTATATTTATGCTGTAACTCAATTGTTATTGGCCAATTCCAAATGTATGCATAACTCATACAGTCGGTTTTGGTGTGTCAATACACGCTCTTGTCTTCGCATTTTGTTCAGATTCATGTGACCTCACTGATATTTAGGAACCCCCTCAAAAACGTTCGGAAACTTGCGAGATTGACTGACGATTTCTCTCTTTTTAACAAATAATTGTCTTTGAATTTGGTATTGGAAAGCCCTGTTATTCTTCCTTACAATGGTGGGACCAGTGGCGTAACTACGGGGGGCACGTGTCCCCTAGCTGAGGCCCAGCTGAATATGGTGTTGGGTGTAAAGTGAAATGTAACAAAATGCATTGCTCTTGTCGTACAGTGCATTCCCCGATGGAAATGTGTCAAAATACGCGTTTTGGCAATAGCAATGCATTTTGTAACATTTCACTTTACACCCACCCCCATATTCAGCTGTGCTGTATATTCCCCAATTGTTTAATCATAACAAATGACACATCATTGTAAAGAAACATAACAGGGCTTTCCAACGATACATAATTCAAGGGAAATTATTTTGTAACTAGAGAGAAATCGTCAGTCAAACTTGAGTTTCCGAACTTTTTTAAAGTGCAGAAATCAACATGCCTTATTAAGACCCAACACACTACTTTTCCCGCTAGATGGCCGATATAGCAGTCGCTCCGTTGACAATCACCGCAGACCGGGAGCGAGTCATAGACTTCACCAAGCCCTTCATGAGTCTCGGCATCAGCATCATGATCAAGAAACCACAGACGACCAAGCCAGACGTCTTCTCATTCATGCATCCACTCTCCTACGAGATCTGGATGTGCATCGTGCTGGCCTACGTAGGTAAGTAATACACATGTATGTAATAGTTCGTCAATGGAAACATTACTTGACCGGCTACCATTACATTGTGTGTAAAAGCCTTTTGTGTACTTCACATTAATGACGTCAGATGTACTGACGAACTTCCGTTCAGGTGCACACTTAGTATCCAGATGACCAGACTATTTGTTGTTCTATGTGGTGCACGCGGCAGGTGTGAAGTACACAAGACAGGGTTCACTGAAGGAGGGAATGGTATATATATAGAAACCATGCTGTTGGTTGCTAGGCATTTGCGTGCAGCAACTAAACCTCCATTTGAAAGTGAAGAATTCGGGGCGCCAGCCACAGTTCAAAGGTTACCCGCAAAAGGCAACTTGGGACGACTACTTGGGACGACTACTTGGGACGACTAATATATAGCCTTAGACTTCACGGTTACTTCATGTTTTGCTACCAAACACTTACTGATGTTGCTGCTGTTATGTATGGCATATTCAGCAAATAGGCCCTTTATGTCATCCATTTCACGGTATAGCTTTAACTTTACTTTATTATCAACTCAAGATGAAGAAGAAGGAAATGCAGTATTAAAAGTGGGAGGAAATCCCCAGGGAAATCTCCAAGGGGAAACCCACGCGGTCAAGTAAGGACTGCAAACTCAATCCACATACACGCCCGGGAATCGAAGCCGGGACGTTAGAGGCGGGAGGCAGGGAAAGAACGCCAATCTGTTCAACATTCACTTATATAGGGGCTTCTTCTATTTATGATTTCTTTTTTGTTTTTCTTTTTAAAGGCGTCAGCGTGGTTCTATTCTTGGTGAGTCGGTTTAGTCCCAGGGAGTGGTACCCAGTCGACTACACGCGTGTTCCTACAGACGAGCCGAATGGGGCTACTCCGCCCAAGGAGGAGACCACCAATGACTTCGGAATGACCAACAGCTTGTGGTTTTCGTTTGGCGCCCTCATGCAACAAGGCTCTGATATCTCACCCAGGTATTATTCCCCCGTCACCTTTAATCGCATTATATCTACACTAAACAAAATAAACTTGTCACTTGCACGTTTTAGAATATGTGGCTAGCCCATAATGAGCTGTTTTGCATTTGTAATGCCTGATTATGCAACTGGAACTTCACTTTGTTCTTCATCAACGATGTTATGGCCGTTACGCTGATGAAGTTTGGAGACCCAATCTGCTGCCATTTCTCTTGAAATTACAATTTCCCAGCAAGACAACGCTCGACCCAATGCTACTCGGTTGATCGCGATGTGACTTTTGTCAGACCACCCCATTTTCACGCAGTTTGCCTATTGTGACATGTGCTTTAGGCATTGAATTTTACCTCCGAATTCAAGCTGTTTTAATTTTT